>CAWUFW010009595.1:600000-770540 GCA_963921515.1 Calotriton arnoldi | reverse complement strand
GCGCCACACCTACCACTAACTCTATGCAGCTCAAGTCAATGCCACGTGGCTCTGGGCTCTTCCTGACCACTGCCTACGACCTACACTGTGGTCAGCAGGGCTCACAATTCAGATCGAGTCGTGATTGCAGATGACGCAGTCCAGTAGGCAAGAGACATTGCATGATCGCTGGCTGCGCAAGCGCTGAGCGCCACACCTACCACTAACTGTATGCAGCTCAAGTCAATGCCACGTGGCTGTAGGCCCTTCCTGACCGCTGCCTCCGGCCTACACTGTGCTCAGCAGGGCTCACAATTCAAATTCAGTCTTCATTCATTAATTTCAGAGTCCAGTAGTCAACTAACTATAACGTCCCTGAAACCTACATATTTCGACAGTGTATTCCATAAATGTTTCATCTTTTATTCCATACACCTACACTGCAGTTAGCAGAGCTCACAATTTAAATTGAGACATGATTTATTTATTGCAGAGAGAATTGTACTCTATGTCCTCGAATTTTGTAAACAGGAAGTGACTAAAAGCATTCTTCGATGTCTGTGCTGACTACTGCCTTCGATCTACAGTGCGGATAGCAGGGCTCACAATTCACATCGAGTCGCGATTGCAAATGACTCAGTCCAGTAGGCAACAGACATTGCTCCCAGTGCGGCTCGCCCGCACCACGCATCATCGCTGGCTGTGCACACGCTGAATGCTTCTGATGCCCCTATCTCAGTGCAGCACAACTCATGAACCCTTTATGATACAATGTTTTGTGTATAATTTCACATCTGCTGCCCCTACCTCAGTGTACCAGAAGTCATAGACCCTTTACGATACAATCTTGTGTTTATTATTTGACATCTGTTGCCCCTACTTTAGTGCAGCACAAATCATTGACCCTTTATGATTGAATTTGTGTGTCTGATCAACTAATTACTGTTGTACTGGTTGCCAGCACCAACCATTCCCGGATGGCTGGCTTACACTCACCCCACATGCATCCAGCACAGACGTCACTGGACATGTGACCCTGGTAATAAAAATGAGTCGAGCGCACGTGCCCGTACCCAGTTCCACTATCTATCTGTGTCCGTCTGTTCATTATGTATGCAAGATGCCGCCCCTGGGCCCTACCACATTACATTGTGCTGTGGACAGGGTATGCAACCATGTTACCTCTGGCAGTGGGGAAAACTTCGGTTATGTAACTTTCTCTCGGTCACTGTACAAGTACGTACATAGAGACTGGATCATTAGAGTACTGCAAGGAGAGTGTATAGTGAATTTATAAGTGCTTGGAGATTGGCGGACTAATTGTATAAGTACATATGTTGGCGCAGCCTAACCCCGAACACAAGCTTGGCTCTAATTGGCTGCCCTCCATGTGCCAAAAACTGAAACTTGAACTTTGCATGGCCCTGTATTGCTACAGCTGCAACACTCCCCTGAATGTGTAATAAACATTCATATCCACACAGATGTGTCATGTCCACCATCTTTCATGTGTGGAACTATGGATGAATGTAGGGTCAGTGATTCCCCGTACCTCCCATGTTGTGGGACTTGGCTCACAGAGTGACACATTGGCGCTTGCGACCCGGGTGACATCAGCACTACAACAGGGACACCTGCATCAGTTGATTCCTCATACAGCCCAGGACGGAGCCACGCCCATAGCTCCGGAGTCATTCTTCACAGCCTCACGCAGGACTGGCATACCCCAGGCCAGCCCACTCCGCTTACGCTTACAGGGAAGGACAACAACGCTACATGGCCCAGATTTTCATTGCAGTGATCTGCTGGTCACACCCCAGTTGTCAGTACGCCACAGCCACTCCCTCACGGCTAGTATACACCCACACCACACCCATCCAGCACAGGCGTCACAGGACACGTGACCCTGCCAATAAAAAAGACCGGGCGCACGTGCTCGACGCCATTTCAGAGTTGCTCACACCGGATGCACTGCGGCCGGCACAGGCACACTGGCACGGGACGGTGACTTTCGGTCCACTGAGGTACGGGTACCGTAACTGCTGAGCGGGTGTACAGCCTGCAGTGATGGCCCATCCCGGCGGTCTGGACAGCTCAGGATTTGTGTGCCATGCTGGACCGCAATGTAGGCCTGAGCCATCAGACAGCGCAGGCCTACTGGCACGTGGCGTCGCCTCGCTGGTCACAGAGTTAGTGGCACCGCAAGGGCTGAGCGGGTGTGCAGCCTGCGATGAAAAGCCCGGTGCACTGGTATGTCCTCTGCCATGGCGAAATCAAGACCCAGCACCAAATGTGAGACCTAGTGGCCTGCGGAGCGGGGCTGCATGATATGCAGGGTGCCGTGTCCGCTGGCCCCGGGCTTGGGGCTTGCAGCGGCAAGTGGTAGGCCCTCTTTTCTACATGCAGGTTGCGAAAGGTGAGCAGAGAGGCTTGTTAGTGCAGCGACAGGCAGTGACTTCCGGGCAGTGGGAGTGGATGGGGTGCAGCAGCCTGGGTGCGCAGCGGTGGACAGTCACCTCCAGGCAGTGGGAGAGGAAGTGGTGCAGCAGCCTGGGTGCGCAGCAGCGGGCAGACACCTCTAGGCAGTGGAAGTGGATGGGGTGCAGCAGCCTGGGTGCACAGTGGCGAGCAGACACCTCTGGGCAGTGGAAGTGGATGGGGTGCAGCAGCCTGGATGCACAAAGGCGGGACAGAGAATTAGGCGTGTGCAGTTGATTCCATCCTACGTTTCAGATGAGTAAGCTTGAGGGCTTCACTATGTTCCGCCACGTAGTTGGAGACACACCGGTGACGGAAAGGTGAGCTGTGAGGGTTTTGTCCACAGTGGGGGCACTCACTGTCCCTCTCCATCTCTTCCTTTCTCTCCCTCACACTCTTTCTCTCTCTCTTCCTCTCTCTCTCACTCTATCTCTTCCTCTCTCTCACACAGTTATTTTCTTTCTCTCTCTCTACCTCTCTCTCTCTCTTTCTCTCTCTCTCTCACTCTTCCTCTGTTTCTCTCTTCCTCTTTCTCACACTGTTTCTCTCTTTCTCTCTCTCACTGTTTCTCTCTCTCTTCCTCTCTCTCTCACTCTTTCTCTCTGTCTACCTCTCACTGTTTCTTTCTTTTTCTCTCTCTTCCTCTCTGTCACTCTTTCTCTCTCTCCTTTGATGGACGCATGACGCACAATGTTATCTTGCTTTTTGTCTAGCAGGCTGTGATTCACATATTGATGACCCCCCCCGACACGGACCTCCCGCCACGAGGCGATGACTTCAGTTCCACTGAGTTAGTGCCACCAGAGATGAGCGCGTGTGCAGCCTGCGATGATGCGTGGCCATCCTGCAATCAAAACCCACTTTGAATTGTGAGCTCGGCTTGACCGCGTGTACGCAACGCCTGAGGAGGTTGCTTCGGCACGTGGTGGACCCTCTTAGACACACTCCGGTGGCGGAAGGTGAGCAGAGAGGCTTGTTTCCGCAGCAGCGAGCAGTCACCTCTGGGCGGTGGGAGTGGATAGTGTGCAGCACCCTGCGTGCACAAGAGCGGGCAGACACCTCCGACCAGTGGGAGTGGATGGGGTGCAGCAGGCTGGGTGCACAGTAGCGGGCAGACACCTCTAGGCAGTGGGAGTCAATGGGATGCAGCAGTCTGGGTGCGCAGGAACGGGCAGTCACCTCCAAGCAGTGGGACTGGATGGGGTGCACCAGCCTGGGTGCACAGCAGCGGGCAGACACCTCTGGGCAGTGGGAGTGGATGGGGTACAGCAGCCTGGGTGCGCAGAGGTGGGCAGACACCTCTGGGCGGCGGGAGTCGATGGGGTGCAGCAGCCTGCGTGCACAGGGGCAAAACAGAGAATTAGGCGTGTGCAGTAGTATGTACTCTGCCATTACTGATTCTATACTATGTTTCAGATGACTAAACTTGATGACTGCACTATGTCCAAAGCGATACAAAAGGGGATGATGGACGGAACGTTTGAGCCAATCAAACACTCACCCCCAGTCAACTGATCTGGGTTTAATCCATCATCATTCTTTAGCTCACTCCACCACCCCAGTTCAGACATGGCCATATGCAAATCAGTCTGACCCTGTGCCTCATGGGAACAGTCCAGCACGAACTGCCAAGCCATGTCTTCCCTGGACCGGAAACAAGCATCCTAGGACCGGTTTCTGGCATTCCAGCCGTCATCAGCCAGGCTTGCTTGAATCCAGTGGCAAAGTGAGCAAGGGACCCACGTCTGGGCATACCCCGCCAACTTAGGGCGAACAAAGCGATACAAAGGGGATGATGGACGGAGCGTTTGAGCCAATCAAACACTCACCCCCAGTCAACTGATCTGGGTTTAATCCATCATCATTCTTTAGCTCACTCCACCACCCCAGTTCAGACATGGCCATATGCAAATCAGTCTGACCCTGTGCCTCATGGGAACAGTCCAGCACGAACTGCCAAGCCATGTCTTCCCTGGACCGGAAACAAGCATCCTAGGACCGGTTTCTGGCATTCCAGCCGTCATCAGCCAGGCTTGCTTGAATCCAGTGGCAAAGTGAGCAAGGGACCCACGTCTGGGCATACCCCCGCCAACTTAGGGCGAACAAAGCGATACAAAGGGGATGATGGACGGAGCGTTTGAGCCAATCAAACACTCACCCCAGTCAACTGATCTGGGTTTAATCCATCATCATTCTTTAGCTCACTCCACCACCCCAGTTCAGACATGGCCATATGCAAATCAGTCTGACCCTGTGCCTCATGGGAACAGTCCAGCACGAACTGCCAAGCCATGTCTTCCCTGGACCGGAAACAAGCATCCTAGGACCGGTTTCTGGCATTCCAGCCGTCATCAGCCAGGCTTGCTTGAATCCAGTGGCAAAGTGAGCAAGGGACCCACGTCTGGGCATACCCCCGCCAACTTAGGGCGAACAAAGCGATACAAAGGGGATGATGGACGGAACGTTTGAGCCAATCAAACACTCACCCCAGTCAACTGATCTGGGTTTAATCCATCATCATTCTTTAGCTCACTCCACCACCCCAGTTCAGACATGGCCATATGCAAATCAGTCTGACCCTGTGCCTCATGGGAACAGTCCAGCACGAACTGCCAAGCCATGTCTTCCCTGGACCGGAAACAAGCATCCTAGGACCGGTTTCTGGCATTCCAGCCGTCATCAGCCAGGCTTGCTTGAATCCAGTGGCAAAGTGAGCAAGGGACCCACGTCTGGGCATACCCCGCCAACTTAGGGCGAACAAGCGATACAAAGGGGATGATGGACGGAACGTTTGAGCCAATCAAACACTCACCCCCAGTCAACTGATCTGGGTTTAATCCATCATCATTCTTTAGCTCACTCCACCACCCCAGTTCAGACATGGCCATATGCAAATCAGTCTGACCCTGTGCCTCATGGGAACAGTCCAGCACGAACTGCCAAGCCATGTCTTCCCTGGACCGGAAACAAGCATCCTAGGACCGGTTTCTGGCATTCCAGCCGTCATCAGCCAGGCTTGCTTGAATCCAGTGGCAAAGTGAGCAAGGGACCCACGTCTGGGCATACCCCGCCAACTTAGGGCGAACAAAGCGATACAAAGGGGATGATGGACGGACGTTTGAGCCAATCAAACACTCACCCCCAGTCAACTGATCTGGGTTTAATCCATCATCATTCTTTAGCTCACTCCACCACCCCAGTTCAGACATGGCCATATGCAAATCAGTCTGACCCTGTGCCTCATGGGAACAGTCCAGCACGAACTGCCAAGCCATGTCTTCCCTGGACCGGAAACAAGCATCCGGTTTCTGGCATTCCAGCCGTCATCAGCCAGGCTTGCTTGAATCCAGTGGCAAAGTGAGCAAGGTATGCCCAGACGTGGGTCCCTTGCTCACTTTGCCACTGGATTCAAGCAAGCCTGGCTGATGACGGCTGGAATGCCAGAAACCGGTCCTAGGATGCTTGTTTCCGGTCCAGGGAAGACATGGCTTGGCAGTTCGTGGCTGGACTGTTCCCATGAGGCACAGGGTCAGACTGATTTGCATATGGCCATGTCTGAACTGGGGTGGTGGGAGTGAGCTAAAGAATGATGATGGATTAAACCCAGATCAGTTGACTGGGGGTGAGTGTTTGATTGGCTCAAACGTTCGTCCATCATCCCCTTTGTATCGCTTGTTCGCCCTAAGTTGGCGGGGTATGCCCAGACGTGGGTCCCTTGCTCACTTTGCCACTGGATTCAAGCAAGCCTGGCTGATGACGGCTGGAATGCCAGAAACCGGTCCTAGGATGCTTGTTTCCGGTCCAGGGAAGACATGGCTTGGCAGTTCGTGCTGGACTGTTCCCATGAGGCACAGGGTCAGACTGATTTGCATATGGCCATGTCTGAACTGGGGTGGTGGAGTGAGCTAAAGAATGATGATGGATTAAACCCAGATCAGTTGACTGGGGTGAGTGTTTGATTGGCTCAAACGCTCCGTCCATCATCCCTTTGTATCGCTTTGTTCGCCCTAAGTTGGCGGGGTATGCCCAGACGTGGGTCCCTTGCTCACTTTGCCACTGGATTCAAGCAAGCCTGGCTGATGACGGCTGGAATGCCAGAAACCGGTCCTAGGATGCTTGTTTCCGGTCCAGGGAAGACATGGCTTGGCAGTTCGTGCTGGACTGTTCCCATGAGGCACAGGGTCAGACTGATTTGCATATGGCCATGTCTGAACTGGGGTGGTGGAGTGAGCTAAAGAATGATGATGGATTAAACCCAGATCAGTTGACTGGGGTGAGTGTTTGATTGGCTCAAACGCTCCGTCCATCATCCCCTTTGTATCGCTTTGTTCGCCCTAAGTTGGCGGGTATGCCCAGACGTGGGTCCCTGCTCACTTTGCCACTGGATCTAGCAAGCCTGGCTGATGACGGCTGGAATGCCAGAAACCGGTCCTAGGATGCTTGTTTCCGGTCCAGGGAAGACATGGCTTGGCAGTTCGTGCTGGACTGTTCCCATGAGGCACAGGGTCAGACTGATTTGCATATGGCCATGTCGAACTGGGGTGGTGGAGTGAGCTAAAGAATGATGATGGATTAAACCCAGATCAGTTGACTGGGGGTGAGTGTTTGATTGGCTCAAACGTTCCGTCCATCATCCCCTTTTGTATCGCTTTGTTCGCCCTAAGTTGGCGGGGTATGCTCAGACGTGGGTCCCTTGCTCACTTTGCCACTGGATTCAAGCAAGCCTGGCTGATGACGGCTGGAATGCCAGAAACCGGTCCTAGGATGCTTGTTTCCGGTCCAGGAAGACATGGCTTGGCAGTTCGTGCTGGACTGTTCCCATGAGGCACAGGGTCAGACTGATTTGCATATGGCCATGTCTGAACTGGGGTGGTGGAGTGAGCTAAAGAATGATGATGGATTAAACCCAGATCAGTTGACTGGGGGTGAGTGTTTGATTGGCTCAAACGTTCCGTCCATCATCCCCTTTTGTATCGCTTTGTTCGCCCCAAGTTGGCGGGGTATGCCCAGACGTGGGTCCCTTGCTCACTTTGCCACTGGATTCAAGCAAGCCTGGCTGATGACGGCTGGAATGCCAGAAACCGGTCCTAGGATGCTTGTTTCCGGTCCAGGGAAGACATGGCTTGGCAGTTCGTGCTGGACTGTTCCCATGAGGCACAGGGTCAGACTGATTTGCATATGGCCATGTCTGAACTGGGGTGGTGGAGTGAGCTAAAGAATGATGATGGATTAAACCCAGATCAGTTGACTGGGGGTGAGTGTTTGATTGGCTCAAACGTTCCGTCCATCATCCCCTTTGTATCGCTTTGTTCGCCCTAAGTTGGCGGGGGTATGCCCAGACGTGGGTCCCTTGCTCACTTTGCCACTGGATTCAAGCAAGCCTGGCTGATGACGGCTGGAATGCCAGAAACCGGTCCTAGGATGCTTGTTTCCGGTCCAGGGAAGACATGGCTTGGCAGTTCGTGCTGGACTGTTCCCATGAGGCACAGGGTCAGACTGATTTGCATATGGCCATGTCTGAACTGGGGTGGTGGAGTGAGCTAAAGAATGATGATGGATTAAACCCAGATCAGTTGACTGGGGGTGAGTGTTTGATTGGCTCAAGCGTTCCGTCCATCATCCCCTTTTGTATCGCTTTGTTCGCCCTAAGTTGGCGGGGGTATGCCCAGACGTGGGTCCCTTGCTCACTTTGCCACTGGATTCAAGCAAGCCTGGCTGATGACGGCTGGAATGCCAGAAACCGGTCCTAGGATGCTTGTTTCCGGTCCAGGGAAGACATGGCTTGGCAGTTCGTGCTGGACTGTTCCCATGAGGCACAGGGTCAGACTGATTTGCATATGGCCATGTCTGAACTGGGGTGGTGGAGTGAGCTAAAGAATGATGATGGATTAAACCCAGATCAGTTGACTGGGGGTGAGTGTTTGATTGGCTCAAACGTTCCGTCCATCATCCCCTTTGTATCGCTTTGTTCGCCCTAAGTTGGCGGGGTATGCCCAGACGTGGGTCCCTTGCTCACTTTGCCACTGGATTCAAGCAAGCCTGGCTGATGACGGCTGGAATGCCAGAAACCGGTCCTAGGATGCTTGTTTCCGGTCCAGGAAGACATGGCTTGGCAGTTCGTGCTGGACTGTTCCCATGAGGCACAGGGTCAGACTGATTTGCATATGGCCATGTCTGAACTGGGGTGGTGGAGTGAGCTAAAGAATGATGATGGATTAAACCCAGATCAGTTGACTGGGGGTGAGTGTTTGATTGGCTCAAGCGTTCCGTCCATCATCCCCTTTTGTATCGCTTTGTTCGCCCTAAGTTGGCGGGGGTATGCCCAGACGTGGGTCCCTTGCTCACTTTGCCACTGGATTCAAGCAAGCCTGGCTGATGACGGCTGGAATGCCAGAAACCGGTCCTAGGATGCTTGTTTCCGGTCCAGGGAAGACATGGCTTGGCAGTTCGTGCTGGACTGTTCCCATGAGGCACAGGGTCAGACTGATTTGCATATGGCCATGTCTGAACTGGGGTGGTGGAGTGAGCTAAAGAATGATGATGGATTAAACCCAGATCAGTTGACTGGGGGTGAGTGTTTGATTGGCTCAAACGTTCCGTCCATCATCCCCTTTTGTATGCACTATGTCCAGGCACGTGGTTGGAGACACACCAGTGGCAGAAAGGTGAGCTGTGAGGATTTTCTCCACAGTGTCAACACTCACTCTCCCTCTCCATCTCTTCCTTTCTGTCACTCACACTCTTTCTCTCTCTCTTACTCTCTATCTCTTCCTTTCTCTCTCTCACACTCTTTCTCTCTTTCTATGTCTTTTCTCTCTCTCTCTCATTCTTTCTTTCTCTCTCTCTTCCTCTCTGTCTCACACTTTCTCTCTCTCTCTACCTCTCTCTCACACTGTTTCTATCTTTCTCTCTCTCTTCCTTGTATCTCACTCTTTCTCTCTTTCTCTCTCTCTTCCTCTCTCTCTCACTCTTTCTCTGTCTTCCTCTCTCTCACTCTTTCTGTATCTGTCTCTTCCTCTATCTCACTCTTTCTCTCTTTCTCTCTCTCTCCTTTCATGGACGCATGACGCACAATCTTATCTTTCTTTTTGTCTTGCAGGCTGTGATTCACAAATTGTCGAGGGTTGACACTCCATACCTGTACCTACTTTTATTTTGTTGTTTTGTTTAAATAAAATGTTATAGATGTAAATCCATAGATGACTGAGATTCTTATTTGTCCAACCTCACATGCATCTTCTTTACTATAATTGTGCGACATCAGCCAATTTGTTACGTTCCAGATTTCCTAAGGTTGCTGTCACATTTGTTTGTGTGGGGGGGAGGTGAGGGGGGATGGCAGACAAGGGTCTGGTGGCGGGGGGTGTCGGAGCAGTGTCGGGTGTCGGAGCAGTGTCGGGTGTCCGAGCTGCATGATCGTTGGCTCCATTGCATCTGTTGTCATTCACTTTGAAAGTTAAAAATATTGTCTCAAATACTTAACCACTACTACAAAACACATAACACACCTTCTTAATTTCTAATTTACCTTCATAGTTGGTATGCAGATTTCAAATGTCACAAACGCATGCAATTCTTTTCTTGTCACACAGTACATCTAATGCACCGCTTTCATCAAGAATGGAACCAGTAATGGCAGAATTTCCCTATTGCTCCACACATAAATACATATAAAGAACAAATCAAAATAGTTCCTTATTTTTTTAGATTGCAAAACCTCTCTTTATTGGTTATTTTTGATCTTTCCATATAAACAGTTTTTTAAGGACACATACAGGTGAAAAGTTCAAGGTATTGTATCACCACTTTCTAGAACATTCTACGACACGTGCAGGTTAAAAGTTCATCATTTTTTTAAACCTACCGATATTTCATTTGCAAATTTTTTTCAACATTTAACGGCACGTGGAGGTCAAACGTTCACCATTCTTTCAAGTTTGAACTGCACCTTCCAAATATAATTAGCAGGTGTGGTTGAGCTGAGCAAATTTCATCCTATAATATGTACTCCACGTATAAACTGCTTTTTTATTAACCAATCACAAAGATGCTTTTCATCAAAACTAATATACACCCTACTTTTTAGGACACAATACATTTCATCTCCCAATCGGTTAACGTTTTGTATGTAAAAAAAAGTAGTTCCCCATGTTTAAACATATCTCTTATTCTAGGAACAGACTGCATGAGCTACAGACATTTATCCATATCTTATAGCCATACCTTCAAAATGCTAGTGTGGATTGTAGGACATAGCTATGTTTTCTGGTGCAAGAGGTATGCAGAACAGAGACGTATTGACTTAGACCTAGGTTTACAAAATGTGCACATTAAATGGTTTGCACAGAGAGGATTGAAGTGGCACCAATTGCTCCCTTTGGTTAAAACCTGTTTGCATCTCCAACACCTTGATCTGATGATTGTGCACTGAGGTGGTAACGACCTAGGCACATTGACTGGGGTAGGTTTGGAAATGCTTATGAAAGACACCTTTGGACAATTGATGTTACTTTTGCCTCAAACTGTCTTTGTATATTCCAATATATGCCAAAGACAGAAGTGGACATGGTCAAACCAATTTTGTCATAAGATTGAAAAATCTAGGAAGAATGTTAACAAAGCTGTGTCTGCATACCTCAGAGACCATAGAATGGGGTCGATTTACCACAACAACATACGTTTTGATATGGCTGATATCTAGAGAAGTGATGGAGTACACTTCACAGATAAGGAAACCGAGTTTTCCTGATTAACTCGGTTAGGACAGAAGTGGACATGGTCAAACCAATTTTGTCATAAGATTGAAAAATCTAGGAAGAATGTTAACAAAGCTGTGTCTGCATACCTCAGAGACCATAGAATGGGGTCGATTTACCACAACAACATACGTTTTGATATGGCTGATATCTAGAGAAGTGATGGAGTACACTTCACAGATAAGGGAAACCGAGTTTTCCTGATTAACTTGAAGCTGTGCATTCGCACTTACATGTAGCTCCAACTAATAAACACAAGGGCTCTTTTTAGAGCCGCCTTATATTCCCAATTTCGGCTCGCAGAGTGTCACCTGCGGGCCGTCGGGCAGGCTCGCAGAGGAAGAGCTGCGGCCCGTGGGCTCAGCTCGCAGAGGGAGACCTACGAGCCGTTGGCTCGCAAAAGCACAGCACCGTACTGGCTCGCAGAGGGAGAGCTGTGGGCGGACTCGCAGAGGGAGACCAACGAGCCAACAGGCCTGCTAGCAGACACACAGCTATCAGTTAACGGGCTGGCTCACAGAGACACAACTGCGAGCCCTTCGAGCTGCAACCCGACGGGCTAACTCGCAGAGGGAGAATAACGGGCCGACGGGCCTCCTAGCACAGACAGAGCTACAAGCTAACGAGGTGGCTCACAGAGGTAGAGCTGCGAGCCCGACGGACTGCCTTCTAAAGGCATAGCCGCAAGCTGATGATGTGGGGAGAGGGAGCATAAAAGGAGTATCTTGCACAGACAGACCTGCGGGATATTTTCAGTATTGCCTCGCAGAGGTAGAATTACGGATGCAATGCCTTTTAGAGGGAGAGATGCGAGCTGACGGACTGAGTCACAAAATGGCTCACAGCTCGCAGTCGCAGAGCTGTGAGCCGACGGACTGGCTTCTAAAGGCATAGCCGCAAGCTGGTGATGTGGGGAGAGGGACCGTGAAAGGGGTATCTCGCACAGACAGAGCTGCAGTATATTTTTAGTGTTGCCTCGCAGAGGTAGAACTACGGACCTGATGCCTTGAATTTCAAAGGTTTTTTGAATGCTAATTTCTAACTATAACGACCCTGAAACCTAAAGTTTTTTCAGTGAATTTCAAATGTTTTTTAAATGCTAATTTATAACCATAACCACCCTGAAACTATGTTTTTTTCAGTGAATTACAAAGGTTTTTTAAATGCTAATTTCAAACTATGCCTACATAGGTAGGACATATGCAGAAAGAGGAAGAAAGGCACAGAAAGAAACAAGAGAAATGTAGAAAGAGGCAACAGAAGTACAGAAAGACAAAGAAAGGTGCAGAAAGAACCAACAGAGGGGCAGAAAGAGGCCTTGTTGCAAAGTCATCCTGTGCCCCCAACTTTTTGCTGATGGGTACTGGTGGTAACTGAGTCTGACTAACCAGAACTAGAGCCAGTGCTATACTAAAAGACACTTAGAACACAGTGAAAACACCTACATACAGTAGGGTACACTATGGGTTGGGGTACCCCTGTGATTGGCATGACCTCCCCTGTAAGGCCCTAGTACATAATAGGGCAGGGGGATTAAAACTACCTCTAAGTCAGAGGTGCAGAAAGATGCTTCTTTAACTAGTAGTCGCATTTGCAGAGTGGTAGAGAAAGGGTGCTGGGCCTCCGACTAGCGCTCAGGAATTCTGCTGCGTAGGACTTACAGGAGGTACCAGGAGGGCTTCTTGGCCCCCGAAGTCCCTCAGGAGTAAAATGGACTTTATCCCCATCCCGTAGTCTGCCAGGAGGTGCATTTGCAGAGTGGAGGAGAAAGGGGGCGTGGCCTCCGAAGATGTCTTAGCAATCCTACTGTGTGGGAATTACTGGAGGTAACAAGAGGGATAGTTGGCCCCCAAAGACATCCTTGGGGGCCAACTACCCCTCCTATTACCTCCAGTAAGTACCACACAGCAGGATTGCTAAGTTCGCATACCAGGCCACGCCCCCTTTGACCACCACTCTGCAAACGCGCTCCCTGGCATGCTCTTGGATGGGGATTGAAGTCCCCTTCACTGCTGGGGGTCCTTAAGGGCCAACCAGACTACCTCTTTCCTCCAGTAAGCCCCACACAGTGGGATTGTTGAGAGGTGGACACAGACCACGCCCCCTTTCTCCACCACTCTGCAAACGCGCCTCCTGGCACGCCCTTGGTTGGGGGATGAAGTCCCCTTTCCTCATGAGGGTCCCTGGGGGCCAACTAGCTCGCAAGGTACCTCCAGAAAGCCCCACGCAGCTGGATTACAGAGAGTGGTCCGAGACCATGCCCCCTTTTTACACCACTCTGCAAACACACCTCCTTGCGCACTGCTGCTTGGGAGATGAAGTCCACTTGTGTCCTGAGGTCAAATAGCGCCAAAGATATTGGCAGAAGAAAAAACGCTTTTTTCAGAGTGTTCCGTTATGGGTCACCAGGTTCTTCGTTGACTTTATTGGTTGGTACCTTAATTTCAACATGCCAGATGCTTCTGTGTGCTCGCTAATGTTGTTTGATGATTGAGGGTAAAGTACCTTATAACAACAAAATGGGACTGAAATTCACATACAGTATGAGCAAAAGACAAGTACAATTCCTGGATGTGTCTGTATATATTGAAGAGGATCGGATCCACGCAAAAATATTTCGGAAGCCCACTGCCACCAATAGTATACTCCATGGTGCCAGTTTCCATCCTGCACAACTAAAGAGGAGCATCCCATATGGGGAGTTCATCAGGATGAGGAGGATTTGTTCGGATGCACAGGAAGGGGAAAGAAACCTGAAAGAAACAGAGCAAAGATTCATGAAGAGAGGATACAGATAAAGAGATGTAAAGGAAGGTCTGGAGAAGGCAAAAAAACTCCCCAGAGAAATGATGCTTACCAGCTCCGATAGAGACACAACTAAGAAAACTGAAGATTCCACCAGACTTGTCTTGACATATAGCAAAGAAAGCTATGAGATTGTAAACATCCTAAAAAACCCAAAACATGGTTACAGGAAAAACAATTGGGTTTCACCCCCTGCAACAAATGCAAAGCGTGCAAAATTGCCAAGAGCATAAAATCAGTGAAGGACTTCCGAGGCAGAACATTCACAATACATGAAAAGATCACATGCAAAACAACATACGTAGTGTACACGATCCAATGCACGTGTGGACTCTGCTACATAGGGAGTACAATCTGCCCTCTACGTAAACGGATCCTGGAGCACCTGAGAGCGATCCAGCATGGGGACATGAACTATGCGATATCCAAACATCTACACACCCAACACAAGATCAATTGGCAAGATATACAATACTTTGGCCTAGCAACAGTACCTGTCAATGAAAGAGGAGGCAATCGAACACTAAAGCTGAGGAGATTAGAGTCACGTCTAATCATCAGGTTCAAGACCAAGGCCCCTCACGGCTCGAACGGAGATGAGGAGTTACATATTCATCTATAGAAGGCATCTATGAAAGACATTAAAACACATCACATCTGGTATGACTAAAACCAGGGTACTATACCCTCAATCATCAAATAACATTAGCCGGCACACAGAAGCATCTGGCATGTTGAAATTAAGGTACCAACCAATAAAGTAAACGAAGAACCTGGTGACCCATAATGGAACACTCCGAAAAATGGGGATCATCGAAAGCGGGGTATGTAACCCATTGGTTCAGGCGAAGACATTGGAAACCAATTTGGCTAATCACAGCCACAGAATACAAGTAGAACTAGCTGGGCAATTGGAGACGAGCTCCTAACTAAATACAACACTGCGCTGTGCTTTGCTATGAGAAAATAAGGAAAATAAAGAGATATCAGACATAGTAACGGAATGTGATGCGAAACCAAGAAAAATATCAGACAACTGCATTGACAATAATTGAAATATAATAAACAACAATGAGCCTTTATAACAGTAACTCTGAGAATAAAGAAATTACTGCATGGATAATAAATGAGACATTTGTGATCTGACGAGAAATACAATTCCCATAATGCCTCATAATGGGCTAATATGGCTAAGACTATAAAAGTTGGAAATTGAGGAAGGACTCACGAAAACCGTGAGAAAGACCATTTCTTGATCGAAACGTCGGTGATGGTGGTGGTGGAGATTGTGCTGTAACTAAGTAAAGTAAAGCAGTTACACAACAGCTTATGGAGTGCGGTGCTTCTTTTGTTTGAAATATATATATATATATATATATATTCACTGAAAAAACCATAGGTTTCAGGGACGTTATAGTTAGTTGGAGATTTCACTCGTACAAAACCAGAGAAATTCCACTGTTAAAGTTAGTTCAGCTAACTATAACTTGCGCCCCCGCAATGCACTGCTGATCACGTCGCATATTACATCATTCATGACATGGTCAGTGACATCACTGATGACATCACTGATGACATCTCAAATGACATCACTGATGACATCATCCAGTGACTGTGTGTTTCTGTAAAGTTTAAATATGTTTTATATATATATATGCCAAGGTGTATTGAAGAATCAGTGGGTGTATAAGTATCTGAATGGATGATTTAGTAGGTGCGTGACTAATTGTATAAGTGACTCATTATGCGTAACCTACTGAAAGCATGGGTTAGTGAGTAAACTGTGTAAATGTCTGTATCAGTCTGTCTGTTGGTGTGTAGCTACATGACTGTCTATATGGGTTATTGATTTGTTGTCTGAGTATCTGAATGGGTGCCTGAGTATCTGTGTGAGTAGGTGATTCACTGGGTGCATGGGTTCAAGAGTGCATCTGGGAAGGGCTGTATGGGTGGGTGAGTGTGTGTATGGGTGTGTTGGTGAGTGAATGGATGTCTCAGTGGTATATGTGTGATTAACTACATATGTGAAAGGAAGTATATGTGAGTGTTGGAGTATATAAATGACTATACGTGAGTGTAAGTGATTGTGACAGTGGCTGTATGGATGAGTGTTTGCGTGTATCAGTTATTGTATAAGAGAGTAAGTATGTGTTAGTATTTATATAAATAAGTGAGTTGGTCTGTGTATAACTGTATAGGTGAGTAAATGGGTGTGCTTGATTCTTTGCATGACTGAGTAGGTGTATGAGTAAGTCTATGGATGAGTGGTGGTGTGTGAGTGTATATATAGTGTATGAGTCCATATGATAGTGCTTTATTGATGAGTGACTCAATGTATGAGTTAATGTATGGGTGAATGAGTGGATGTGTGTGTGTCGACCAAGGAATCACTGAGCCGGTATGTACTAACTGCTATTGGTGTGTCTATTGTTTCGAACATGGTACTCTGTATTTTAGAGTGGGTGTATAAAAAGTTATATTAGGGTGTGAGGAGGTGCATCAGATTATCACTTGGATGATGTCATCAGTGATGTCATCAGTGATGTCATTTGAGATGTCATCAGTGATGTCATCAGTGATGTCACTGACCATGTCATGAATGATGTAATATGTGACGTGATCAGCAGTGCATTGCGGGGGCGCGAGTTATAGTTAGCTGAACTAACTATAACGGTGGAATTTCTCTCGTTTTGTACGAGTGAAATCTCCAACTAACTATAACATGACTGAAACCTATGGTTTTTTCAGTGAATTTCAAAGGTTTTTTAAATGCTAATTTCTATCTATAACGTCCCTATTAAGTCCCCTTGAATCCTGAGGGTCTCTGGGGCCAACTAGCCCACCAGGTACCTCCAGTAAGCACCACAGGGCTGCGTTGCGGAGAGGTGGACCCAGGCAACGCCCCTTTTTACACCTCTCTGCAACGCAGCTCTGTGGCGTTTACTGGAGTTGCCTGGTGGACTAGTTGGCCCCCAGAGACCCTCAGGATTGAAGGGGACTTAATCCTCCAAGTTACAACGTGCCAGGGGGCGCGTTTCCACACTTGCCATATCAGACCCCGCCCCCTCCCTGCACCACTCTGCAAACACGCCCCCTGGCGCTTTGTAACTTGGGGGATTAATTCCCCTTGAGTCCTGAGGGTCCCTGGGGGCCAACCAGCCCACTAGGTAACTCCAGTAAGCGCCACAGGGCTGCCTTGCAGAGAGGTGGTACGAGGCCACGCCCCTTTTTATACCTCTCTGCAAAACAGCTCCCTGGCGCATACTGGAGGTACCTGGTGGGCTTGTTGGCCCCCAGGGACCCTCAGGATTCAAGGGGACTTAATCCCCCAACTTAAAACGCGCCACAGAGCGCGTTTGCGCCACTTGTCACATCATGCCACGCCCCCTCCCTGCACCACAGTGCAAACGCGCCCCCTGGTGCGTTGTAAATTGGGGGATTAAATCCCCTTGAGTCATGAGGGTCCCTGGGGTCCAACTAGCCCACCAGGTACCTCCAGTAAGTGCCACAGAGCTGCGTTGCAGAGGTGTAAAAAGGGGCATGGCCTCGGACCACCTCTCTGCAACGCAGCTCCATGGTGCTTACTGGAGGTACCTGGTGGGCTAGTTGGCCCCCAGGGACCCTCAGGATTCAAGGGGACTTAATCCCCCAACTTAAAACGCGCCACAGGGCGCATTTCCACACTTGTCACATCAGGCCACGCCCCCTCCCTGCACCACTGTGCAAACACGCCCCCTGGTGCGTTGTAAATTGGGGGATTAAATCCCCTTGAGTCCTGAGGGTCCCTGGGGGCCAACTAGCCCACCAGCTACCTCCAGTAAGCGCCACAGAGCTGCGTTGCAGAGAGGTGTAAAAAGGGGCATGGCCTCGACCACCTCTCTGCAACGCAGCCCTGTGGCGCATACTGGAGGTACCTGGTGGGCTAGTTGGCCCCCAGGGACCCCCAGTATTCAAGGGGAATTAATTCCCCAACTTAGAACGCGCCAGGGGGCGCGTTTGCAGAGTGATGCTGGGAGGGGGCAGGGCCTCTGGCGTGATGCTTGTGTGGCCCCCCTTCTTTTTCTTTTTTTGGGGCCCTGGGGACCCCATCCCCCAGGGCCTGACCCTTATTTAGTTTTTTTTTTAAAATGGACGGGGGCCACGTGGCCCCCCTCCCAAGGCCATTTTCGGCCCCGGGGACCCCATTCCCCGGGGCATGGCCAGTATTTTTTTATGTTTTATTTATATTTGGAGGGGGGCCACGTGGCCCCCCTCCTCAGGCCATTTATGGCCCCGGGGACCCCATCCCCCGGGGCCGGCCTGCCGTGTTTATTTAAAAAAAATGTTTTTAAATGGGAGGGGCCACTTCTGGCCCCAGGGACCCCATCCCCTGGGGCCTGGCCTCTGTGTTGGGGACCATGGGGGGAGCCCCAATGCCCCCACGGTCCCGCCGGCTCCCCACCTCCTGTGGGAGACGGCATTGCTTTTCCACAGGGGGAGCTGCTTACATGCAGCTCCCCTTCTGGAAAAGCAATGTGGTTTGGATTTTGAAAGCGAGAGCAGGTTTCCCTGCTCTCACTTTCAAAACCCAAACCAGTTTGCTATGGCAGGGCGGGAGCTGTTTGCAGGGCTGTTTGCCGCCATAGCAAACAGCAGTGTCCCGGGGGTGGGCACCCCGGACCACTGCAGGAGCCGGCCCCGGGGGGTGGCGGTCCCCAGGGCCATCAAGGGCTCCAGGAGGGGGTCCACGCGGCCTCCCTCCTCTGGATTGTAAAGCCCCGGGGAGGTGGTGGTCCCCACGGCACGGGGGTCCGTAACGGACCCCCGCATTTGCATACCTAGTGCCCCGGGGAGGTGGTGGTCCCCGGGGCGTGTTGGGGGGCTCAAGCCCCCCCACACAGGTTGTTTTTAAAAAATAGAAGCCCTGGGGAGGTGGCAGTCCCCAGGGCTGAAGGGGGGCCACGTGCCCCCTGCATTTTATGTGCAAAGCCCCGGGGAGGTGGTGGTCCCCGGGGCATGTGGGGAGCCCGAGCTTCGTTTTTTTTATTTCATCGGCGTGATTCGCAGATCCTTTGCGAATTTTACCGTTTAAAAAACAAATAATGCTTTTTTTGCCCCTGGGGGTTTTTGTGGGGCCCCCTAAGCAGGCCTGGGGGGTCAGGGTGTTTCTACCCTGCCCCCTTTTCTTGTTTTTCAGGCTTGTTTCACTGTTTTCTTGTACCGAGTCACAAGATGGCTGCCAACACTTCCTGGTTTGGAGTGTTGACAGCCAATTAGAATAAAGCTCATGGTCGGGAGGGTTCGCGAACCCTCCTCGGCCTTAGATATCGAAACTTTTATTTTTTGAATTTCTCAGCAACTACTGAACGGATTTACACCATTTAAAAAAAGGACGCTTTCTGAACCAAGCACTACCTTTTTGCCAAATTTGGTGTAATTCCGTTCAGCAGTTCGGGCTGTAGCCTTGGCTAAAGTTTCCTATGGGAAATTGATTTTCCGACCTCAATTTTTTAATTTCTCAGGAACTACTGAACGGATTTACACCATTTAACAAAAAGGACTCTTTCTGAACCAAAGGCTACCTTTTGGTGTAATTCCGTTAAGCAGTTCGGGCTGTAGCCGTGTCTAAAGTTTCCTATGGAAAATAACATCAGTGATGTCATTAGTGATGTCACTGACCATGTCATGAGTGATGTAATATGTGACGTCATCAGCAGTGCATTGCGGGGTGCGAGTTATAGTTAGCTGAACTAACTATAACGGGGGAATTTCATGGGTTTTGTACGAGTGCAATGTCCAACTAACTATAACTGTCCCTAAAACCTATGGTTTTTTCAGTGAATTTGTAAGGTTTTTTAAATGCTAATTCCTAACTATAACATGTCTGAAACCTATGGTTTTTTTCAGTGAATTTCAAAGGTTTTGTAAATGACAATTTTTAAATGTATTAATTGTTATATTTATTTTTTTGATACTGAATTACAACATTTTTTTAAACTATTTATTTTTAGATATTTTATTTTTTAAATTACATTGTAATTACATTATACATTACATTACAAAATATACTTTCTCAGAATGAATTACTTTAGTTTAAATACTTTGCAAATAGGCAATAGACTTTTAAGTACAGTAGTTACAGTTGTTGCAATGGGCAACACAATTTCAAACACAATGCAACATTGAGCTCAATGTGAATTTCTAGTTAAATGCAATTAGTTACTTTATGAATTACTTTTCTAACCACAGAACTGGATCCTAGATTCAGTCCTGGGACATCTCCTGTAAACAGTTGAGTAAAAGCGTTTTGGTTACAGTAGTGATTTTTAAGGAATATTATAGTATTTTAAAAGTTGACACTTAGAAACTTTTTCACATAGAATCACCAATGTTATCCTATGGAAGGAAATTCACTTAGCAGGTAAGTAGTGTTATCGTTACTTTTTCTTACTCAGTGGTGGATCCTGGATCCAGCACTGGTGCATCTCCTGTAAACAGTTGAAAGAATGCGTTTAAGTCATACAGGAGATTTTTAAGGAATATTTGTAGTTTGTGAAAATCGACACTGAAACTTTTCTGCTGAAAACCAGACAATGGATTCCTATGGAAGGAAATACAAGTTACTGGTAAGTACGGTTAGAATTACTTTTCAGGGTCAGTGCTGGGCTAAAAGATGCAGCACTGGGTTCTCTCCTGATAACAGGTGAGTAAATCGGAATTCGTAGTTCGGCTGATTTTAGAGGAATATTATAAAGTTCCAAAACTCCACACTTAGAAGAATTTCCAAGTGAAACAAGTCAATGTTAGCCTATGGAAGGAAATTCAAGTTACTGGTAAGTACGGTTAGAATTACTTTTCAGGATCTGTACTGGGCTCAAAGATGCAGCACTGAGGTCTCTCCTGATAACAGGTGAGTAAATCGGAATTCGTAGTTCGGCTGATTTTAGAGGAATATTTGTATGTTTCAAAAATCGAAACTTTTTCAGCAAAAAGCAGGCAATGATATCCTATGGAAGGAAATTCAAGTTACTGGTAAGTACGGTTAAAATTACTTTTCAGGATCAGTACTGGGCTCAAAGATGCAGCACTGAGGTCTCTCCTGATAACAGGTGAGTAAATCGGAATTCGTAGTTCGGCTGATTTTAGAGGAATATTATAAAGTTCCAAAACTCCACACACAGAAGAATTTCCAAGTGAAACCAGTCAATGTTAGCCTATGGAAGGAAATTCAAGTTACTGGTAAGTACGGTTAGAATTACTTTTCAGGATCTGTACTGGGCTCAAAGATGCAGCACTGAGGTCTCTCCTGATAACAGGTGAGTAAATTGGAATTCGTAGTTCAGCTGATTTTAGAGGAATATTATAAAGTTCCAAAAACTCCACACTTAGAAGAATTTCCAAGTGAAACCAGTCAATGTTAGCCTATGGAAGGAAATTCAAGTTACTGGTAAGTACGGTTAAAATTCCTTTTCAGGATCAGTACTGGGCTCAAAGATGCAGCACTGAGGTCTCTCCTGATAACAGGTGAGTAAATCGGAATTCGTAGTTCGGCTGATTTTAGAGGAATATTTGCACAAAGGTGAAGGAAGGGGGTGGGGCCTGAGGTGACATGTCAGCAAACACGCCCTGTGGCGCGTTTTAAGTTGGAGAATTAATTCCTCCTCAATACCGAGGGTCCCTAGGGGCCAACTAGCCCACCAGGTACCTACAGTTAGGACGACAGAGCTGAGTTGCAGAGAGGCGCTCCGAGGCCACGCCCCTTTTTACACCTCTCTGCAACGCAGCTCTGTGGTGCTTACTGGAGGTACCTGGTGGGCTAGTTAGACCCCAGGGACCCTCAGGATTCAAGGGGACTTAATCCCCCAACTTAAAACACGCCACAGGGCATGTTTGCACACATGTCACCTCAGGCCCCGCCCCCTCCCTTCACCACTGTGCAAACGCGCCCCGTGACGCGTTTTAAGTCGGGGGATTAACTCCCCTTGAATCCTGAGGGTCCCTGGGGTGCAACTAGCCCACCAGCTACCTCCATTAAGCGCCACAGAGCTGCGCTGCAGAGAGGTGTAAAAAGGGGCGTGGCCTCAGAACACCTCTCTGCAATGCAGCCCCCTGGCGCATACTGGAGGTTCCTGGTGGGCTAGTTGGCCCCCAGGAACCCCCAGTATTCAAGGGGAATTCGTTCCCCCTCTGCAAACGCTCCAGGGGGCGCGTTTGCAGAGTGCTGTCAAGGAGGGGGCGTGGCCTCCGTTGCAATGCCGGATTTTTTTTTAAAAGGGCACTGTGTGGCCCCCCCTTCTTTTAATTATTTTGGGCCCTGGGGACCCCATCCCCCAGGGCCTGACCCCCTTTATTGGTTTTTTAAAAAGGAACGGGAAGGGGACCGCGTGGGCCCCCTCCCGTGGCCAATTTCGGCCCGGGGACCCCATCCCCCGGGTCATTGCCACTTTTTTTTTATTTTCATGGAGGGGGGCTGCGTTGCCCCCCTCCTCAGGCCTCCTTAGGCCCCGGGGACCCCATCCCCCGGGGCCGGCCCTTTTTTTTTTTTTTTTTTTTTTTTTCCTTGATTTTGGGGAGGGGGGCTGTGTGGCCTCCCTCCTGGGCCACTTGTAGCCCCGGGGACCCCATCCGCTGGGGCTAGCCCTCTCCGTTGGGGACCGTGGGGGGGTCCCCAATCCTCCCACGGTCACGCCGGCTCCCCGCGTCCCTCGGGAGCCGGCATTGCTTTTCCACATGGGGAGCTGCTAAGATGCAGCTCCCTGTGTGGAAAAGCAATCGTCTTTGGTTTTGGAAGAGAGAGCAGGTTTCCTGCTCTCTCTTCCAAAACCAAAGCAGTATGCTATGACAGGACGGGAGCTGCGAGGCTCTCATCCTGTCATAGCAAACTACAGTGTCCCGGGGGTAGGCACCCCGGGACACTGCAGGAGCCGGCCCTGGGGGGTGGCGGTCCCCAGGGCCATCACAGGCTCCAGGAGGAGGGCCGCGCGGCCCCCTCCCTTGAATTGCACTGCCCTGGGGAGGTGGTGGTCCCCGGGGCTTCGGGAGTCCAAAACGGACCCCCACATTTCTTGAATTAGTGCCCCGGGGAGGTGGCGGTCCCCGGGGCGTGTGGGGGGGCTGGAGCCCCCCCACACAGGTATTTAAAATTTTAAAAAAGAAGCACCGGGGGGTGGCTGTCCCCGGGGCTGCGGGAGGGTGGAGAGCCCTCCTGCACCATTTTTTTTATAAAGCCCCGGGGGGTGGCGGTCCCCAGGGCTTGGGGGGCCTTAGAGGCCCCCACATAAAACATAAACCCACCCCCGCATGCCCCCGGGACTTGGCCCACCCAGGGGCAAGATTTGTTTTTTTAATCGGCTGGATCCGCGCACCCAGTGCGTTTTCTGTCCTTGTAGGACCCCCTGAGCAGGCCTAGGGGGTCAGGGTGTTTCTACCCTGCCCCCTTTTTGCGTTTTGCGCACTTTTTTTACTGCTTTCTTGTTCCTCGGTTCTACCGAGGAACAAGATGGCTGCCAACACTTCCTGATTTGGAGTGTTGACAGCCAATTAACATACAGCTCGTGATCGGGAGGGTGCGCGGACCCTACGCGGCCATATATATATATGTGATTTTATTTTTGATTTTCTCAGGAACTACTGAACGGATTTACACCATTTAAGCAAAAGGCACGAGTCTGAACCAAGGGCTACCTCTTTGCCAAATTTAGTGTAATTCCGTTCAGCAGTTCGGGCTGTAGCCGCGATGAACGGTTCCTATGGAAAAATGAATGGTGAAAACAAGTTTTGGGACCCCCCTTTTTTCTCGGCCCCCGCTTGACGAAACACCCCGAGACTTTCAGGATAGGAGCGGACCGGAGGGCCCCAACAAGTTGGAAAATTTCGTGAAGATTCGTCAACCGGCGCCAACGTTATTTCAAATAGAATGTTGCGGATTTCCTATGGAAAATAGGTCCTAACTATAACTATCTACTGGCGACCGCCAGTAGATAATATATGGCAGCTCAAATGACATCACTGATGACATCATCCAGTGAGTGTAAGTATTTTGTAAATGTTTCTGAAATGTTAAGACATAGACTAAGCCACTGTAAAAGTTAAATTACTGTTTTTGCTGTACTATTAATGAATCATACTATTGCTAACGTATGTGATCTGAGTGGATGTGTGACTTTCTGTATTAGTTTGTGAGTGGGTGTTTGAGTTACTATATGGTGGTGTGAGTGGGTGTATAAGGGGCTGTATAGGTCTGTCAGTGGGTGTGTGAGATGCTGTATGGGCCTGTGAATGGGTTTGTAAGTGATTTTCTGGGTGTTTGAGTGGTTGGATGGGTGCTTGAGTGGTTGTGTGAGTGGTTGTATGTGTGTATGAGTTGTGTCGGTGTGTGAATGGGTGTCTGAGTAGCTGTGTGGATGTGTGAGTGGTTGTATTGGCTGGGAGTGGGTGGGTCAATGCATGGATCTATAAGTGGGTGTGTGAGTGGCTATATGGGTCGGTGAGTGGGTATGCAAGTGGTTTTGTGGGTGTTAGTGGCTGTATGGGTCAGTGAGTAGGTAGGTGAGTGGTTATGTGGGTATGTAAGTGGGTATGTGAGTAGCTGTATGTGAGTGGCTGTATGTGTATGCAAGTGGGAGTGTGTGAGTGGTTTTGTGACTATATGGGTCTATAAGTGGATGTAAGAGTGGCTGTATGGGTGTGTGAGTGGATGTCTGAGTGGATGTGTAGGTGTGCCAGTAACTGTGTGAGTGACTGGGTCAAAATGGAACCTCACGTGCCACTTTATCTGATAAGAGTCCAGAGTTTTGTACAAAATGTCTACTTTCTACTGGTTAATTAGTAAGTGCTACCTCATTGGGTAAATGTCTAGTGCATAGTCTACACTACAGCTGCACATTGGACTAGGAGGAAATGTCTCCAGTGACCTTGTGTGCTTTTAATTTCCGAATTGTTATTATTCCTCAAGCATCTTCTTCCAGAAATCTGTAATAACATGTATCCTCCTATGGAGAAGACGACAAGACTACAAAGAGGTGAATCTCCTGCAAACAAAGGGATATTCTCTTAACTCTGTGAAAAAGTGTTTCTTTTTTTGTTGGAGATGTTCTCATATTCCTCTGCATTGAGAATGTGTCACCAAAATCGGTGGTAAATGTGCTCAGGGAATCTTTTGGTAAGCTGTCCATCAACCTGGGAAAAGGCAGGAAGACGTTTGAATATTTCTAAGGTGGACGGCGCATGGCCAAATGGGCTGAGCTTGAAAGTGATTTTGTGCGTTTGCATACTCGTAGTAATTTAAAATGAGTACCATGCACTTGCCTTTACCAGGAGATGATAGGAAAGAACACACTCATTACAGTCACTACCGAAGAGATGTGCTCTGACTAATCAGTGATACATTTACCTGCATTAAGCTTTTCAGATCATTATTCACGGTGGAATTGCTGATTAAATACACATGCTTTGCTTTTGCCAATCCCAAGAAGTTAGGATCATGTGTTATTTACAGAAGGGGAGGGGGATGTACATCGCTGTGACCTTTGTTTTTTTGTGAATTTCTAATTCTTTTTCAATGTTATTTCCTAACTATAAAATCCATTTAATCTTTATTTTTTTAGTCAATTTCTACAGTTTTTTAAATTCTACTTTTTACCTGTAACCTTTAAGAGTTGATGTGTAAGTGGCTGTATAGGTTGGTGAGATGGTGTGTGATTGGCTGTATTGGTCTGTGAGTGGGTTTGTGAGTGGCTGTATGGCTCTGTGAGTGGGTATGTGAGTGGTTTTGTGGGTGTGTGAATGGGTATGTGAGTGGCTGTATGTGTCCCTGAGTGGGTTTTGAGTGACTTACGGGTCTGTGAGTGGGTGTGTGAGTGGTTGTATGCGTATGTGAGTGGGTATGTGTGAGTGGCTGTATTGGTCTGTGAGTGGGTGTGTGAGTGGCTGTAGGGGTCTGTGAATGGGTCGTTGAGGGTCTGTACGGGTGTATGAGTGGGTTTGTGAATAGTTTTAAGGGTGTGTGAGTGGGTGTTTGAATGGTTTAATGGGCCAGTGAATGGGTGTTTGAGTGGCTGTATGAGTCTCTGGGTAGGTGTCTGAGTAGCTGTGTAGGTGTCTGAGTGGGTTTTTGAGTGGCTGTATGTGTATGTAAGTGTGTGTATGAGTGGCTGTTTATGTCTGTGAGTAATGTGTGAGTGGATATATGGGTGTAAGAGAGGTTTTGTGGGTATGTGAATGGATGTGTGAGTAACTGTATGGGTGTGTGAGTGGGTATGGAGGGTGTGTGAGTGGGTATCTGAATGGCTGTGATTGTTCCTCAAGCATCTTCTTCCAGAAATCTATGATAACAAGAATTCTCCTATAGAGAAAACGAGGAGACTACAAACAGGTGACTCTATCAAACAAGGGTAATTCCTCTTAACTATATGAAGTAAGTGCTTCCATGTTTGTGGATATGTCTTCATATTCCTTTGCATAGAGAAGTGTCATCAAAATTAGGGGAAACGAGCACAGGGGCCTTTTGTTATGCTGTCCATCAACATTGGAAAAGGCAGGAAGGCCTTTGCCTACTACTAAGGAGGACAGTGTGGAGCCAAATGGGTGGAGATTGCAAGTGATTTTGCACATTTGTATGCTCACCGTAGTTTAAAGGGAGAACCACACACTCTGATCTCACCAGGAGAACCCACACATCACAGTCACTACTGATTGTGCTCCAATAAATCAACAATGCATTGACCTCCATCAAAGATGTCAGATCATTTTCAATTGTGGAATTGCTGAGAAAGCACACTTACTTTACATACTCCAAGCCAAAGAAGTTAGGATAATTTGTCTTTTACTGAAGTGGAGCTTCAACTGGGGCACCTGCTTTGTTTGTAAGTGTTTCCTGTTGAGGTTTAGTTAAGGTGAAATAAGCACCAGTGCCAGAATGGAATCTCACTTGTCTGTTTATGTAACAGGAGTCCCCAGTTTTGCACAAAATGTTTACCCAACTACAGTATTTTGTGCTGATCAATTGATAAATGCTACCTAGTTGGGTAAATGTCTAGTCCATATTCTACACTACAGCTGTGTAATGGAGCACGAGAAAATGTCTCCAATGACCTTGTGTGCATTTAATTTTAGCAATGTGATTTTACCTCAATCGTCTTCTTCCAGAAATCTGTGATAACATGGATCCTCACATAGAGAAGACTACAAGACTGCAAAGAGGTGAACCGCCACCAAGCAAGGGTACTTCCTCATAACTCCGTAAGTGCTTATTTGTTTGGTGAAGATGCCTTCTTATTCCTTGGCATCAGAAATGCTTCACCAAAATCAGCGGAAAGCGCTCCTGGGGGGGTCTTTTTGTTTAGCTGTTTATCAGCCATTTGTAAAGGTGGAAAGATATTTGCATATTACTAAGGTGGACGGGCGAGGCCAAATAGGAAGAGCTTCCAGGTGATTTTGAGCATTTGCATACTCATAGTAATTTAAAAGGAGAACCATGGACTTTGCTCTCACCAGGAGACAACAAGAAAGAACCCACTTGTCACAGTCACTATAGATTGTGTTCCCATAGATCAACAATATATTCACCTCCATCAAGGACTTCACATTGTTTTTAGGTATCGGCTAGAAAGCACATGCACTGTCTCAAAGATACATCTTGTGTTGAATCTGTGTGCTTCAGCCTGCCCACGGGCTTCCCATCTGCTTGCTCCATCATCTGTTTCATGTTCTTTGTCACCATGTGTCCCTGGCATGCATGGTCATGCCTCCTCTTGTGTTTAGCCCTCCCCCAGAGCATGAACAAATTACATGTAAACATCCACTGCTCCCGTTTTTACAACCATCAGAGGACCTCCTTTTTTCTTTTTTTGTTCAGCACTCTACACAGTGCTCATGCTTTTATCAGCTCCATCTCCTCCGACCTGCCCTCATGCTCCATGTGCAGATAACTCCCTCTCCCTCCCACCACTGCTTTGCCCTTCTTTGCTGTTTTCCATTTCCCCCGCCTTCTTCCTCTCATATCTGCTTGCTCCCTTGTACCTCCTGGTGCTTGCCCCATCCAAAAATCATTACCTCCCTTGACCCAGTTACTGCTTTAAACCCCCATTGTAGTCTGGTTCATTCTAGTGAGTGTTTCGTTTGGCTTGTACTTTCTCAAGTAAAGCTGTGAGTTTGTTGGACAACATAAATTTTGAATGGGTACAAGACTGATTCTGAGCACCCCTCAGTATATGTTGGCCTATAGTACTGCTAGATCACAGTGCACCATCTGCACCCCTAGTCCTACAGGGTAACAAATGATGTGCAACCTCAGAACATGACAACCCTGACTACCCAAGGAAATGGTGGTAACAGATCTAGAACCCTTTCGTTTAGCCACTTTTGCAGACCCAAAGAGAGACACAAGAAATACACAACATGCAGTTTCAATATTTATTGAAGCATTGTGATTCTTGAGTAAAATGTGTGTGCTGCAATGAATAATAGAAGGAAACAGAATAATGTGATTAGCATTACGAGAATGGTGAAAAAGATTAAGAATCTCAACACCTAGGAACAGGACAAGTGGGAAGCCTCCAAAAATGTTTCTAAGCACGGAGTGTATGAATGGTTAAATAACTCCCAAGACTATCTGGAAAGTGCTAACCAACCCGGTGCCAATTGACTTAAAAAAGTGTGTTACTCCCTCTGTATTTGACATGTTAAAAATGTGGTGCACAAGCTCCCCAAAATGTTGTAGGAATTTAGTGCATATCTCAGAAGAGGACCTTGCAAATTGAAGATCAAACATCCTCTGTGCAGATGTTATGGCTACCTCATTCTGGAACAATAAGGCTTTCAGTCTGCTTATAGCATCAAAGCAACAATTTGCAAGATTTATCGAAGGCCAAAGCGTTCCATCCCTAACTGTGCAAACAGGTGAAAACAGTACTTGTGTGTAGCCAGCCACACTCGCAGAGACTGTTACCAGATAGGCAACACCCTGTCTCATCCCACAGCAGCCTTGATCATTTTGCATCAAATAACTCCCATTAGAAAGTAACCTGAAAGACAGATGGATCATGGCAGCTGGAGAACATTTTTTTAAAATGACAAGTTTGCCCTTGATGCATTACAATTGCCATGAAGCGAAACTTCCATGCACACTAAGGGATGGGCTAATATATTCTTGCAGTCAGTCCTGCTAAGAAAAAGATCCCACCCACCATTCCTACAATGGTATTTTAAAGGCAAGATCCATGAAGTATGTGCAAACTCCTCTCCTAGTGCCTCATGTCTGCCCACTTGATGATGTTGCAAGCAGTATTGGAAGTGAAATGTTAAAATTGGCACAAAAATTAATCTGTGGATTATTCAATCTGCAGAAGGTGTTTCTGCAACAGTGGATGGTAGTTTCTCCAACTTCTCTACACCTAACATGGTATATGTTGCATTCTTTTTTGCCGTGACTGTTCTTTTGTGAGGTTATATGGCAAAAATAAACTAGTGGCATTAAGATGTCTCCATGGAATACAAACATCTTGAAGTGTCTGCAGAGTTCAACTCAGTAGCATTATAGCTCTAAGCCGCGACTGCCCATGTTGTAAAGAAGACATGTCACTCTGAATGATGTCAATTGCAGATAACACAATGTTACCCAGAGAGTAAGTTCTGGTGCACAGAGTAGTCATACCATTATCTACTTCTGTCAAAGCCCATTCTAAATTTGCCCTTTTAATCTCACACAATCTCTTAGCAGCTTCCTGCTGTGAAATGTTCCACACTTCATTGTATATTGCATACAGAAAGCGGTTTTCGAGGACCTAGTAAAAAGTCCTGTAACCCTACGTCATCAAAAAGAAGGGGCAAGTGTTGTTTCACCTGAAACGTGGGGAGGTTTTTAGCCAGTCAAGGTAGAACTTCCCAACGCTGTAAGTTGTTACCACCCCTGGGTGTTGTGTCTGCACGTATCAAGGGTCAGGCCTGCTGATCTTCAACTCATCGATCTTACAGAGAAAAGGAGCCTGATATCCATTAGTAGCTAATGGCCACAATATCCATCCCCTTTGATTGGTGTCTGAAGAATTGTATGAGCCATTGCGACGCAAGGTGACTAATATGTCCTCCGTGCAATTCATGAAATGTTGCCAGTTCGCAAACTGTGCAAATGTGGGAATGTCTGCTGTATTTAAGTTTTTTATCTTAGCCAAGCCAAGACAGGATGCTTGCTGCATAGTTTTGTTCAGGAAAATCATTTGCTGTGGTATAAGGCAGGCTCTAAATAAATAGTAAAAATATAGCGAGAGTAACCCTTCAGACAAAGGGAACTGGGTGAGAACCAATAATCATACAATATTCCCTTCGTGATTTTTTACAGCACCCCTAAAATTGCAAACTCATACTGACATATGCTCAAAGAAGAAAATAAAAAGAAGAAAGAAGAAAATCTTCAGAAATATAAAAATAAATTCCTTTGACAGTAATGTAGAAATATTCTCTTGATTTATTAAAAGGCTGATACAAAATCAATCTGTATTGTGCACATTAAAATCAATTATTATATTAAAACCAAAAACATTAAACATAGGCATCTATGCTCATTTTGTGACACATCAGCAGTTAATAGAAAGTTTTTCCAATGTTTAACAATTTCAAGAAACAAATCAATCATGTATCGCTTGTTCCTAAATGCCACTACATATAGCTCTTTTTATCACTCCTTATGCAATGTGTTATCACAAAAAGATAATTAAACAACAATCAATTAAAAACAATACTCAAAGAAATGTGTCGACGGGTTTCGGTGGAAAATGCAGATTAACACCACCTTCTTCAGGACATTGTTAGAAAACAGGATTGTTGAATCTGGAAATACAATTAAAACACAAAGACAGAATATTCGTAAACTTATTACAGCCAAATCTGTTCAGAGACATTTTTCACATACTGTCAAGGTATATCCCTAATAAAACCCAAATTTGAACCCATATGTTTTTTTTGAAAAAGATGAGAGAGAAAAAGAGAGAAGAGAGAGAGAAAAAAAATCACACCTCCAGCTCCATACTTTTCCTCCCAATTATAAAATCAGTTAATCCATACTTTAAAGGAAGTCCCCTATTCACAATCATACCAACTAGTTTGCATAAACAGGTAGTTTCTCCTACCTAAAAACACAATATTCATACGTGGTCCTCTGTTGATTGCAGGTGAGCCAGTCTTTGGTGCCAGCGGTGCACCTGTAACTGTCACAAAAGCTTTATTCAGGACAGGTCCAATTGCAAAAATTGGACAGTTTTAATGGAGACTAATATCTACTCCATATACCCACCTTTTAACGGTGAACTTTTTGGAAGATCACAAGTTCTTCCCACTGTGATTACGTTATGGCCCCAATCGGTTGCCTTATTCGTTTGTGTCCAAGTACATCCCCAATCAGGAAATATTTATCCTATTAGAGACAAACAATTATATCCTGTTTCTAATTTATATTTTAATCAGGAATATTTTTTATTTTAATCTCACCTTGTGTTTAATTCCAGCACCACCACTATCGTTGTTGGTATACGTCGGTAGTGAGTACAGGTTTTATTTCTTATCCCTCTCACTTTAATTCAGTCTTTATTCCTTCTATGAACAAAAATAGGGGAATAATAAATGATCAAAAGATGTTAAAAAGCCCTTTTCATAATATTAATGGACACTCACATTTACAATTTGGAAGTCATTATAATCCCATTTTATTCTTAAATGCCATTGCTTTTACTTATACAGCACTAAAAACTGTGCTAATCTGTTATATATATATTCTTAACGCCATTTTTCTAAAATCAATAACACCTTCCTTTAAATCAATGTATCTATAATCATTTTAATCGTCTGTGCCATATCGTTACTAAAACACAGTACCAATCTCAACCCGCCCGCTCTAAACTAGCCAATTCCTGCTAGGAACTCACCTGCAACACAACGTACAGGGCATATGGGGATCCTTGGTGTATAAACTTAAGCTTGAAAATCGCGCTGTGTTTATACGTAAGATGTTAATTATCCTGCGGTATTATGGCGCTCATTAGTGACCTCATATCCGGGAGGTTTCTGTTAGTATTGCGGCCATATTATGTAAACTGAACCACAATACCAATCTCAGCCCACCCATTCTAAACCAGCCCATTTCTACTAGGGACTGACCTACAACACAACATACAGGGCATACGGGTCCTTGGTGTATAAACTTTAACCTTTAACCAGAAAATCGTGCTGTATTTAAAAAATTAATTTTTGGGCGCTCATCAAGACCACATATCCGGGAGGTTTTCCTTAGTATCACGGCCATATTATATAAACCGGAGTTCCGAGTGATTAACCATTTTAATTATATTAGTGGTCATCTTATGTCAACACATTACCACAAGTTCTCACTCGTGATACAAAGCAAAAGATCATTTCGCTAGCGGCCATATTGTGTAAGTAAATTGCTAGCAATATACCTGCCCGTTTCAAATATCTTGTATGATTCGCCATGGTGCTTATAGTGGCGGCCATCTTGGGTAAACCCATTACTTAGGGTACTCACCTGACCAATTTTTTATTTAACACTATTACGTCAACTTTCAACTTATGGTTTTAGTTAGCGGTATGAAACTGTTATTAATGATGGCCACATTATATTTGAAGCTATGTTTTCCATTACACTCTTAAAACCTAAAATCTTTTTATAATTAGCATTCATATTTATACAAGCTAATAACAGATCAACTGCACTATTGGAATTATATAGTCAATAGATCTCATTCTTCCCTAAATCATTTTACCTCTTTATTACTTCTGGCCACAGTTTCCTCCCTTTTATACTAAAATATATATATATTTTTGTCTATCAATTCTTATTCATTATTGCAGCTTTATATAGATTATTTATTTCCCTATTGCTTAGCAGTATATTGTTAATATTCCTATTCAGACTAATTTAAATCTTCCTCTGAGGCATACTATACTTGGTATTAGCTTGTTATTTATGGATCCGTTCTCACTCTTCTCTGTTATTTAATCCATAAATATATGACCTAAATTTACACATAAAAAATTGTTCTCTTACTTTCTGCTTTTTATCTAAGTCTCCCCTCTCCTTGTGCCTGATATTCTTTCAAGTATACACCATTTTAAATCCTCTATTTTGTGATTACATGTACTCCAATGTTCCGTAAGGGGGGCTTTCAATTTCTTGGTTCTGAGAGCCAATCTGTGTTCATTAAGACGAACTCGGATCTCTCTAGTTGTCTCCCCTACATATCCTTTGCCACAAGGGCAAATGATAAGATAAACAACATTTTTGGTCTTACAATTAAACATGTTATTAAATATATGTTGTACACCATCCAACACAATATTATCGCCTTTAATGACTGAACCACAATTACAGCAAGAACTACATGGGAAACTTCCAATCACTTTCTTATTTTTATCTACACTCCTTTGTTGCACACCTGCTGCTTCTTTATAGCTTTTCACTAATCTATTTCTGATGGTTTTATTTCTACGGTAAGAAAAGAGGGGTTTCTCCAATGGAATTCCTTTCCTATCCTGCAGAAGGGACCAATTTCTATTAATTATATTTTTAATCTTATTACTAAGACTCGAGAAATTGGTTACAAAAACTAATCTGTCTCCCTGATCTCTCTGTGTCCTATTGTTTTCAAAAAGGAGTTCTCTATTAAAATATTTTGCCCTTTTATAAGCCTGTTTAATGTTTTTTTTAGGATAGTTTCTATCTGCAAGTTTTATTTTTAAATTATTAGCGTGTATCTCAAAGTCATTTCTGTCTGAGCAGTTTCTGCGCAACTGCAGAAACTGCCAAAAAGGAATATTATCCTTTTGGCATTTCGGGTGGTCGCTACTATAATGTAAAGTTGTATTTCTGTCTGTTGGTTTTGTAAATAAGTCCACCATTAAGTGGCCATCCCTTACTTTGATTTTGATATCCAAAAAACACACTGTTCCTGGCTCATGGATGAAGTAAATCTAAGGTTAGAATCGCCGCAATTTAACCAGTCAATAAAATGATCCAATTCCTGTTTTTCTCCCTTCCAAATAAAAAATATATCATCTATAAAACGTGACCGTGAAACGTTTTTGGATATCAAAATCAAAGTAAGGGATGGCCACTTAATGGTGGTCTTATTTACAAAACCAAAAAGAACAATTTTGATGGACAGAATGCAGAACAATGTCATACATTCACCCCAGTACAGAGATCTGGGCCTAAATCCATCGTTTTTTTGCTCACCATGCCATTCCAGTTTGGACCCAGCCATATGAAAATCAGTCTTGACCCTGCGCCCAATGGGAACAGTCCAGCCCGAACTGCCAGGCCAGGTCCTCCCTGGACTGGAAACAAGCATCCTAGGACCGGTTTCGGGGTTTCACCCCTCTTCAGCCAGGATAGCTTGACTCCAGTGGCATGGAGAGCACGGGACCCACGTCTGGGCATACCCGTCCCACTCGGGGTGACAAATGCAAAAAGAACAATTTTGATGGACAGAATGCAGAACAATGTCATACATTCACCCCAGTACAGAGATCTGGGCCTAAATCCATCGTTTTTTTCCTCACCATGCCATTCCAGTTTGGACCCAGCCATATGCAAATTAGTCTTGACCCTGCTCACAATGGGAACAGTCCAGCCCGAACTGCCAGGCCAGGTCCTCCCTGGACTGGAAACAAGCATCCTAGGATCGGTTTCCTCTTCAACCAGGATAGCTTGACTCCAGTGGCATGGAGAGCACGGGACCCACGTCTGGGCATACCCGTCCCACTCGGGGTGACAAATGCAAAATTGTTGTAACATTATTTACAAAACCAACGGACAGAAATACAACTTTACATTATAGTAGCGACCACCCGAAATGCCAAAAGGATAATATTCCTTTTGGGCAGTTTCTGCGGTTGCGCAGAAACTGCTCAGACAGAAGTGACTTTTAGATACACGCTAGTAATTTAAAAAAAAAACTTGCAGATAGAAATGATCCTAAAAAAATCATTAAACAGGCTTATAAAAGGGTGAAATATTTTAATAGAGAACTCCTTTTTGAAAACAATAGGACACAGAGAGATCCGGGAGACAGATTAGTTTTTGTAACCAATTTCTCGAGTCTTAGTAATAAGATAAAAATATAATTAATAGAAATTGGTCCCTTCTGCAGGATAGGAAAGGAGTTCTGTTGGAGAAACCCTCTTTTCTTACCGTAGAAATAAAACCATCAGAAATAGATCAGTGAAAAGCTATAAAGAAGCAGCAGGTGTGCAACAAAGGAGTGTAGATAAAAATAAGACAGGGATTGAAACTTTCCCATGCAGTTCTTGCTGTAATTGTGGTTCAGTCATTAAAGGTGATAATATTGTGTTGGATGGTGTACAACATATATTTAATAACATGTTTAATTGTAAGACCAAAAATGTTGTTTATCTTATCATTTGCCCTTGTGGCAAAGGATATGTAGGGGAGACATCTAGAGAGATCCGAGTTCGTCTTAATGAACACAGATCGGCTCTCAGAACCAAGAAATTGAATGCCCCCCTTACAGACCACTGGAGTACATGTAATCACAAAATAGAGGATTTAAAATGGTGTATACTTGAAAGACTTTCAGGCACAAGGAGAGTGAGACTTAGATAAAAAACAGAAAGTAAGAGAACAATTTTTTATGTGTAAATTTAGGTCATATATTTATGGATTAAATAACAGAAAAGAGTGGGAACGGATCCATAAATAACAAGTTAATACCAAGTAATAGTATGCCTCAGAGGAAGATTTAAATGAGTCTGAATAGGAATATTAACAATATACTGCCAAGCAATAAGGAACTAAATAATCTATATAAAGCTGTAATAATGAATAAGAATTGATTGACAAAAATATATATATATTTTAGTATAAAAGGGAGGAAACTGTGGCCAGAAGTAATAAAGAGGTAAAATGATTTAGGGAAGAATGAGATCTATTGACTATATAATTCCAATAGTGCAGTTGATCTGTTATTAGCTTGTATAAATATGAATGCTAATTATAAAAAGATTTTAGGTTTTAAGAGTGTAATGGAAAACATTGCTTTAAATATAATTCTGCCATCATTAATAACAGTTTCATACCGCTAACTAATTTGAAGCCTGTAATCTCTACTGATGACGGTTAAAGAACCAGAAACATGTGTCTATAGATCAGCACTATCTGCGCCAACTCTGGCGAAACACTCTGAGTACTAGAGCAAAGCAAGCAACAAGAGACTGCATTTACCAGAATGCCAGGGGCGAACCTTGCTGGGGGTTGAAGCGGTGTACTCCCACCCCTGTTCCTGTTTAAAAGTACTCCCGTGAGTCATTGAGCTGACGAGCTCGTGGAAGAAGCACCCGCGCACCAGTGAGAGGTACTTGACCAGAAGCAATGTTTGGCAGCCTACACAGCAAACCGCAAATTTGAAGCCTGTAATCTCTGCTGATGACGTTTAAAGAACCAGAAACTCGTGTCTAGAGATCAGCACTATCTGCGCCAACTCTGGCGAAACACTCTGAATACTAGAGCAAAGCAAGCAACAAGAGACTGCATTTACCAGAATGCCAGGGGCGAACCTTGCTGGGGGGTGAAGCGGTGTGCTCACACCCCTGTTTAAAAGTACTCCTGTGAGTCATTGAGCGGACGAGCTCGTGGAAGAAGCACCCGTGCACCAGTGAGAGGTACTTGACCTGATGCAATGTTTGGCAGCCTACTCAGCAAACCCCAAATTTGAAGCCAGTAATCTCTACTGATGGTGGTTAAAGAACCAGAAACACGTGTCTAGAGATCAGCACTATCTGCGCCAACTCTGGTGAAACACTCAGAATACTAGAGCAAAGCAAGCAACAAGAGACTGCATTTACCAGAATGCCAGGGGCGAACCTTGCTGGGGGGTGAAGCGGTGTGCTCCCACCCCTGTTCCTGTTTAAAAGTACTCCCATGAGTCATTGAGCTGACGAGCTCATGGAAGAAGCACTCGCGCACCAGTGAGAGGTACTTGACCTGATGCAATGTTTGGCAGCCTACTCAGCAAACCCCAAATTTGAAGCCTGTAATCTCTACTGATGATGGTTAAAGAACCAGAAACACGTGTCTAGAGATCAGCACTATCTGCGGCAACTCTGGCGAAACAGTCTGAATACTAGAGCAAAGCAAGCAACAAGAGACTGCATTTACCAGAATGCCAGGGGCGAACCTTGCTGGGGGGTGAAGCGGTGTGATCCCACCCTTGTTCCTGTTTAAAAGTACTCCTGTGAGTCATTGAGCTGACGAGCTCGTGGAAGAAGCACCCCCGCGCCAGTGAGAGGTTCTTGACCTGATGCAATGTTTGGTAGCCTACTCAGCAAACCGCAAATTTGAAGCCTGTAATCTCTACTGATGACGGTTAAAGAACCAGAAACTCGTGTCTAGAGATCAGCACTATCTGCGCCAACTCTGGCGAAACACTCTGAATACTAGAGCAAAGCAAGCAACAAGAGACTGCATTTACCAGAATGCCAGGGGCGAACCTTGCTGGGGGGTGAAGCGGTGTGCTCCCACCCCTGTTCCTGTTTAAAAGTACTCCCATGAGTCATTGAGCTGACGAGCTCATGGAAGAAGCACTCGCGCGCCAGTGAGAGGTACTTGACCTGATGCAATGTTTGGCAGCCTACTCAGCAAACCCCAAATTTGAAGCCTGTAATCTCTACTGATGATGGTTAAAGAACCAGAAACACGTGTCTAGAGATCAGCACTATCTGCGGCAACTCTGGCGAAACACTCTGAATACTAGAGCAAAGCAAGCAACAAGAGACTGCATTTACCAGAATGCCAGGGGCGAACCTTGCTGGGGGGTGAAGCGGTGTGCTCCCACCCCTGTTCCTGTTTAAAAGTACTCCCGTGAGTCATTGAGCTGACGAGCTCGCGGAAGAGGCACCCGTGCGCCAATGAGAGGTACTTGACCTGATGCAATGTTTGGCAGCCTACTCAGCAAACCCCAAATTTGAAGCCTGTAATCTCTACTGATGGCGGTTAAAGAACCAGAAACACGTGTCTAGAGATCAGCACTATCTGCGCCAACTCTGGTGAAACACTCAGAATACTAGAGCAAAGCAAGCAACAACAGACTGCATTTACCAGAATGCCAGGGGCGAACCTTGCTGGGGGGTGAAGCGGTGTGCTCCCACCCCTGTTCCTGTTTAAAAGTACTCCCATGAGTCATTGAGCTGACGAGCTCATGGAAGAAGCACTCGCGCGCCAGTGAGAGGTACTTGACCTGATGCAATGTTTGGCAGCCTACTCAGCAAACCCCACATTTGAAGCCTGTAATCTCTACTGATGACGGTTAAAGAACCAGAAACACGTGTCTAGAGATCAGCACTATCTGCGGCAACTCTGGCGAAACACTCTGAATACTAGAGCAAAGCAAGCAACAAGAGACTGCATTTACCAGAATGCCAGGGGCGAACCTTGCTGGGGGATGAAGCGGTGTGCTCCCACACCTGTTCCTGTTTAAAAGTACTCCTGTGAGTCATTGAGCTGACGAGCTCGTGGAAGAAGCACCCCCGCGCCAGTGAGAGGTACTTGACCTGATGCAATGTTTGGCAGCCTACTCAGCAAACCGAAAATTTGAAGCCTGTAATCTCTACTGATGACGGTTAAAGAACCAGAAACTCGTGTCTAGAGATCAGCACTATCTGCGCCAACTCTGGCGAAACACTCTGAATACTAGAGCAAAGCAGGCAACAAGAGACTGCATTTACCAGAATGCCAGGGGCGAACCTTGCTGGGGGTGAAGCGGTGTGATCCCACCCTGTTCCTGTTTAAAAGTACTCCCATGAGTCATTGAGCTGACGAGCTCGTGGAAGAAGCACCCGCGCGCCAGTGAGAGGTACTTGACCTGATGCAATGTTTGGCAGCCTACTCAGCAAACCCCAAATTTGAAGCCTGTAATCTCTACTGATGACGGTTAAAGAACCAGAAACACGTGTCTAGAGATCAGCACTATCTGCGGCAACTCTGGCGAAACACTCTGAATACTAGAGCAAAGCAAGCAACAACAGACTGCATTTACCAGAATGCCAGGGGAGAACCTTGCTGCGGGGTGAAGCTGTGTGCTCCCACCCCTGTTCCTGTTTAAAAGTACTCCCATGAGTCATTGAGCTGACGAGCTCGTGGAAGAAGCACCCCCGCGCCAGTGAGAGGTACTTGACCTGATGCAATGTTTGGCAGCCTACTCAGCAAACCCCAAATTTGAAGCCTGTAATCTGTACTCATGACGGTTAAAGAACCAGAAACACGTGTCTAGAGATCAGCACTATCTGCGCCAACTCTGGCGAAACACTCTGAATACTAGAGCAAAGCAAGCAACAAGAGACTGCATTTACCAGAATGCCAGGGGCGAACCTTGCTGGGGGGTGAAGCGGTGTGCTCCCGCCCCTGTTCCTGTTTAAAAGTACTCCCGTGAGTCATTGAGCTGACGAGCTCGTGGAAGAATCACCCCCGCGCCAGTGAGAGGTACTTGACCTGATGCAATGTTTGGCAGCCTACTCAGCAAACCGCAAATTTGAAGCCTGTAATCTCTACTGATGACGGTTAAAGAACCAGAAACACGTGTCTAGAGATCAGCACTATCTGCGGCAACTCTGGCGAAACACTCTGAATACTAGAGCAAAGCAAGCAACAAGAGACCTCATATACCAGAATGCCAGGGGCGAACATTGCTGGGGGGTGAAGCGGTTTGCTCCCACCCCTGTTTCTGTTTAAAAGTACTCCCGTGAGTCATTGAGCTGACGAGCTCGTGGAAGAAGCACCTGCGCGCCAGTGAGTGGTACTTGACATGATGCAATGTTTGGCAGCCTACTCAGCAAACCCCAAATTTGAAGCCTGTAATCTCTACTGATGACGGTTAAAGAACCAGAAACATGTGTCTTGAGATCAGCACTAGCTGCGCCAACTCTGGCGAAACACTCTGAATACTAGAGCAAAGCAAGCAACAAGAGACTGCATTTACCAGAATTCCAGGGGCGAACCTTGCTGGGGGGTGAAGCGGTGTACTCCCACCCCTGTTCCTGTTTAAAATTACTCCTGTGAGTCATTGACCTGACGAGCTCGTGGAAGAAGCACCCGCGCACCAGTGAGAGGTGCTTGTACTGTTCCTGAAATTAAATGGGGAAAAGACGGATGTCCTTATCTTTGGCAACCACTCAGATATCTGGTCCAAAGAATGGTGGCCAGCTTCACTCGGTGCTTGTCCCTGCCCAGTCTCCCACGGTAAAAACCTAGGGGTCATAGTGGATAACTCTCTGTCACTAAATCGACAGGTTAGTAGAACAGTCTCCACCTGTTTTGGGATTATCAGAATCCCAAGAAAAATCACTCCCTACCTCTCCTTTGAATGACGCAAGCAGGCGGTCATCGCCTTGGTAACGTCCAGATTGGACTATTGCAATGCCATTTACTTGGGCATTAACAAAGGACTGATTAAACGTCTGCAGTTGGTGCAGAACGCGGCTGCAAGGCTGGTGACCGATCTGCCTAAATACCACTCAGTCTCCACAACAATTAGATCACTACACTGGCTTCCCTTGGACCGAAGGATTCTGTTCAAAACATTGGGCCCGATTCTGATGCGGGTTGGAAAAGCTTCCCGACCGAGGGCCTGATTCTGATGCGGTTAGGAAGGCCTCCTAATGGCATTTGCTCCTTCCAAATCGGATCGGGAACGTGTCTTCCCGACCGAGGGCCCAATTCTGATGCGGTTAGGAACAAATGTTCCCATTGAAGTCAATGGGAGTTCAACCAAATCGTATCTGGAAGCATCCGGATGCATCCTACTCCGCCGGTCGGACTTTCCCGATCCGAGTGGGTCGGACACCATTTCCCAACCGATTCGGTCGGGAAGCTTTTCCAACCCGCATCAGAATCGGCCCCTTTATGTTTAACCCACAACGCCTACTTCGATGCTGGCCCCGAGGGTATCAAAGCTCTCCTTCATCGCTAAGTCCCCACCAGACAGCTTCGATCCTCGGAAAAAAAACTGCTTATAATTCCGAGATTCAAGAAGGCCAGATGGGGAGGTAGAGCGTTTTCCACTGCTGCCGCCAAATTGTGGAATTCGCTGCCGGAAAAGCTCTCTAGTCAGGTGTCACACTCTCTATTCCGAAAAGCAGTGAAGACCTGGCTTTTCAAACAGAGCCTCCCCTGAGCATTTCTACCCGGTCTACCATCCGTTGTCTCGCCCCGTTATCAGCGCCTTGACGCCCTTGGGCTAAGTTAGCGCTATACAAGATCATATTCATTCATTCATTGACCTGATGCAATGTTTGGCAGCCTACTCAGAAAACCCCAAATTTGAAGCCTGTAATCTCTTCTGATGATGGTTAAAGAACCAGAAACACGTGTCTAGAGATCAGCACTATCTGCGCCAACTCTGGCGAAACACTCTGAATACTAGAGCAAAGCAAGCAACAAGAGACTGCATTTACCAGAATGCCTGGGGCGAACCTTGCTGGGGGGTGAAGCGGTGTGCTCCCACCCCTGTTCCTGTTTAAAAGTACTCCCGTGAGTCATTGAGCTGACGAGCTCGTGGAAGAAGCACCCACGCACCAGTGAGAGGTACTTGACCTGATGCAATGTTTGGCAGCCTACGCAGCAAACCCCAAATTTGAAGCCTGTAATCTCTACTGATGACGGTTAAAGAACAAGAAACACGTGTCGAGAGATCAGCACTATCTGCGCCTACTCTGGCGAAACACTCTGAATACTAGAGCAAAGCAAGCAACAAGATACTGCATTTACCAGAATGCCAGGGGTGAACCTTGCTGGGGGGTGAAGCGGTGTGCTCCCAGCCCTGTTCCTGTTTAAAAGTACTCCCGTGAGTCATTGAGCTGACGAGCTCGTGGAAGAAGCACACGAGCGCCAGTGAGAGGTACTTGACCTGATGCAATGTTTGGCAGCCTACTCAGCAAACCCCAAATTTGAAGCCTGTAATCTTTACTGATGACGGTTAAAGAACCAGAAACTCGTGTCTAGAAATCAGCACTATCTGTGCCAACTCTTTCGAAACACTCTGAATACTAGAGCAAAGCAAGCAACAAGAGACTGCATTTACCAGAATGCCAGGGGCGAACCTTGCTGGGGGGTGAAGCGGTGTGCTCCCACCCCTGTTCCTGTTTAAAAGTACTCCCATGAGTCATTGAGCTGACGAGCTCGTGGAAGAAGCACCCGCACGCCAGTGAGAGGTACTTGACCTGATGCAATGTTTGGCAGCCTACTCAGCAAACCCCAAATTTGAAGCCTGTAATCTCTACTGATGACGGTTAAAGAACCAGAAACACGTATCTAGAGATCAGCACTATCTGCGCCAACTCTGGCGAAACACTCTGAGTACTAGAGCAAAGCAAGCAACAAGAGACTGCATTTACCAGAATGCCAGGGGCGAACCTTGCTGGGGGTGAAGCGGTGTGCTCCCACACCTGTTCCTGTTTAAAAGTACTCCCGTGAGACATTGAGCTGACGAGCTCGTGGAAGAAGCACACCCGCGACAGTGAGAGGTACTTGACCTGATGCAATGTTTGGCAGCCTACTCAGCAAACCGCAAATTTGAAGCCTGTAATCTCTACTGATGTCGGTTAAAGAACCAGAAACTCGTGTCCAGAGATCAGCACTATCTTCGCCAACTCTGGCGAAACACTCTGAATACTAGAGCAAAGCAAGCAACAAGAGACTGCATTTACCAGAATGCCAGGGGCGAACCTTGCTGGGGGGTGAAGCGGTGTGCTCCCACCCCTGTTCCTGTTTAAAAGTACTCCCATGAGTCATTGAGCTGACGAGCTCGTGGAAGAAGCACCCGCGCGCCAGTGAGAGGTACTTGACCTGATGCAATGTTTGGCAGCCTATGCAGCAAACCCCTAATTTGAAGCCTGTAATCTCTACTGATGACGGTTAAAGAACCAGAAACACGTGTCTAGAGATCAGCACTATCTGCACCAACTCTAGCAAAACTGTAGTAGTTTCCCTCTAAGCTTGTTCCACATGCTCTGTATTTCTATGATGTCATTGTCATGACAATGGAATGCTGTTGTTTGAATCCCAGGAGAGGCAGTTCCTGGAAGCTGTGGATATGAACAATCAATAAAGTATGTGCTCTTACCCTTGTTTGTTTTCTAGCATTGCACTCTGTTCTTGTCTCCCTAATGTGTTATGATGCATTTCTTGTTTCTTTCTCTTCTTCTTCTCTTAATTTTCCTTTGCCTCGCTTTTACTTTCTATTTTCTTGTGATAGTAATGGAAAGAGAGGAGATGTGTAGTAGTTTCCTTCTAAGCTTGTTCCACATGCTCTGTATTTCTATGATGTCATTGTCATGACAATGGAATGCTGTTGTTTGAATCCCTGGAGAGGCAGTTCCTGGAAGCTGTGGAGATGAACTGTCAATAAAGTATGTGCTCTTACCCCTACCTTGTGTGGCGTAATCACTACAAAAACACTCTGAGTACTAGAGCAAAGCAAGCAACAAGAGACTGCATTTACCAGAATGCCAGGGGCGAACCTTGCTGGGGGGTGAAGCGGTGTGCTCCCACCCCTGTTCCTGTTTAAAAGTACTCCCATGAGTCATTGAGCTGACGAGCTCGTGGAAGAAGCACCCGCGCGCCAGTGAGAGGTACTTGACCTGATGCAATGTTTGGCAGACTACTCAGCAAACCCCAAATTTGAAGCCTGTAATCTCTACTGATGATGGTTAAAGAACCAGAAACACGTATCTAGAGATCAGCACTATCTGCGCCTACTCTGGCGAAACACTGAGTACTAGAGGAAAGCAAGCAACAAGAGACTGCATTTACCAGAATGCCAGGGGCGAACCTTGCTGGGGGGTGAAGCGGTGTGCTCCCACCCCTGTTCCTGTTTAAAAGTACTCCCGTGAGTCATTGAGCTGATGAGCTCGTGGAAGAAGCATCTACGCGCCAGTGAGAGGTACTTGACCTGATGCAATGTTTGGCAGCCTACTCAGCAAACCCCAAATTTGAAGCCTGTAATCTCTACTGATGACGGTTAAAGAACAAGAAACATGTGTCTAGAGATCAGCACTATCTGCACCAACTCTGGCGAAACACTTTGAATACTAGAGCAAAGCAAGCAACAAGATACTGCATTTACCAGAATGCCAGGGGCGAACCTTGCTGGGGGGTGAAGCGGTGTGCTCCCACCCCTGTTCCTGTTTAAAAGTACTCCCGTGAGTCATTGAGCTGACGAGCTCGTGGAAGAAGCACCCCTGCGCCAGTGAGAGGTACTTCACCTGATGCAATGTTTGGCAGCCTACTCAGCAAACCGCAAATTTGAAGCCTGTAATCTCTACTGATGACGGTTAAAGAACCAGAAACTCGTGTCTAGAGATCAGCACTATCTGCGCCAACTCTGGCGAAACACTCTGAATACTAGAGCAAAGCAAGCAACAAGAGACTGCATTTACCAGAATGCCAGGGGCGAACCTTGCTGGGGGGTGAAGCGGTGTGCTCCCACCACTGTTCCTGTTTAATAGTACTCCTGTGAGTCATTGAGCTGACGAGCTCGTGGAAGAAGCACATGCGCGCCAGTGAGAGGTACTTGACCTGATGCAATGTTTGGCAGCCTACTCAGCAAACCCCAAATTTGAAGCCTGTAATCTCTACTGATGACGGTTAAAGAACAAGAAACACGTGTCTAGAGATCAGCACTATCTGCACCAACTCTGGCGAAACACTCTGAATACTAGAGCAAAGCAAGCAACAAGAGACTGCAGTTACCAGAATGCCAGGGGCGAACCTTGCTGGGGGGTGAAGCGCTGTGCTCCCACCCCTGTTCCTGTTTAAAAGTACTCCCATGAGTCATTGAGCTGACGAGCTCGTGGAAGAAGCACCCGCACGCCAGTGAGAGGTACTTGACCTGATGCAATGTTTGGCAGCCTACTCAGCAAACCCCAAATTTGAAGCCTGTAATCTCTACTGATGACGGTTAAAGAACCAGAAACACGTATCTAGAGATCAGCACTATCTGCGCCAACTCTGGCGAAACACTCTGAGTACTAGAGCAAAGCAAGCAACAAGAGACTGCATTTACCAGAATGCCAGGGGCGAACCTTGCTGGGGGTGAAGCGGTGTGCTCCCACACCTGTTCCTGTTTAAAAGTACTCCCGTGAGACATTGAGCTGACGAGCTCGTGGAAGAAGCACACCCGCGACAGTGAGAGGTACTTGACCTGATGCAATGTTTGGCAGCCTACTCAGCAAACCGCAAATTTGAAGCCTGTAATCTCTACTGATGTCGGTTAAAGAACCAGAAACTCGTGTCCAGAGATCAGCACTATCTGCGCCAACTCTGGCGATACACTCTGAATACTAGAGCAAAGCAAGCAACAAGAGACTGCATTTACCAGAATGCCAGGGGCGAACCTTGCTGGGGGGTGAAGCGGTGTGCTCCCACCCCTGTTCCTGTTTAAAAGTACTCCCATGAGTCATTGAGCTGACGAGCTCATGGAAGAAGCACCCAGGCGCCAGTGAGAGGTACTTGACCTGATGCAATGTTTGGCAGCCTACTCAGCAAACCCCAAATTTGAAGCCTGTAATCTCTACTGATGACGGTTAAAGAACAAGAAACACGTGTCTAGAGATCAGCACTGTCTGCACCAACTCTGGCGAAACACTCTGAATACTAGAGCAAAGCAAGCAACAAGATACTGCATTTACCAGAATGCCAGGGGTGAACCTTGCTGGGGGTGAAGCGGTGTGCTCCCAGCCCTGTTCCTGTTTAAAAGTACTCCCGTGAGTCATTGAGCTGACGAGCTCGTGGAAGAAGCACACGCGCGCCAGTGAGAGGTACTTGACCTGATGCAATGTTTGGCAGCCTACTCAGCAAACCCCAAATTTGAAGCCTGTAATCTTTACTGATGACGGTTAAAGAACCAGAAACTCGTGTCTAGAAATCAGCACTATCTGTGCCAACTCTTTCGAAACACTCTGAATACTAGAGCAAAGCAAGCAACAAGAGACTGCATTTACCAGAATGCCAGGGGCGAACCTTGCTGGGGGTGAAGCGGTGTGCTCCCACCCCTGTTCCTGTTTAAAAGTACTCCCATGAGTCATTGAGCTGACGAGCTCGTGGAAGAAGCACCCGCGCGCCACTGGGAGGTACTTGACCTGATGCAATGTTTGGCAGCCTACTCAGCAAACCCCAAATTTGAAGCCTGTAATCTCTACTGATGACGGTTAAAGAACCAGAAACACGTGTCTAGAGATCAGCACTATCTGCGCCAAATCTGGTGAAACACTCTGAATACTAGAGCAAAGCAAGAAATAAGAGACTGCATTTACTAGAATTCCAGGGGCGAACCTTGCTGGGGGGTGAAGCGGTGTGCTCCCACCCCTGTTCCTGTTTAAAATTACTCCCGTGAGTCATTGACCTGACGAGCTCGTGGAAGAAGCACCCGCGCGCCAGTGAGAGGTACTTGACCTGATGCAATGTTTGGCAGCCTACTCAGCAAACCCCAAATTAGAAACCTGTAATCTCTACTGATGACGGTTAAAGAACCAGAAACACGTGTCTAGAGATCAGCACTATCTGCGCCAACTCTGGCGAAACACTCTGAATACTAGAGCAAAGCAAGCAACAAGAGACTGCATTTACCAGAATGCCAGGGGCGAACCTTGCTGGGGGGTGAAGCGGTGTGCTCCCACCCCTGTTCCTGTTTAAAAGTACTCCCATGAGTCATTGAGCTGACAAGCTCGTGGAAGAAGCACCCGCGCGCCAGTGAGAGGTACTTGACCTGATGCAATGTTTGGCAGCCTACTCAGCAAACCCCAAATTTGAAGCCTGTAATCTCTACTGATGTCGGTTAAAGAAACAGAAACACGTGTCGAGAGATCAGCACTATCTGCGCCAACTCTGGTGAAACACTCTGAATACTAGAGCAAAGCAAGCAACAAGAGACTGCATTTACCAGAATGCCAGGGGCGAGCCTTGCTGGGGGTTAAAGCGGTGTGCTCCCACCCCTGTTCCTGTTTAAAAGTACTCCCGTGAGTCATTGAGCTGACTAGCTCGTGGAAGAAGCACCCGCGCGCAAGTGAGAGGTACTTGACCTGATGCAATGTTTGGCAGCCTACTCAGCAAACCCCAAATTTGAAGCCTGTAATCTCTACTGATGACGGTTAAAGAACCAGAAACACGTGTCTAGAGATCAGCACTATCTGCGCCAACTCTGGCGAAACACTCTGAATACTAGAGCAAAGCAAGCAACAAGAGACTGCATTTACCAGAATGCCAGGGCCGAACCTTGCTGGGGGTGAAGCGGTGTGCTCCCACCCCTGGTCCTGTTTAAAAGTTCTCCCGTGAGTCATTGAGCTGACGAGCTCGTGGAAGAAGCACCCGCGCGCCAGTGAGAGGTACTTGACCTGATGCAATGTTTGGCAGCCTACTCAGCAAACCCCAAATTTGAAGCCTGTAATCTCTACTGATGACGGTTAAAGAACCAGAAACACGTGTCTAGAGATCAGCACTATCTGCGCCAACTCTGGCGAAACACTCTGAATACTAGAGCAAAGCAAGCAACAAGAGACTGCATTTACCAGAATGCCAGGGGCGAACCTTGCTGGGGGTGAAGCGGTGTGCTCCCACCCCTGTTCCTGTTTAAAAGTACTCCCGTGAGTCATTGAGCTGACGAGCTCGTGGAAGAAGCACCCGCGCGCCAGTGAGAGGTACTTGACCTGATGCAATGTTTGGCAGCCTACTCAGCAAACCCCAAATTTGAAGCCTGTAATCTCTACTGATGACGGTTAAAGAACAAGAAACACGTGTCTAGAGATAAGCACAATCTGCAACAACTCTGGCGAAACACTCTGAATACTAGAGCAAAGCAAGCAACAAGAGACTGCATTTACCAGAATGACAGGGGCGAACCTTGCTGGGGGTGAAGCGGTGTGCTCCAACCCCTGTTCCTGTTTAAAAGTACTCCCGTGAGTTATTGAGCTGACGAGCTTGTGGAAGAAGCACACGCGCGCCAGTGAGAGGTACTTGACCTGATGCAATGTTTGGCAGCCTACTCAGCAAACCCCAAATTTGAAGCCTGTAATCTTTACTGATGATGGTTAAAGAACCAGAAACACGTGTCTAGAGATCAGCACTATCTGCGCCAACTCTGGCGAAACACTCTAAATACTAGAGCAAAGCAAGCAAAAAAGAGACTGCATTTACCAGAATTCCAGGGGCGAACCTTGCTGGGGGGTGAAGCGGTGTGCTCCCACCCCTGTTCCTGTTTAAAATTACTCCCGTGAGTCATTGACCTGTCGAGCTTGTGGAAGAAGCACCCGCGCGCCAGTGAGAGGTACTTGACCTGATGCAATGTTTGGCAGCCTACTGAGCAAACCCCAAATTTGAAGCCTGTAATCTCTACTGATGACGGTTAAAGAACCAGAAACACGTGTCTAGAGATCAGCACTATCTGCGCCAACTCTGGCGAAACACTCTGAATACTAGAGCAAAGAAAGCAACAAGAGACTGCCTTTACCAGAATGCCAGGGGCGAACCTTGCTGGGGGTGAAGCGGTGTGCTCCAACCCCTGTTCCTGTTTAAAAGTACTCCCGTGAGTTATTGAGCTGACGAGCTCGTGGAAGAAGCACACGCGCGCCAGTGAGAGGTACTTGACCTGATGCAATGTTTGGCAGCCTACTCAGCAAACCCCAAATTTGAAGCCTGTAATCTTTACTGATGATGGTTAAAGAACCAGAAACACGTGTCTAGAGATCAGCACTATCTGCGCCAACTCTGGTGAAACACTCTGAATACTAGAGCAAAGCAAGCAACAAGAGACTGCATTTACTAGAATGCCAGGGACGAACCTTGCTGGGGGTGAAGCGGTGTGCTCCCACCCCTGTTCCTGTTTAAAAGTACTCCCGTGAGTCATTGACCTGACGAGCTCGTGGAAGAAGCACACCGCGCGCCAGTGAGAGGTACTTGACCTGATGCAATGTTTGGCAGCCTACTCAGCAAACCCCAAATTTGAAGCCTGTAATCTCTACTGATGACGGTTAAAGAACCAGAAACACGTGTCCAGAGATCAGCACTATCTGCGCCAACTCTGGCGATACACTCTGAATACTAGAGCAAAGCAAGCAACAAGAGACTGCATTTACCAGAATGCCAGGGGCGAACCTTGCTGGGGGTGAAGCGGTGTGCTCCCACCCCTGTTCCTGTTTAAAAGTACTCCCATGAGTCATTGAGCTGACGAGCTCATGGAAGAAGCACCCAGGCGCCAGTGAGAGGTACTTGACCTGATGCAATGTTTGGCAGCCTACTCAGCAAACCCCAAATTTGAAGCCTGTAATCTCTACTGATGACGGTTAAAGAACAAGAAACACGTGTCTAGAGATCAGCACTGTCTGCACCAACTCTGGCGAAACACTCTGAATACTAGAGCAAAGCAAGCAACAAGATACTGCATTTACCAGAATGCCAGGGGTGAACCTTGCTGGGGGTGAAGCGGTGTGCTCCCAGCCCTGTTCCTGTTTAAAAGTACTCCCGTGAGTCATTGAGCTGACGAGCTCGTGGAAGAAGCACACGCGCGCCAGTGAGAGGTACTTGACCTGATGCAATGTTTGGCAGCCTACTCAGCAAACCCCAAATTTGAAGCCTGTAATCTTTACTGATGACGGTTAAAGAACCAGAAACACGTGTCTAGAAATCAGCACTATCTGTGCCAACTCTGTCGAAACACTCTGAATACTAGAGCAAAGCAAGCAACAAGAGACTGCATTTACCAGAATGCCAGGGGCGAACCTTGCTGGGGGTGAAGCGGTGTGCTCCCACCCCTGTTCCTGTTTAAAAGTACTCCCATGAGTCATTGAGCTGACGAGCTCGTGGAAGAAGCACCCGCGCGCCACTGGGAGGTACTTGACCTGATGCAATGTTTGGCAGCCTACTCAGCAAACCCCAAATTTGAAGCCTGTAATCTCTACTGATGACGGTTAAAGAACCAGAAACACGTGTCTAGAGATCAGCACTATCTGCGCCAAATCTGGTGAAACACTCTGAATACTAGAGCAAAGCAAGCAACAAGAGACTGCATTTACTAGAATTCCAGGGGCGAACCTTGCTGGGGGTGAAGCGGTGTGCTCCCACCCCTGTTCCTGTTTAAAATTACTCCCGTGAGTCATTGACCTGACGAGCTCGTGGAAGAAGCACCCGCGCGCCAGTGAGAGGTACTTGACCTGATGCAATGTTTGGCAGCCTACTCAGCAAACCCCAAATTAGAAGCCTGTAATCTCTACTGATGACGGTTAAAGAACCAGAAACACGTGTCTAGAGATCAGCACTATCTGCGCCAACTCTGGCGAAACACTCTGAATACTAGAGCAAAGCAAGCAACAAGAGACTGCATTTACCAGAATGCCAGGGGCGAGCCTTGCTGGGGGTTGAAGCGGTGTGCTCCCACCCCTGTTCCTGTTTAAAAGTACTCCCGTGAGTCATTGAGCTGACTAGCTCGTGGAAGAAGCACCCGCGCGCCAGTGAGAGGTACTTGACCTGATGCAATGTTTGGCAGCCTACTCAGCAAACCCCAAATTTGAAGCCTGTAATCTCTACTGATGACGGTTAAAGAACCAGAAACACGTGTCTAGAGATCAGCACTATCTGCGCCAACTCTGGCGAAACACTCTGAATACTAGAGCAAAGCAAGCAACAAGAGACTGCATTTACCAGAATGCCAGGGCCGAACCTTGCTGGGGGTGAAGCGGTGTGCTCCCACCCCTGGTCCTGTTTAAAAGTTCTCCCGTGAGTCATTGAGCTGACGAGCTCGTGGAAGAAGCACCCGCGCGCCAGTGAGAGGTACTTGACCTGATGCAATGTTTGGCAGCCTACTCAGCAAACCCCAAATTTGAAGCCTGTAATCTCTACTGATGACGGTTAAAGAACCAGAAACACGTGTCTAGAGATCAGCACTATCTGCGCCAACTCTGGCGAAACACTCTGAATACTAGAGCAAAGCAAGCAACAAGAGACCGCATTTACCAGAATGCCAGGGGCGAACCTTGCTGGGGGTGAAGCGGTGTGCTCCCACCCCTGTTCCTGTTTAAAAGTACTCCCGTGAGTCATTGAGCTGACGAGCTCGTGTAAGAAGCACCCGCGCGCCAGTGAGAGGTACTTGACCTGATGCAATGTTTGGCAGCCTACTCAGCAAACCCCAAATTTGAAGCCTGTAATCTCTACTGATGACGGTTAAAGAACCAGAAACACGTGTCTAGAGATCAGCACAATCTGCAACAACTCTGGCGAAACACTCTGAATACTAGAGCAAAGCAAGCAACAAGAGACTGCATTTACCAGAATGACAGGGGCGAACCTTGCTGGGGGTGAAGCGGTGTGCTCCAACCCCTGTTCCTGTTTAAAAGTACTCCCGTGAGTTATTGAGCTGACGAGCTCGTGGAAGAAGCACACGCGCGCCAGTGAGAGGTACTTGACCTGATGCAATGTTTGGCAGCCTACTCAGCAAACCCCAAATTTGAAGCCTGTAATCTCTACTGATGATGGTTAAAGAACCAGAAACACGTGTCTAGAGATCAGCACTATCTGCGCCAACTCTGGCGAAACACTCTAAATACTAGAGCAAAGCAAGCAACAAGAGACTGCATTTACCAGAATGCCAGGGGCGAACCTTGCTGGGGGTGAAGCGGTGTGCTCCCACCCCTGTTCCTGTTTAAAATTACTCCCGTGAGTCATTGACCTGTCGAGCTTGTGGAAGAAGCACCCGCGCGCCAGTGAGAGGTACTTGACCTGATGCAATGTTTGGCAGCCTACTCAGCAAACCCCAAATTTGAAGCCTGTAATCTCTACTGATGACGGTTAAAGAACCAGAAACACGTGTCTAGAGATCAGCACTATCTGCGCCAACTCTGGCGAAACACTCTGAATACTAGAGCAAAGCAAGCAACAAGAGACTGCCTTTACCAGAATGCCAGGGGCGAACCTTGCTGGGGGTGAAGCGGTGTGCTCCCACACCTGTTCCTGTTTAAAAGTACTCCCATGAGTCATTGAGCTGACGAGCTCGTGGAAGAAGCACCCGCGCGCCAGTGAGAGGTACTTGACCTGATGCAATGTTTGGCAGCCTACTCAGCAAACCCCAAATTTGAAGCCTGTAATCTCTACTGATGACGGTTAAAGAACCAGAAACATGTATCTAGAGATCAGCACTATCTGCGCCAACTCTGGCGAAACACTCTGAGTACTAGAGCAAAGCAAGCATCAAGAGACTGCATTTACCAGAATGCCAGGGGCGAACCTTGCTGGGGGGTGAAGCGCTGTGCTCCCACCCCTGTTCCTGTTTAAAAGTACTCCTGTGAGTCATTGAGCTGACGAGCTTGTGGAAGAAGCACCCCCGCGCCAGTGAGAGGTACTTGACCTGATGCAATGTTTGGCAGCCTACTCAGCAAACCGCAAATTTGAAGCTTGTAATCTCTACTGATGACGGTTAAAGAACCAGAAACTCGTGTCTAGAGATCAGCACTGTCTGCACCAACTCTGGCGAAACACTCTGAATACTAGAGCAAAGCAAGCAACAAGATACTGCATTTACCAGAATGCCAGGGGTGAACCTTGCTGGGGGGTGAAGCGGTGTGCTCCCAGCCCTGTTCCTGTTTAAAAGTACTCCCGTGAGTCATTGAGCTGACGAGCTCGTGGAAGAAGCACACGCGCGCCAGTGAGAGGTACTTGACCTGATGCAATGTTTGGCAGCCTACTCAGCAAACCCCAAATTTGAAGCCTGTAATCTTTACTGATGACGGTTAAAGAACCAGAAACTCGTGTCTAGAAATCAGCACTATCTGTGCCAACTCTTTCGAAACACTCTGAATACTAGAGCAAAGCAAGCAACAAGAGACTGCATTTACCAGAATGCCAGGGGCGAACCTTGCTGGGGGTGAAGCGGTGTGCTCCCACCCCTGTTCCTGTTTAAAAGTACTCCCATGAGTCATTGAGCTGACGAGCTCGTGGAAGAAGCACCCGCGCGCCACTGGGAGGTACTTGACCTGATGCAATGTTTGGCAGCCTACTCAGCAAACCCCAAATTTGAAGCCTGTAATCTCTACTGATGACGGTTAAAGAACCAGAAACACGTGTCTAGAGATCAGCACTATCTGCGCCAAATCTGGTGAAACACTCTGAATACTAGAGCAAAGCAAGCAATAAGAGACTGCATTTACTAGAATTCCAGGGGCGAACCTTGCTGGGGGGGTGAAGCGGTGTGCTCCCACCCCTGTTCCTGTTTAAAATTACTCCCGTGAGTCATTGACCTGACGAGCTCGTGGAAGAAGCACCCGCGCGCCAGTGAGAGGTACTTGACCTGATGCAATGTTTGGCAGCCTACTCAGCAAACCCCAAATTAGAAACCTGTAATCTCTACTGATGACGGTTAAAGAACCAGAAACACGTGTCTAGAGATCAGCACTATCTGCGCCAACTCTGGCGAAACACTCTGAATACTAGAGCAAAGCAAGAAAAAAAGAGACTGCATTTACCAGAATGCCAGGGGCGAGCCTTGCTGGGGGTTAAAGCGGTGTGCTCCCACCCCTGTTCCTGTTTAAAAGTACTCCCGTGAGTCATTGAGCTGACTAGCTCGTGGAAGAAGCACCCGCGCGCAAGTGAGAGGTACTTGACCTGATGCAATGTTTGGCAGCCTACTCAGGAAACCCCAAATTTGAAGCCTGTAATCTCTACTCATGGCTGTTAAAGAACCAGAAACACGTGTCTAGAGATCAGCACTATCTGCGCCAACTCTGGCGAAACACTCTGAATACTAGAGCAAAGCAAGCAACAAGAGACTGCATTTACCAGAATGCCAGGGCCGAACCTTGCTGGGGGTGAAGCGGTGTGCTCCCACCCCTGGTCCTGTTTAAAAGTTCTCCCGTGAGTCATTGAGCTGACGAGCTCGTGGAAGAAGCACCCGCGCGCCAGTGAGAGGTACTTGACCTGATGCAATGTTTGGCAGCCTACTCAGCAAACCCCAAATTTGAAGCCTGTAATCTCTACTGATGACGGTTAAAGAACCAGAAACACGTGTCTAGAGATCAGCACTATCTGCGCCAACTCTGGCGAAACACTCTGAATACTAGAGCAAAGCAAGCAACAAGAGACCGCATTTACCAGAATGCCAGGGGCGAACCTTGCTGGGGGGTGAAGCGGTGTGCTCCCACCCCTGTTCCTGTTTAAAAGTACTCCCGTGAGTCATTGAGCTGACGAGCTCGTGTAAGAAGCACCCGCGCGCCAGTGAGAGGTACTTGACCTGATGCAATGTTTGGCAGCCTACTCAGCAAACCCCAAATTTGAAGCCTGTAATCTCTACTGATGACGGTTAAAGAACAAGAAACACGTGTCTAGAGATCAGCACAATCTGCAACAACTCTGGCGAAACACTCTGAATACTAGAGCAAAGCAAGCAACAAGAGACTGCATTTACCAGAATGACAGGGGCGAACCTTGCTGGGGGTGAAGCGGTGTGCTCCAACCCCTGTTCCTGTTTAAAAGTACTCCCGTGAGTTATTGAGCTGACGAGCTCGTGGAAGAAGCACACGCGCGCCAGTGAGAGGTACTTGACCTGATGCAATGTTTGGCAGCCTACTCAGCAAACCCCAAATTTGAAGCCTGTAATCTTTACTGATGATGGTTAAAGAACCAGAAACACGTGTCTAGAGATCAGCACTATCTGCGCCAACTCTGGCGAAACACTCTAAATACTAGAGCAAAGCAAGCAACAAGAGACTGCATTTACCAGAATTCCAGGGGCGAACCTTGCTGGGGGGTGAAGCGGTGTGCTCCCACCCCTGTTCCTGTTTAAAATTACTCCCGTGAGTCATTGACCTGTCGAGCTTGTGGAAGAAGCACCCGCGCGCCAGTGAGAGGTACTTGACCTGATGCAATGTTTGGCAGCCTACTCAGCAAACCCCAAATTTGAAGCCTGTAATCTCTACTGATGACGGTTAAAGAACCAGAAACACGTGTCTAGAGATCAGCACTATCTGCGCCAACTCTGGCGAAACACTCTGAATACTAGAGCAAAGAAAGCAACAAGAGACTGCCTTTACCAGAATGCCAGGGGCGAACCTTGCTGGGGGGTGAAGCGGTGTGCTCCCACACCTGTTCCTGTTTAAAAGTACTCCCATGAGTCATTGAGCTGACGAGCTCGTGGAAGAAGCACCCGCGCGCCAGTGAGAGGTACTTGACCTGATGCAATGTTTGGCAGCCTACTCAGCAAACCCCAAATTTGAAGCCTGTAATCTCTACTGATGACGGTTAAAGAACCAGAAACATGTATCTAGAGATCAGCACTATCTGCGCCAACTCTGGCGAAACACTCTGAGTACTAGAGCAAAGCAAGCATCAAGAGACTGCATTTACCAGAATGCCAGGGGCGAACCTTGCTGGGGGTGAAGCGCTGTGCTCCCACCCCTGTTCCTGTTTAAAAGTACTCCTGTGAGTCATTGAGCTGACGAGCTTGTGGAAGAAGCACCCCGCGCCAGTGAGAGGTACTTGACCTGATGCAATGTTTGGCAGCCTACTCAGCAAACCGCAAATTTGAAGCTTGTAATCTCTACTGATGACGGTTAAAGAACCAGAAACTCGTGTCTAGAGATCAGCACTATCTGCGCCAACTCTGGCGAAACACTCTGAATACTAGAGCAAAGCAAGCAACAAGAGACTGCATTTACCAGAATGCCAGGGGCGAACCTTGCTGGGGGGTGAAGCTGTGTGCTCCCACCCCTGTTCCTGTTTAAAAGTACTCCCGTGAGTCATTGAGCTGATGAGTTCGTGGAAGAAGCACCCGCGCGCCAGTGAGAGGTACTTGACCTGATGCAATGTTTGGCAGCCTACTCAGCAAACCCCAAATTTGAAGCCTGTAATCTCTACTGATGATGGTTAAAGAACCAGAAACACGTGTCTAGAGATCAGCACTATATGCGCCAACTCTGGCAAAACACTCTGAATACTAGAGCAAAGCAAGCAACAAGAGACTGCATTTACCAGAATGCCAGTGGCGAACCTTGCTGGGGGTTGAAGCGGTGTGCTCCCACCCCTGTTCCTGTTTAAAAGTACTCCTGTGAGTCATTGAGCTGACGAGCTCGTGGAAGAAGCACCCAGGCGCCAGTGAGAGGTACTTGACCTGATGCAATGTTTGGCAGCCTACTCAGCAAACCCCAAATTTGAAGCCTGTAATCTCTACTGATGACGGTTAAAGAACAAGAAACACGTGTCTAGAGATCAGCACTGTCTGCACCAACTCTGGCGAAACACTCTGAATACTAGAGCAAAGCAAGCAACAAGATACTGCATTTACCAGAATGCCAGGGGCGAACCTTGCTGGGGGGTGAAGCGGTGTGATCCCACCCTTGTTCCTGTTTAAAAGTACTCCTGTGAGTCATTGAGCTGACGAGCTCGTGGAAGAAGCACCCCCGCGCCAGTGAGAGGTTCTTGACCTGATGCAATGTTTGGTAGCCTACTCAGCAAACCGCAAATTTGAAGCCTGTAATCTCTACTGATGACGGTTAAAGAACCAGAAACTCGTGTCTAGAGATCAGCACTATCTGCGCCAACTCTGGCGAAACACTCTGAATACTAGAGCAAAGAAAGCAACAAGAGACTGCCTTTACCAGAATGCCAGGGGCGAACCTTGCTGGGGGGTGAAGCGGTGTGATCCCACCCTTGTTCCTGTTTAAAAGTACTCCTGTGAGTCATTGAGCTGACGAGCTCGTGGAAGAAGCACCCCCGCGCCAGTGAGAGGTACTTGACCTGATGCAATGTTTGGCAGCCTACTCAGCAAACCCCAGATTTGAAGCCTGTAATCTCTACTGATGACGCCCACACCGCACACCCCACCGTGTCCACTTTGGTCCGGGTTAGGCGTTGTGTCTGGTATGAAGCCAATGGAAGAGGGAGAGGAGCCACTTAATCATGCTCGGTTGCAGTGTGTGCCATGAATTGTGTAGGGTATACCCAGTGATAGGTAAACTGCGCTTGGCTGCACAAGTAGGACAGGACGAAATCTGGTGCACCTAGTCCGCCCTGCTCAAATGACAGAGTGAGAATTTCCCAGGCTATTCTGGGCTGTTTACCGGCCCATGCAAGAATGATCATGTTTGAGCGTAGCCGCCTCCTAAAGCTATGGGTGAGAGGGAGTGGGATATTCGTGAAGAGATAAAGGAGCTTGGGTAAAACTACCATTTTTGCAATGGCCAGACGTCCAGTCAAGGACAGAGGCAATGCAATCCAGCTCTTTATGAGCAGCTCCAGCCAGTCCATCAGTCTGCCATAGTTGGATCGCCAAAGCTCCTCAGGGTTGCGACTAATCCATGTAGCCAGATATTTCACCTGGTTATGTGGTGGCCTCCGTCAGCGAGAAAATCGTCGATTTTGCCCAGTTGATTAATATCCCGGATAGCCCACCAAATCTGAGGAACTCTCTGATCAGGGGATCAAGGTTGACTGCTGAGTGTTTAACATATATTGTGACGTCGTCCACATACAGCAAAACCAGTATCACCCGAGGGGTGAGCGCCAGGCCCCTGTAGGCATGATGCTGTCATAAATGAGCCGCCAGCAGCTCCATGGCCACGGCAAAGAGCAAAGGGGACAGTGGGCACCCCTGGCGTGTGCCTCATGAGACCAGGAACTGTGGTGATATCACACTGTTGACTCTTATTCGCACCGTAGGGAGTGAGTAGAGGAGTGCTATTAATTTGATGAACTTAGTGCTAAATCCTATACGGCCAAGGAGGGCAAACAGATATGACCACTTGAGCGAATCAAATGCCTTGGTGGCATCTAAGAAAATTGCAGCTGCCTGTGACCTCGGGTCCACCTCCTGCATTTTGGCGAAGAGCGCTCAGAGGTTTTGAACCATGGCCCTGTCAGGGACAAAGCCATTTTAGTCCAGGCGTACCACCATTGGCAGCAGTGGGAGGAGTCGCACCATGATGAGCTAGGCAAGGATCTTATTGTCCATGGTAATCATGGAAAGCAGCCGGTATGAGTCACATCTTAGGGGATCTTTGTCAGGTTTCAAGATTGTAATGATTAGGCCTCACAAAGTGATTGGGGAAGCACCCCCTGCTCCACAGATTCCTCATACATGCCTATTAGATGCGGAGAGAGTAAGCCAGCGTATTCCTTATAGAAGGTGGCTGAAAGGCCATCGAGGCCAAGGGTCTTGTCTCCTGGCAGAGCTCGAATAGTTCTGATCACCTCCCCCTCTGCGAAGGGTTCAATGAGGTAGGCCCTATGCCCCTCCTCCAGCCACAGCAACTGCAGAGTGTTAAAGAATTCTGCCAGCTTGGGAGGCATAGTTTCTGGTTGGGCTCGATAGAGGGATGCGTAGAAGGAGATCATTACAGCTGATTGGCCCACTGCCAGTTCATCGTAAGCTATGCATAGCTCAGGTATGTAATCACTGGCCCAGGGCTTCCGAAGGAGCCCCGCCAGCGTCTTTCCTTCATGCTCTCCTTCGTGCTCTCCCTCTCTGTATCACCAGGCTCTGGATTCCTTGCTTGAGAAGTGAGTTTCTCGTATGGCTGCCTCTTGGAATTCATCAAATTTGACTCTAATTGTGCGTAGCAAATTTTTATTTTTGCCGGCAAAAAACTCCTGCTCTATGTCCTGTATTTCACCTTCTAATCGTTTGAGGTCCCCCCGTAGTGAGCGAAGAACCCCTGCTTGTTTGGCAATGCATTCACCCCATATGACAGTTTTAAAAGCTTCCCATAGGGTTGAAGGGGAGTCGAAAGTACCTTTGTTGAGAAGGAAGTACTCAAATATGGCCTGTCTAATAGTTCCTCAGAACACCTGGTCTCGTAACGCGTCCAGCAGGAGTCTCCAGGTGAAAGCTCTGGTCGGGTATTCAGGAAGATCTAGCGTTAGCATCACCGGGGAGTGATCAGAGAGAGTCTGGGGCAGATGCAGCACCTCCGGAACCCAGGTAGTGGATCCGCGACCAGGAGTGTCCAGCAGACGACACGCATGTGCCCCACGATCCGTCAGGGTGTCTATGTCGCCACAAGTCTATCAGGTCACCCTCTGAGATTATGGCCTGCAATTGTGCTGCCGCTCAAGGATAGGGGCGGCGAGAGTCTCTTGATCTGTCTTTTTTTGGCGTCAGGTACTACGTTATAGTCCCTGCCCCAGATTATGGTGCTAGGGACAAGGGAGTTCACCACTCTCCACACCTCGGCGAAGAAGTCAGGGTTGTCATTGTTAGGGCCATATATTGAGATCAATCTGAACGGATGTCCCCCTAGTGAGCCAGCCATCATAACATCTTATCGCATACGGTGGCGCGCGTGCACCAGTGTAGCCCTTTCCGGACAAGTATGGCCACCCCTTGAGCATATTTTGAGTAGCATTCAGTGTGTTTTTCGTTGACCCAACCCGCTCGCAGCTGCCCTTGTGTGTACTCAGTGAGATGTATCTCCTGCAGGAAGCAAATGTCTGTTTTATGTTGGTCCAACTGTGCAGCCACCATTCTTGCCTTACCCGCATCATTCAGGCCACGTACATTCCATGTGAAGCACTTCACTCTGGTCATGTTGACCTACCTGACGATTCTCCTACATGCGCCCAGTATTGTGAATCGTGTCAGGTAGATCCGTCGGAGGGTAGGGTAGGTAAAAAAGGGGAGGGATGGCACTTCGTTATCTAAAAACTTCCACAACAGGGCCCACCCACTCCAGCCCCCCAATCAGGCTGAGCATAAGACCCAGTTATCCCACATCCCCAAAATAGATATGCCATTATGCATAGAAAGGGAATCATCACGGGGGGGGAAGAGTCTAAGATCCCAACATGCCCACGTGTAGGGGTCGGGCAGTGGGACAGAGTTCGCACATGAAGGTAGCCAGTCTTAATGTAAGTCAAACAAGCATAAACAGCAGCAATAGAATATTACTTAGGAAAAAGGATACAAATGAGGAGAGTCATTGTCCCTTAGAGTAGGTCTGGCCATCTCCGCTGGATCTTCGATGGCAGTCTCTTGTGAGTCCAGCATCACTGTGCGTGCTTAATCGGTGTTGTTTTCTTCCTCAGTGTCTTTTCTTGATTGGTCGGTCTTCTTGGCCAGTCGCAGGCCTTTACAAATCGAGCCACACTCTTCGGGTCGGTGAAGTAGGTGGTCCATCCAGCGTGGAATACTCAAAGCTTTGCCGGCTATAGTAGGATGTATTTAACCTCCAGCTGTTGCAGGGTGTATTTAATTGGCATGAAGTCTCTTCTGGCTACTTGTACTGCCAAGGAGACGTCCGGGTAGAAGGACACCGGGGTCCCCTGATATACTACATTTTGCATGTCTCTGGCTAGTCGCAACACAGTGTCCCTGTACCGGTAATTCTGGAGGCGTACTATGATGGATCTTCATTAAAAAAAAAAAATAACCACCAAAATGCCAATACTGATATTGATTTCTCTATTCTTTCTTTATTACGGCGCATTTAATGATTTAATGCTACCAAGGAACTTTTATTTCCACAACTTTTTGTTTATTTTTTCGATAGACTTATTTGTCTTTTAACTCATGTTTTTCAAACATAGTACAAAATTTCAATATAAATTACTGTAAAACACCACATCAAATTGTTTTGCACAGAAATTCATCAAAGTAATTTTTTCAAAATCAGACAAACATGTAACAATAAATGACAACATTCAAAGACATGGACATTGAAACAACATTTATGAGACAACACAAATTTTGCCCTGTGCGGTTCTATGACCCTGCTCAAATTACTTATAACCTTAAAATTCGGGCAATTACCAAACAGTGCTTTTGATTTTTCACTTTTACCTCCCCGTTACGATCACCAATTGAATTCATATAATTTATATATTTTATTCTAATCAAAACGCAACCACGGGTACTTTTGATTTATGGCTATGCACTTGTTTGGGTTAACCAAGGTCAACGCGTTTCGAACCCTCCTTTCCTTCAAGGGGTTCTCCTCAGGACCAAAAAATACTGTGGACAAATACACTAATATTAAAACCTACTCTACTTGAAAAGCACACTGCCCCTCCTTCATAACCATTTTTAACGTTTCAAATAACTTTTACCTATTCTTTGAGATCAGCCGATCTCCTCTGTGCGCAGTCCATCATCATGCGGTGAAATCTGACATAATCAGAAAAACTGAGAGAAGGAAGAAAAAAGAAAAGAAAAGGATAGTTCAAATCTAAGACCGTCCGTAATCTCTATGAGTTAGACATAGCATGTTGGTGCTACTAACTTACTTTCCTTTCCTAGAAAACTGTTGTTTTCATATTGTCTCTCAATTTCTGTAAAAGATCACAGGAGTGTCTTAATGGGGGAAAGGAGGCATTGTTTAGTATACCAATCTCGGATAATAGATCTGAATGATAATTGCGCTTTCCTTGTCTACGCATACCTTCTTGAATCTTGATTCTTCTGCTGCTGGGACGCCGCCTGTATCAGATCTTGCCTCTGTGTTTGAAAAGCAAATTGAAATTTTCTTTTATTATACCTATTGCCTGGTATAATGTTCCCTTTTCCAAACAATATAAATGCCAACTTGGAACGATCTTCCTTCTCTCCTACTTGCAGCTCTTTGTTAACAGACGGCACTTACGCGAAAAAACACTAAGTACTCAGACGCTGAGGTTCACCTATTTAACCGCACACACATACCTTTTTTGCTGTGTTTTTGTGGGAGACTTTTTGATTGTATGCTCCAATTGGCTCTGTTAGAAAAAACAAGGCATTTGTCAGTTATACCCATGTTTGTATGCTATTTGCTGCGCATAGTTATCAGCATGTTTATTTCAATGTTGGTGGCAAACTGCACCATTAAGGTTTTCTAAAATGATTTGATGTTAGCGCCGTCCGATTTTCTTAATTCAATTTGCCGTATTGTACTGCCTGTAAGTGCATTTTCACGGTCGGGATAACTTCCCTGCTTACTACGGATTCCCATGCTTACACTTCTATCGCGCCCTGGCGCAATTTCTTTATTTTGCCTGTCTCACGGTGTACACAGTCAAATTGACTCGACGGTTTCCTAGAGTAAGCGCTTACAAGCTATATTGGGTCCTCACGTAATACCTTTGTTTGTCATATCTCATACCTTTCGTTTAGCTGTTCATTCCGGCATGACGGCGTCCTCCCTGCAATCGTCGTCGTTGGATGATCATGTGACAGGAGTTGTTCCGGAGTTCTTTTAAACTTCCGGGTTGCGATATTACTTATCGCAAACTTGTACCCACAGGATTCTGGGATTTGTAGGCGAAATTAATTCTGCATCCTTAATCAGAAGACCAGATCATCGTCTGGCCAATTGCTAATCAGGAGTTCCTCCAGATTTTTTAATGACTCGTGTCTCAGGCCAGCATTCTGAGGTTTTTGAATGTTTTTGACTATTGTTTGAGGATAAGTACATTTTGAAATATGTTTTTTCTATCGACCAGCGTTTTTTATTTTTTTGCAAAATCGTAAACCGATCCCACTACTATGTTATCACTGCTCATCCTGTTGTATGTTATCTCTGTTAGATCGAAATACAGAGAAGCAGTTTGATCCCTCAAATGTGTTTTTGTGCCTTTCATTGCGGTAGGGAGATTCTAATGGTCAATATCTCGTTAATTTAGCTTAAATGACGGGCTATCCGAGGTGTCCCAATATTGATTGGTGAATGCTGGAATTCCAATTAGTTCTTCCAATTCTTTACAGATTATACAGCTCTGAAAGTTCATTCAATCCAGATATTGCTGTGTTAAATTTTACTATTAACAGTGCTTCATGTTGGATCAGTTTGCGATCTGTATCGCTCCCTCGGGGGTCCTGTTCTATCTTGGAAATAACAGTCCACTTGAGATCTTTTTCCAGATGTTTCTGATTGACCCAGTGGTTCACTAACGGTGCTGTCTGCACATGCTTCCGAATCCTTGATTTGTTTTGACTTATACGATTCCTGACTTCTTGATTTGTTTTGCAAATATACAATTTCGGGCAGGGGCACAAGATCCTGTATACTACATTTCGAGTTTTGCAGTTAATAAACGCGTCATGCCTCCAGTTGATGTTGTTGTGTGTAAAAAGGGAGCCCTCAATTGTTTTCCATGGATCCCGCTCAATGCCAGGAAGGCCCTCATTCAGTCGCTCTTAATCAGCCGCCTTGATTATGGCAACTCTTTGCTGGTAGGAATTAGGGAGGATCTGTTATCCAAACTACAGGTCATGCAAAACACGGCAGCTCGTCTTGCCCTGATTAAACCAGCACAAACCCCCTCTCTTTCTCTCCTACGCCAACTTCATTGGCTTCCTGTCAGGAAACGAGCCATCTTCAAGCTGCTATGTTTGGTCTTCAAGGCCCAGCAGGGAACGGGACCGGCTTACTTGATCAATAAAATTGAGCGGTATAAACCTGTACGTCAACTTAGATCTAGTAATCGCAGCTTGCTCTGCAGCCAAAGAATCAGGAAAGTTAAAATGGGTGGTCGTGCCTTTTCTTATCTGGCCCCCAAATATTGGAATGACCTTCCCGACCAAATCCGTGCCTGCTCTAACCTGCCTCAATTAAAAAAAATGCTTAAGACCTGGCTATTATAAGTTCTTACTTTACATGGGGTCTTTCTTTCTCAGGCGCCGAGAGATCCCCTTGAGGATGATTTGTGCGCCATACAAATGAATGTAAAGTAAAGTAAAGTAAAAGGTTTGGTCACAACAGGCGCATGTTCCACATCTATGGTGTCCTTTTATTGGTGGTAAGTTTAAATGCTCACGAAGTGTGTTTTTTTCTGATATATCTGGTAATGCCGCCCGTACCACTTGGTTACCAATACTGTATTCTTTTTCAGGCAAACAATGGGTAAGTCGAAAAGCCGGATTCAAATCTTGGACTAAATGCCAGTTTTAGCAAATTACTTTTTCAGAAGATTTGTGTTTGGACAGAATGTTGTCACACAAACTATCTGGTCTACTCGTGATTTTCTTTTTTTGCAGAAGAGTTTCTCGTTGAGTCCACCATGCTCTCTTCATGGTGTTTTTTAAAAGTTTTTGGGGATAACCGCGTTCTTTCAATTTTTCAACCAAATTGTTGGCATGGGAGGTGTATTCATCTTTAAAAGTACAATTCCTTTTAATCCTCAGAAATTGTCCGAATGGCAAGCTATCCCGTAAGCTTCGTGGATGGGGACTGGTATAATGGAGCGCCTTATTGCGGTCTGTTGGTTTCTTGTGGAGAGTTGTCACCAATATTCCTTCTGACTCATATACTTCCAAATCTAAGAATGTCATTCGTTGGGTGGCATGATTCAAACTGAATTTGATGTCCTTAGTTCGAGCATTCAGCCATCCATGGAACTGGAACAGCTGGTCCAAATTTCCAGTCCATATCATGAATATATCGTTAATGTACCTAACGTAATTGGAAATGTTCTGAGAACAAGGATTATTCTGGTAAATATATTTCTGATCAAATTTGGCCATGTATAATACCGCCAGCTCAAGCCATTCATGGAAAAAGTCTCTTCGTACCTACGTGACACAACAGATTTTATAAATAAAGTAGAAACTGTGGAGTTTGATACCAGAACACAGCTATTGGTCACTTTAGAAGTAGTGTCTTTGTACACTCAGATACCACAGGAAGATGGATTGTCCGCCATCGAATCTTTTTTGGACATGAGACCGAAACCGAATAGAGTTCCCACAGATTTCATAATGCAATTAGCCAGCTTTGCACTTTGTAAAAACTGTTTTAAGTTCAGAGGAGACTTCTACTTCCAGATCAAAGGGACAGCGATGGGCTGTCCCTTTGCACCGGAGCTGGCGGTATTATACATGGCCAAATGTGAAGAGAAATATATTTACCAGAATAATCCTTTTTCTCAGAACATTTCCAATTACGTTAGGTACATTGACGATATATTCAAGATATGGACTGGAAATTTGGACCAGCTGTTCCAGTTCCATGGATGGCTGAATGCTCGAACTAAGGACATCAAATTCAGTTTGAATCATGCCGCCCAACGAATGACATTCTTAGATGTGGACGTATATGAGTCAGAAGGAATATTGGTGACAACTCTCCACAAGAAACCAACAGACCGCAATAAGGCGCTCCATTACACCAGTCACCATCCAAGAAGCTTACGGGATAACTTGCCATTCGGACAATTTCTGAGGATTAAAAGGAATTGTACTTTTAAAGATGAATACACCTCCCATGCCAACAATTTGGTTGAGCAATTGAAAGAACACGGTTATCCCAAAAAACTTTTAAAAAACACCATGAAGAGAGCATGGTGGGCTCCACGAGAAACTCTTCTGCAAAAGAAAGAAAAATCACGAATAGACCAGATAGTTTGTGTGACAACATTCTGTCCAAATACAAATCTTCTGAAAAAGTAATTTGCCAAAACTGGCATTTAGTCCAAGATTTGAATCCGGCTTTCTCGACTTACCCATTGTTTGCCCTGAAAAAAGAATACAGTATTGGTAACCAAGTGGTACGGGCGGCATTACCAGATATATCAGAAAAAAACACACTTCGTGAGCATTTAAACATACCACCAATAAAAGGACACCATAGATGTGGAACATGCGCCTGTTGTGACCAAACGATTGAGAGCTCCCTTTTTACACACAACAACATCAACTGGAGGCATGACGCGTTTACTAACTGCAAAACTCGAAATGTAGTATACAGGATCTTGTGCCCCTGCCCGAAATTGTATATTGGCAAAACAAATAAAGAAGTCAGGAATCGTATAAGTCAACGCAAATCAAGGATTCGGAAGCATGTGCAGACAGCACCGTTAGTGAACCACTGTGTCAATCAGAAACATCTGGAAAAAGATCTCAAGTGGACTGTTATTTCCAAGATAGAACAGGACCCCCAAGGGGGCGATACAGATCGCAAACTGATCCAACGTGAAGCACTGTTAATAGTAAAATTTAACACAGCAATAACTGGATTGAATGAACTTTCAGAGGTGTATAATTTGTAAAGAATTGGAAGAAATAATTGGTATTCCAGCATTCACCAATCAATATTGGGACACCTCGGATATCCCGTCATTTAAGCTAAATTAACGAGATATTGACCATTAGAATCTCCCTACCGCAATAAAAGGCACAAAAAACACTTTTGAGGGATCAAACTGCCTCTCTGTATTTCGATCTAACAGAGATAACATACAACAGGTTGATCAGTGATAACATAGTAGTGGGATCGGTTTACGATTTTGCGGAAAAATAAAAAACGCTGGTCGTTAGAAAAAACTAAGAGTGGGCGGAATTTGCGTAGTCGCGTTACGCAAAATTGCGCGAAACGGTAAAAAATGTCCGTGAGCACACAGAGTTCCGCGAGCACACGGAATTGCTTGTTCCGCCCGTTCGCAATGCGTTTTTCCTGTTCGGGGATGCTCTTTGCGTGCTCGGGTGGAAATATCTCACGAACTTGCCCATGCGGTCGCCAATTGGCGGGGCCATCTTGCTTCACTTGTCCCACCCACTCGCGATGCGTGTTTCCTGTTCGCGAACGCAGATGTCCGATGGCGCGTCCGAATGACGTGTTTGCGATCGCACACTCTCGCGGGATTGCGCGAACGGATAGGAAAACTCATCGGCGAACGCAGGGATCCCGGTAAGTCGCTACCGCGCGCGCGAACACGCATTTTGAAAGTGCAAACAAGGAAAAAATTCCGTTACGCCGCAGATCGCGGAATTTTCAGCAATTTCGCGTTCTCCGCGGATCACGGAATTGCCAACATTTCTCAAATTCTGCAAGTGGAACAGAATTTACCGCCCAGGCCTAGAAAAAACATATTTCAAAATGGACTTATCCTCAAACAATAGTCAAAAACATTCAAAAACCTCAGAATGCTGGCCTGAGACACGAGTCATTTAAAAATCTGGAGGAGCTCCTGATTAGCAATTGGCCAGACGATGATCTGGTCTTCTGATTAAGGATGCGGAATTAATTTTGCCTACAAATCCCAGAATCCTCTGGGTACAAGTTTGCGATAAGTAATATCGCAACCCGGAAGTTTAAAAGAACTCCGGAACAACTCCTGTCACATGATCATCCAACGACGACGATTGCAGGGAGGACGCCGTCATGCCAGAATGAACAGCTAAATGAAAGGTATGAGATATGAGAAACAAAGGTATTACGTGAGGACCCAATAGAGCTTGTAAGCGCTTACTCTAGGAAACCGGGGAGTCAATTTGACCATGTACACCGTGAGACAGGCAAAATAAAGACATTGCGCCAGGGCGCGATAGAAGTGTAAGCATGGGAATCCGTAGTAAGCAGGGAAGTTGTCCCGACCGTGAAAATGCACTTACTGGCAGTACAATACAGCAAATTGAATTAAGAAAATCGGACGGCGCTAACATCAAATCATTTTAGAAAACCTTAATGGTGCAGTTTGCCACCAACATTGAAATAAACATGCTGATAACTATGCGCAGCAAGTAGCATACAAACATGGGTATAACTGACAAATGCCTTGTTTTTCTAACAGAGCCAATTGAAGCATACAATTAAAAAGTCTCCCACAAAGACACAACAAAAAAGGTATGTGTGTGCGGTTATTTAGGTGAACCTCAGTGTCTGAGTACTTAGTGTTTTTTCGCGTAAGTGCTGTCTGTTAATAAAGAGCTGCAAGTAAGAGAGAAGGAAGATCGTTCCAAGTTGGCATTTATATTGTTTGGAAAAAGGGAACATTATACCAGGCAATAGGTATAATAAAAGAAAATTTAAATTTGCTTTTCAAACACAGAAGCAGAAGCAAGATCTGATACAGGCGGCATCCCAGCAGCAGAAGAATCAAGATTCAAGAAGGTATGCGTAGACAAGGAATGGGCAATTATCGTTCAGATCTATTATCCGAGATTGGTATACTAAACAATGCCTCCTTTCCCCCAGTAAGACACTGCTGTGATCTTTTACAGAAATTGAGAGACAAAATAAAAACACCACTTTTCTAGGAAAGGAAAGTAAGTTAGTAGCACCAACATACTATGTCTAACTCATAGAGATTACGGACGGTCTTAGATTTGAACTATCCTTTTCTTTTCTTTTTTCTTCCTTCCCTCAGTTTTTCGGATTACGTCAGATTTCACCGCATGATGATGGACTGCGCACAGAGGAGATCGGCTGATCTCAAAGAATAGGTAAAAGTTATTTGAAACGTTAAAAATGGTTATGAAGGAGGGGCAGTGTGCTTTTCAAGTAGAGTAGATTTTAATATTAGTATATTAGTTTTTTTGTCCACAGTATTTTTTGGTCCTGAGGAGAAACCCTTGAAGGAAAGGAGGGTTCGAAACGCGTCGACCTTGGTTAACCCAAACAAGTGCATAGCCATAAATCAAAAGTACCCGTGGTTGCGTTTTGATTAGAATAAAAGATATAAATTATAAGAATTCAATTGGTGATCGTAACGGGAGGTAAAAGTGAAAAATCAAAAGCACTGTTTGGTAATTGCCAGAATTTTAAGGTTATAAGTAATTTGAGCACGGTCATAGAACCGCACAGGGCAAAATGTGTGCTGTCTCATAAGTGTTGTTTCAATGTCCATGTCTTTGAATGTTGTCATTTATTGTTACATGTTTGTCTGATTTTGAAAAAATTACTTTGATGAATTTTTGTGCAAAAAAATTTGATGTGGTGATTTACAGTAATTTATATTGAAATTTTGTACTATGTTTGAAAAACATGAGTTAAAAGACAAATAAGTCTATCGAAAAAATAAACGAAAAGTTGTGGAAATAAAAGTTCCTTGGTAGCATTAAATCATTAAATGCGCCGTAATAAAGAAAGAATAGAGAAATCAATATCAGTATTGGCATTTTGATGGTTAATTTTGTTGATTGGGCTCAGCCTTACTGATTAAGAGCCAAAACCCTATGTTGTTAGTTATGATGGGTCTTCATGGCACGCCCAGAGGGGGTTGAGGGCCAAGGGATCTATGGGCTTGCTCCACAATGGACATGGGTGGCAGCGATTCTCCAAAGAGGGCCTGCAGCATTTCCTCCACATAATCCTCCACACGTGACATTGTGGAGGATTCTGGCACCCATACTATTCGTAGATTGTTGCGGCGCAGCTAGCCTCCAAATCCTTGTTTTTATTTCTGATCACATCGAGTACCTTTTCCATGCTGAGAAGCTTTTCCCAGGTGGTCATGCCTTCATCTTCCTGAGCGGATGTGCGCTGTTCTACCTGTTCGAGGCGTTCTTCATGCTTCGTCACCTTCTCCTTCAGGCGGTCGAATCTGTACAATAGAGTGTCAATTTTATTGTCAATGATGGTGAGGGATTGCTTGAAGTACATAATTATTTCCTGAATATCCGGTTCAGGAGGGGTTGCGCCACCTGATTCCAACTCCGGTTGGCTGTCCTCCAGGGCTGGGGGCCCTCTGGTGGGTTTCCGTTGCTCAAAGACCAATGTTTGTTGTTTGGCGTTCGTTTTCCCCATTTTTCAGATACACTGTACGCTTCAGCAGGGTTGTGAGCTTGTCGCAGTGATGGCGGCTTCTCCAGGGGCGTATTTGCGGATTGCAATTGGGGTTTTGCTCACTGTTGTTATGATTCCCACTGCGCACCTGCCCGGCCGTCTAGTAGCTGGTGTTGTGCCTTTTAACCAGTCGTAGTGAGCCACGCTCACTTGGGGACAGTACGCCTTTGAACAGCACTCGCCCAGAGTGTCAAAGTCTCGGATCTCTCATAGGTCCCACATCCCGGGACCACACACAGTGCTGTAGACGTGGGAGCGATTAATTGGGTAGACAAGATTTAGCCACGATGTGTGTGTTCAGGGGCATGGTGTGCGCAGTGGCCTGTGTCTGCCGTGATGGCAGTCCATTGTGTTGGTGAGCAGTCACACTGTATACAGGATAGCTTCTGTGCAGGTGTCAGGCAAACCTTTCAGTGGTAACTGGAGACTTTGCACTATCTGTGCTGGCGAGGTTCATGCGCCCCAGATGGGGGTATCACTGTGGTCAAGTGCTTGCTTATAGTAAATGAGATGAGAGGCCTCGGTGCAGAAGGGGGCCACTCTCTGGCGTTCTCACCTGCTGTTTCCTTATGCTATGGCGAGGAACGCCGTTTGCTGCAGACCTGTCCTTACACTGCCTCTGCGATGGGGCGCGCAGCGCACTTGCGTTGGGAGTGAAACCTGTCATGAGGCTAGGTCGCGGCTTTGCTCTCTCTGCTCCGGACTGTTTTCCTGTAGGTGGTGGGCCTCGGGAAGCTCCCTGGGTCATGCCGTAGTGGCCACCAGTGGGCCCAATCTGGGCTTGGCACGTCGCATCACGTTCCGCAGTTCCCATATCGCACGCCGGTATTGCAGTCTGCTTGGGGCCAGCTAGTCAGTCTGCTGCGCGGGGGATAAGGCCTCCTCCCCGCGGCCTAAGCGCACGTACCGGATGGCTTCCCGCACTTCCGTTTGTTGCAGTTTTGACTCCTCAGCTGCTGGTCGGATCACAGGGGGCCCATCTCCTCTTCCAGGGGGCCGAACATCTCTCGAGCGGGCTCCAGGCGGCAGCTTCTTCCGGCTAGGCCACACCTCTGCTCCTCTGACAATCTAATGGCAAGTTGTTTTTCTAGGGACTGCCGCCACAAAAATTTATGCCGGTCAGGATGTCGGATTCTCTGGGCTGTCTCACAGTAGTTTGGTGTCAGCGATGTCTGCTGGGATGGCGGATAAATGCCGGGTTTGCTGTCCCACTGTCAGAGCTTCACTACAGGGCACCCATCTTGGTGTCAGGCTCTCTAGCGCCCCCCGACTATGCCTGGATTGTTGGTAGGTGATGTTTCATGTGTGTATTGATTGCATGTCAGATAGTGCTTTGTTGTCAGACAACTGAACTTTTTTCTGTGTTCTACGTAGGTGACTCTGGATACCCCAATCTTCCCTGGTTGCTGACCCCTCTGCACAACCCAGTCACCCCTGAAGATCTGTGATACAATGAGGCACAGGGATGTACCAGGCGAGTGGTGGCGTGTATATTCGGTCTCCTGAAAACAAGGTTCCGGTGTCTGGATTGGACAGGAGGAGCACTACAATATGGACCCTTGAAAGTGTGGAAGATTATCACAGCCACATGCAAGCTCCACAACCTTGCAATGCGGAAGGAAATTCCACTGATACCGGATGACGGAGACGAGCAGCCGCCAGCAAGGGAGAATTCAGGCTTGGGACATGATGCCAGTGATGATGAGGATGATGTTGGGGATTTTCAACAACTTATCTGCAACTTCTTCACCTGAATGTAAGTATTTAATGAGAGGTGTCAACAACAAGTTGTTTGTTTGTGTGTTGCTGTTGTCCAATGTGTATGTATGCTGCTGAATGTATGTTAATTATCATGAGGTGTGTACCGATTTGCTTAATCAAATTTTACAGGTGACGTGTACAGTGCTACACTCAATACTAGCTTCTGTTCAGACTGACATTTGTATGCTTTAGCTGAGAGAGTGCAAATACAAGGAGATGATTCACGGATCACTGAAACTTTTCAGACACTCACCCCCAGTCACAGATCTGGGTTGAATCTATCATCAGTCTCTAGCTCACTTCACAACCCCAGTTCAGACACAGCTTTATGCAAATCAGTCTTGACCCTGTGCCTCCTGGGAACAGTCCTGCCCGAACTGCCAAGCCATGTCTTCCCTGGACTGGAAACAAGCATCCTGGGACCGGTTTCGGGCTAACAGCCCTCATCAGCCAGGCTAGCTTGAATCCAATGGCAAAGTGAGCAAAGGACCCACGTCTGGGCATACCCTGCCAACTTAGGGCAAACAAAGCAAACACAAGGAGATGATGGACGGAGCACTGAAACTTTTCAGACACTCACCTCCAGTCACAGATCTGGGTTGAATCCATCATCGTTCTTTAGCTCACTTTGCCAATCCAGTTCGGACACAGCTATAGGCAAATCAGTCTTGATCCTGTGCCTCATGGGAACAGTCCAGCCCAAACTTCCAACCCATGGCTTCCCTGGACCTGAAAAAAGCATCCTGAGACCTGTTTCGGGCTAACAGCCCTTATCAGCCAGGCTACCTTGAATCCAGAGGCAAAGTGAGTCAGGGACCCACGTCTGGGCATACCCTGCCAACTTAGGGTAAACAAAGCAAACACAAGGAGATGATAGACGGAGCACTGAAACTTTTCAGACACTCACCCCCAGTCACAGATCTGAGTTGAATCCATCATCGTTCTTTAGCTCACTTCGCCACCCCAGTTCAGACACAGCTATATACTAATCAGTCTTGACCCTGTGACTCATGGCAACAGTCCAGCCCGAACTGCCAAGCCATGTCTTCCCTGGACCTGAAACAAGCATCCTGGGACCGGTTATGGGCTAACAGCCCTCATCAGCCAGGCTAGCTTGAATCCAGTGGCAAAGTAAGCAAGGGACCCACGTCTGGGCATACCTTGCCAACTTAGGGCGAACAAAGCAAACACAAGGAGATGATGGACGCAGCACTGAAACTTTTCAGACACTCACCCCGAGTCACAGATCTGGGCTGAATCCATCATCGTTCTTTAGCTCACTTAGCCACATCATGTTCAGACATAGATATATTCAAATCAATCTTGACCCCTGTGCCTCATGGGAACAGTCCAGCCCGAACTGCAAGCCATGTCTTCCCTGGACTGGTAACAAGCATCCTGGGACCGGTTTCGGGCTAACAGCCCTCATCAGCCAGGCTAGCTTGAATCCAGTGGCAAAGTGAGCAAGGGACCGACGTCTGGGCATACTCTGCCAACTTAGGGTGAACAAAGCAAACACAAGGAGATGATGGATGGAGCACTGAAACTTTTCAGACACTCACCCCCAGTCACAGATCTGGGTTGAGTCCATCATAGTTCTTTAGCTCACTTCGCCACCCCAGTTCAGACACAGTTATATGCAAATCAGTCTTGAGCCCGTGCCTCATGGGAACAGTCCAGCCTGACCTGCCAAGCCATGTCTTCCCTGGACTGGAAACAAGCATCCTGGGACCGGTTTCGGGCTAACAGCCCTCATCAGCCAGTCTAGCTTGAATACAATGGCAAAGTGAGCAAAGGACCCACGTCTGGGCATACCCTGCCAACTTAGGGCAAACAAAGCAAACACAAGGAGATGATGGACGGAGCACTGAAACTTTTCAGACACTCACCCCCAGTCACAGATCTGAGTTGAATCCATCATCGTTCTTTAGCTCACTTCGCCACCCCAGTTCAGACACAGTTATATGCAAATCAGTCTTGAGCCCGTGCCTCATGGGAACAGTCCAGCCTGACCTGCCAAGCCATGTCTTCTCTGGACCAGAAACAAGCATCCTGGGTCTGGTTTCGGGCTAACAGCCCTCATCAGCCAGGCTAGCCTGAATGCAGGGGTAAAGTAAGCAAGGGACCCACGTCTGGGCATACCCTGCCAACTTAAGGCGAACAAAGCAAACACAAGGAGATGATGGACGGAGCACTGAACCTTTTTAGACGCTCACCTCCAGTCACAGATCTGGGATTAATCCATCATCGTTCTTTAGCTCACTTCACAACCCCAGTTCAGGCACAGCTTTATGCAAATCAGTCTTGACACTGTGCCTCATGGGAACAGGCCAGCCCGAACTGCCAGGCCATGTCTTCCCTGGACTAGAAACAAGCATCCTGGGACTGGGTTCGGGCTAACAGCCCTCATCAGCCAGGCTAGCCTGAATCCAGGGGCAAAGTGAGCAAGGGACCCAAGTCTGGGCATACTCTGCCAACTTAGGATGAACAAAGCAAACACAAGGAGATGATGGACGGAGCACTGAAACTTTGCAGACACTCACCCCCAGTCACAGATCTGGGTTGAATCCATCATCGTTGTTTAGCTCACTACGCCACCCCAGTTCAGACACAGTTATATGCAGATCAGTCTTGAGCCTGTGCCTCATGGGAACAGTCCAGCCTGACCTGCCAAGCCATGTCTTCCCTGGACCGGAAAAAAGCCTCCTGGGACCGGTTTCGGGCTAACAGCCTGCATCAGCCAGGCTAGCTTGAATCCAGTGGCAAAGTAAGCAAGGGACCCACGTCTGGGCATACCTTGCCAACTTAGGGCGAACAAAGCAAACACAAGGAGATGATGGACGGAGCACTGAAACTTTTCAGACACTGACCACGAGTCACAGATTTGCGCTGAATCCATCATCGTTCTTTAGCTCACTTCGCCGCACCATGTTCAGACATAAATATATGCAAATCAGTCTTGACCCCTGTGCCTCATGGGAACAGTCTAGCCCGAACTGCAAAGCCATGTCTTCCATTGACTGGTAACACGCATTCTGGGACCAATTTTGGGCTAACAGCCCTCATCAGCCAGGCTAGCTTGAATCCAGTGGCAAAGTGAGCAAGGGACCAACGTCTGGGCATACCCTGCCAACTTAAGGCGAACAAAGAAAACACAAGGAAATGATGGACGGAGCACTGAACCTTTTCAGACGCTCACCTCCAGTCACAGATCTGGGTTGAATCCATCATCGTTCTTTAGCTCACTTTGCCACCCCAGTTCAGACATAGCTATATGCAAATCAGACTTGAGCCTGTGCCTCATGGGAACAGTCCAGCCTGACCTGCCAAGCCATGTCTTCCCTGGACCGGAAACAAGCATCCTGGGTCTGGTTTCGGGCTAACAGCCCTCATCAGACAGGCTGGTTTGAATCCAGTATCAAAGTGAGCAAGAGACCCACGTCTGGGCATACCTTGCCAACTTATGGTGAACAAAGCAAACACAAGGAGATGATGGACGGAGCACTAAAACTTTTCAGACACTCACCCCCAGTCACAGATCTGTGTTGATACCATCATCATTCTTAAGCTAACTTCGCCACCACAGTTCAGACACAGCTATATGCAAATCAGTCTTGACCCTGTGCCTCATGGAAACAGTCCAGTCCGAACTGCCAAGCCATGCCTTCCCTGGACCTCGAACAAGCATCCTGGGACCACATGCAGGCTAACAGCCCTCATCAGCCAGGCTAGCTTGAATCCAGTGGCAAAGTGAGCAAGGGACCCACATCTGGGCATTCCCTGCCAACTTAGGGCGAACAAAGCAAACACAAGGAGATGATGTACGGAGCAGAGAAACTTTTCAGACACTCATCCCCAGTCACAGATCTGGGTTGAATCCATCATCGTTCTTTAGCTCACTTCGCCAAGCCCAGTTCAGACACAGCTATATGCAAATCAGTCTTGACCCTGTGCCTCATGGGAACAGTCCAGCCCGAACTTCCAAGCCATGTCTTCCTTGGACCGGAAACAATCATCCTGGGACCGGTTTCAGGCTAGCAGCCCTCATCAGCTAGGCTAGCTTGAATCCAGTGGCAAAGTGAGCAAGGGACCCAAGTCTGTGCATACCATGCCAAATTAGGGTGAACAAAGCAAACACAAGGAGATGATGGATGGAGCACTGAAACTTTTCAGACACTCACCCCCAGTCACAGATCTGGGTTGAATCCATCATCGTTCTTTAGCTCACTTCGCCAAGCCCAGTTCAGACATAGCTATATGCAAATCAGTCTTGACCCTGTGCCTCATGGGAACAGTCCTGCCCGAAGTGCCAAGCCATGTCTTCCCTACACTGGAAACAAGCATCCTGGGACCGCTTTCGGGTTAACAGCCCTCATCAGCCAGGCTGGCTTGAATCCAGTGGCAAAGTGAGCAACGGACCCACGTCTGGGCATACCCTGCCAACTTAGGGCTAACAAAGCAAACACAAGGAGATGATAGACTGAGCACTGAAACTTTTCAGACACTCACCTCCAGTCACAGAACTGTGTTGAATCCATCATTGTCTTTAGCTCACTTCACAACACCAGTTTAGACACAGCTATATGGAAATCAGTGATGGCCCTGTGCCTCATGGAAACAGTCCGCCCGAACTGCCAAGCCATGTCTTCCCTGGACCGGAAACAAGCATCCTGGAACCGGTTTTCGGGCTAACAGCCCTCATCAGCCAGGCTAGCTTGAATCCAGGTGCAAAGTGAGCAAGGGACCCACTTCTGGGCATACCCTGCCAACTTATAGTGAACAAAGCAAACACAAGGAGATGATGGACGGAGCACTGAAACTTTTCAGACACTCACCTCCAGTCACAGATCTGGGTTGAATCCATCATCGTTCCTTAGCTCATTTCGCCACCCCAGTTCAGACGCAGCTATATGCAAATCAGTCTTGAGCCTGTCCCTCAAGGGAACAGTCCAGCCTGACCTGCCAAGCCATGGCTTCCCTGGACCGGAAACAAGCATCCTGGGACCGGTTTCGGGCTAACAGCCTTCATCAGCCAGGCTAGGCTTGAATCCAGTAACAAAGTGAGCAAGGGACCCACGTCTGGGCATTCCCTGCCAACTTAGGGCGAACAAAGCAAACACAAGGAGATGACGGATGGAGCAGAGAAACTCTTCAGACACTCACCCCCAGTCACAGATCTGGGTTGAATCCATCATCATTCTTTAGCTCACTTTGCCACCCCAGTACAGGCACAGCTATATAATAATCAGTCTTGATCCTGTGCCTCATGGCAACAGTCCAGCCTGATCTGCCAAGTCATGTCTTCCCTGGAACGGAAACAAGATCCTGGGACCGGTTTCGGGCTAACAGCCCTCATCAGCCAGGCAGCTTGAATCCAGTGGCAAAGTGAGCAAGGTACCCACATCTGAGCATACCCTGCCAACTTAGGGCGAACAAAGCAAAAACAAGGAGATGATGGATGGAGCAATGATACTTTTCAGACACTCATCCCCAGTCACAGATCTGGGTTGAATCCATCATCGTTCTTTAGCTCACTTCGCCACCCCAGTTCAGACACAGCTATATACTAATCAGTCTTGACCCTGTGCCTCATGGCAACAGTCCAGCCCGAACTTCCAAGCCATGTCTTCCTTGGACCGGAAACAAGCATCCTGGGTCCGGTTTCGGGCTAACAGCCCTCATCAGCCAGGATAGCTTGAATCCAGTAACAAAGTGAGCAAGAGACCCACGTCTGGGCATACCTTGCCAACTTATGGTGAACAAAGCAAACACAAGGAGATGATGGACGGAGCATTAAAATCTTCAGACACTCACCTCCAGTCACAGATCTGGGTTGAATCCATCATCATTCTTTAGCTAACTTCGCCTCCCCAGTTCAGACAAAGCTATATGCAAATCAGTCTTGACCCTGTGCCTCATGGAAACAGTCCAGTCCGAACTTCCAAGTCATGTCTTCCCTGGACCGGAAACAAGCATCCTCGGATTGGTTTCGAGCTAACAGCTCTCATCAGCCAGGCTAGTTTGAATCCAGTGGCAAAGTGAGCAAGGGACCCAGGTTTGGGCATGCACTGACAACTTAGGGCGAACAAAGCAAACACAAGGATATGATGGACGGAGCACAGAAACCTTTCAGGCACTCACCCTCAGTCACAGATCTGGCTTGAATCCATCATCGTTCTTTAGCTCACTTCGCCACCCCAGTTCAGACACAGCTATATACTAATCAGTCTTGACCCTGTTCCTCATGGCAACAGTCCAGCCTGAACTTCCAAGCCATGTCTTCCTTGGACCGGAAACAAGCATCCTGTGACCGGTTTCGGGCTAGCAGCCCTCATCAGCTAGGCTGGCTTGAATCCAGTGTCAAAATGAGCAAGGGACCCACGTCTGGGTGTGGAAAACTAGCTGCAATGGTTGTTAGCATCAGCTGAAGCCATTTTGTTTTTGGCAGCCATTTTAGTTAGCCATGTGCTCGCCATGTGCTTTCTCCCTCTTCACTGTTGCCTGCTCTTGTATTTCACTTGAGTCAGGAACTATAATTTATTCCTTCAGTACTGAGCCAGAGCACTGCACATGCTCAGAAAGGCCTAGTTGCTAGAATGCACCTGCTCTTAGAGTAACTGTCAGGCTATTTTAACTAATATCAGAAATATTGTAAACCCTCCCACTCTGTTGACTAAGCAATTCTTATGTATCCTTATATGTAACTAGCTATTCATGTGCACACTTGTACCGCCTCTTTTTGAGTCTACATGCTAACTCAGCTATAAACTGGGCATAAAAGACCCAGAGTCTCTGTACTCCTTAGACTGTCTCATACAGTGGCCTGAGGGTACTGTATTGACGCAGTCTCCCTCATGTGAGGTTAATAAAGTTGTTATCTTGATATTCCAGCTTCCGTGCCAATCTCTTCTTTGTTGGTTTAAGGACCAGGTGCATCAGTGAACCCCTAGAAAGGTTTTTCTTCTACATGGGCATACCATGCCAACTTAGGGTGAACAAAGCAAACACAAGGAGATGATGGACGGAGCACTGAAACTTTTCAGACACTCACCCCCAGTCACAGATCTGGGTTGAATCCATCATCATTCTTTAGCTCACTTCTCAACCCCAGTACAGACACAGCTATTTGCAAATCAGTCTTGACCCTGTGCCTCATGGAAACAGTCCAGTCCGAACTGCCAAGCCTTCCCTGGACCTCGAACAAGCATCCTGGGACCACTTTTGGGGTAACAGCCCTCATCAGCCAGGAAAGCTTGAATCCAGGGGCAAAGTGAGCAAGGGACCCACGTCTGGTCATACCCTGCCAACTTAGGGGGAACAAAGCAGACACAAGGAGATGATGGACAGAGCACTGAAACTTTTCAGACACTCACACCCAGTCACAGATCTGGGTTATATCCATCATCGTTCTTTAGCTCACTTCGCCACCCCAGTTCAGGCCCAGCTATATGCAAATCAGTCTTGACCCTGTGCCTCAGGGGAACAGTCCAGCCCGTTCTTCCAAACCATGTCTTCCCAGGACGGGAAACAAGCATCCTGGGACCGGTTTCGGGCTAACAGCCCTCAACAGCCAGGCTAGCTTGAATCCAGGGGCAAAGTGAGCAAGGGACCCACGTCTGGGCATACCCTGCCAACTTAGGGCGAACAAAGCAAACACAAGGAGATTATGGACGGAGCTCTGAAACTTTTTAGACACTCACCTTCAGTCACAGAACTGGGTTGAATCCGTCATCATTCTTTAGCTCACTTCACAACACCAGTTCAGACACAGCTATATGCAAATAAGTGTTGACCCTGTGCCTCATTGAAACAGTCCAGCCTGAACTGCCAAGCCATGTCTTCCATGGACTGGAAACAAGCATCTAGGGACCGGTTTCGGGCTAACAGCACTCATCAGCCAGGCTAGCTTGAATCGAGTGGCAAAGTGAGCAGGGGACCCAAGTCTGGGCATACCCTGCCAATTTAGGGCAAACAAAGCAAACACAAGAAGATGATGGACGGAGCACTGAAACTTTTCAGACACTCACCCCCAGTCACAGATCTGAGTTGAATCCATCATCGTTCTTTAGCTCACTTCGCCTCCCCAGTTCAGAAACAGCTATAAAATAATCAGTCATGATCCTGTGCCTCATGGCAACAGTATCAGCCTGAACTGCCAAGTCATGTCTTCCCTGAACCGGAAACAAGCTTCCTGGGATCGGTTTCGGGCTAACAGCCCTCATCAGCCAGGCTAGCTTAAATCCAGTGGCAAAGTGAGCAAGGGACCCACGTCTGAGCATACCCTGCCAACTTAGGGCGAACAAAGCAAACACAAGGAGATGATGGATGGAGCACAGAAACCTTTCAGACACTCACCCCCAGTCACAGATCTGGGTTGAATCCATCATCGTTCTTTAGCTCACTTTGCCACCCCAGCTAAGACACAGCTATATAATAATTAGTCTTGATCCTGTGCCTCATGGCAACAGTCCAGCCTGAACTGCCAAGTCATGTCTTCCCTGGACTGGAAACAAGCTTCCTGGGACCGGTTTTGGGCTAACAGCCCTCATAAGCCAGGCTAGCTTGAATCCAGTGGCAAAGTGAGCAAGGGACCCACGTCTGAGCATACCCTGCCAACTTAGGGCGAACAAATCAAACACAAGGAGATGATGGACAGAGCACTGAAACGTTTCAGACACTCATCCCCAGTCACAGATTTGGTTGAATCCATCATCGTTCTTAAGCTCACTTTGCCACCCCAGTTCAGACACAGCTATATGCAAATGAATCTTGACCCAGTGCCTCATGGGAACAGTCCACCCCGAACTTCCAAGTCATGTCTTCCCTGGACCGGAAACAAGCATCCTGGGACCGGTTTTGGGCTAACAGCTCTCATAAGCCAGGCTAGCTTGAATCCAGTGGCAAAGTGAACAAGGGACCTAGGTTTAGGCATACCCTGCCAACTTAGGGCGAACAAAGCAAACATAAGGAGATGATGGACGAAGCACAGAAACCTTTCAGACACTCACACCCAGTCACAGATCTGGGTTGAATCCATCATCGTTCTTTAGCTCAATTCGCCACCCCAGTCGAGACACAGCTATATACTAATCAGTCTTGACCCTGTGCCTCATTGCAACAGTCCAGACCGAAATTCCAAGCCATGTCTTCCTTGGACCGGAAACAAGCATCCTGGGACTGGTTTCGGGCTTGCAGCCCTCATCAGCTAGGCTAGCTTGAATCCAGGGGCAAAGTGAGCAAGGGACCCAAGTCTGGGCACACCCTGCCAACTTAGGGTGAACAAAGCAAACACAAGGAGATGATGGACGGAGCACTGAAACTTTTCAGACACTCACCTCCAGTCACAGAACTGGGTTGAATCCATCACCGTTCTTTAGCTCACTTCACAACACCAGTTCAGACACAGCTATATGCAAATCAGTCTTTATCCTGTGCCTCATGGAAATAGTCCAGCCCGAACTGCCAAGCCATGTCTTCCATGCCTGGAAACAAGCATCCTGGGACCAGTTTCGGGCTAACAGCCCTCATCAGCCAGGCTAGCTTGAATCCAGTGGCAAAGTGAGAAAGGGACCCAAATCTGGGCATACCCTGACAACTTAGGGCAAATAAAGCAAACACAAGGAGATGATGGACGGAGCACTGAAACTTTTCAGACACAACGGGCCTGATTCACCGAACTAACTTACGTCAAAAACGTAAACGTAAACGTAAAGTTAGTACTTTTTAGGTATTCACAGAATACACTCACTCATTTTGGTATTCACAGAATAGAACTAACTTTACGTTTACGTTTACGTTTACATTTACGTTTTTGACGTAAGTTAGTTCTGTGAATCAGGCCCAGTGGGCCTGGATTCACAGAACTAACTTACGTCAAAAACGTAAACGTAAACGTAAAGTTAGTACTATTCTGTGAATACCAAAATGAGTAAGTTCATTCTGTGAATACCAAAATGAGTAAGTGTATTCTGTGAATACCTAAAAAGTACTAACTTTACGTTTACGTTTACGTTTTTGACGTAAGTTAGTTCTGTGAATCAGACCCAACACCCCCAGTCACAGATCTGGGTTAAATCCATCATCGTTCTTTAGCTCATTTCGCCACCCCAGTTCAGACACAGCTATATGCAAATCAGTGTTGACCCTGTGCCTCATGGAAACAGTCCAGCCCGAACTGCCAAGCCATGTCTTCCATGGACTGCAAACAAGCATCCTGGGACCGGTTTTGGGCTAACAACCCTCATCAGCCAGGCTAGCTTGAATCCAGTGTCAAAGTGAGCAAGGGACCCAAGTCTGGGCATACCCTGCCAACTTAGGGCAAACAAAGCAAACACAAGGAGATGATGGACGGAGCACGGAAACTTTTCAGACACTCACCCCCAGTCACAGATCTGGGTTGAATCCATCATAATTCTTTAGTGCAATTCACCACCCCAGTTCAGACACAGCTATATGCAAATCAGTCTTGACCCTGTGCCTCAAGGGAACAGTCCGGCTCGAACTGCCAAGCCATGTCTTCCCTGGACTAGAAACAAGCATCCTGGGACCGGTTTTGGGCTTACAGCCCTCATCAGCCAGGCTAGTTTGAATCCAGTGGCAAAGTCAATCAATCAATCAATCAATACATTTGTAAAGCGCACTACTTACCCGTTAGGGTCTCAAGGCGCTGAGGGGAAGGGGGGGTGCTGCTACTGCTCGAACAGCCAGGTCTTGAATATCCTCCTGAAGGTTAGCAGGTCCTGGGTCTGTCGAAGGAGCAGGGGGAGGGTGTTCCAGGTCTTGGCGGCGAGGTGGGAGAAGGATCTGCTGCCGGTGGTCGCTCTTCGGATGCGGGGGACGGTGGCGAGGGCGAGGTCGGCTGAGCGGAGCTGGCGGCTCGGGATGTAGAAGGTGAGTCATTTGTTGAGGTAAGCCGGTCGGGTGTTGTGGAGTGCCTTGTGTGCATGGGTGAGGAGTTTGAAGGTGATCCTCTTGTTGACGGGGAGCCAGTGCAGGTCTCTCAGGTGCGGTGTGATGTGGCTGTGGCGGGGTACATCAAGGATCAGGCGTACAGTGGCGTTCTGTATACGTTGCAGTCGTTTCAGTAGTTTTGCCGGGGCTCCCGCGTAGAGGGCGTTTCTGTAGTCCAGCCTGCTGCTGACGAGGGCCTGGGTGACTGTTTTTCTTGTTTCGGTGGGGATCCATCTGTAGATCTTGCGGAGCATGCAGAGGTTATTGAAGCAGGAGGAAGAGATGGCGTTGACTTGCTTGGTCATGGAGAGTGTAGAGTCGAGGATGAACCCCAGGTTGCGTGCGTGGTCGGTGGGTGGGTGCCGGTGCTGCTCCCAGTGCGGTCGGCCACCAGGAGTCGTCCCAGGCTAAGGGGTTGGAGCCGAGGATGAGGACCTCCGTCTTGTCTGAGTTCAGCTTCAGTTGGCTGTTCTTCATCTATTCGGCGATGGCCTTCATTCCTTCGTGGAGCAAGGGACCCACATCTGGGCATACCCTGCCAAATTATGGTGAACAAAGCAAACACAAGGAGATGATGGACGGAGCACTGAAACTTTTCAGACACTCCCCTCCAGTCACAGATTTGGGTTGAATCCATCATCGAACTTTAGCTCACTTCGCCACCCCAGTTCAGACACAGCTATATGCAAATCAGTCTTCACCCTGAGCCTCATGGGAACAGTCTAGTTCAAACTGCCAAGCCATGTCTTCCCTGGACCGGAAACAAGCATCCTGGGACCGGTTTCGGGCTAGCAGCCCTCGTCAGCCAGGCTAGCTTGAATCCAGTGGCAAAGTGAGCAACGGACCCACGTCTGGGCATACCTGCCAACTTAGGGCGAACAAAGGAAACACAAGGAGATGATGGACGGAGCACTGAAACTTTTCAGACACTCATCCCGAGTCACAGATCTGGGTTGAATCAATCATCGTTCTTTAGCTCACGTCGCCACTAACCCTGGGCAGAAAACTACGCTACGCTCGCGTAGTTTGCGCAACTACGCGCTTACGCGAATTGCACGTAGCACAGTGCAAAACACGTAGCATAGCGTAGCGGGCATTTTTTGCTTGCTCGCGGTCCTCAACGCTCAAGTTGGCAACCGCGAGCGAGCAAAATGACATCTCGGCGAGACTTTTTCTCGCTCGCGATCAGCAACATCAAGTTGCCGATCGCGAGCGTGGAAAATAAACCTTCCGGCGAGATTCTCAACGCGGGGAGGTCAGGTTTGTCATTGCGAGTGGTCGCGTATGCTCGCGACCGCTCGCGATGAGAAACTACCAGTCCGCGTTGAGAAAACTGCCGCTCAAGTACAAACGTACTTCGAGCGGCAGAAAACGACCGCTTGCACTGTGCAAGATGCCGTTTGTAATGATTGCACAGTGCGGACAAGCATCCGGCACTGTGCAGTCATTGCGAACAGCATTTCTACCGCACTACGCAGTTTGCGTAGTGCTACGCTGTAGCTCGCGTAGTGCGTAGTGCACTTCGCGTAGCTACACGTAGCGCTACTACGCGAACTACGCCCAGGGTTAGTCGCCACCTCAGTTAAGACACAACTATATGAAAATCTGCCTTGAACCTGTGCCTCATGGGAACAGTCCAGCTCGAACTGCCAAGCCATGTCTTCCCTGGAATGGAAACAAGCATCCTGGTACCGGTGTCGGGCTAACAGTCCGCATCAGCCAGGCTAGCTTGAATCCAGTGGCAAAGTGAGCAAGTGACCCACATCTGGGCATACCCTGCCAACTTAGGGCGAACAAAGCAAACACAAGGAGATGATGGACGGAGCACTGAAACCTTTCAGAAACTCAACCCCAGTCACAGATCTGGGTTGAATCCATCATCGTTCTTTAGCTCACTTCGCCACCCCAGTTCAGACACAGCTATATACTAATCAGTCTTGACCCTATGCCTCATGGCAACAGTTCAGCCCGAACTTCCAAGTCATGTCTTCCTTGGAACGGAAACAAGCATCCTGAGACCGTTTTCGGGTTAGCAGCCCTCATCAGCAGGCTAGCTTGAATCCACTGGCAAAGTGAGCAAGGTACCCACGTCTGGGCATACCATGCCAACTTACGCCGAACAAAGCAAACACAAGGGGATGATGGACGGAGGACTGAAACTTTTCAGACACTCACCCCCAGTCACAGAACTGGGTTGAATCCATCATTGTTCTTTAGCTCACTTCGCCATACCATGTTCAGACATAGATATATGCAAATCAGTCTTGACCCTGTGCCTCATGGAAACAGTCCAGCCCGATCTGCCAAGACATGTCTTCCCTGGACCGGAAACAAGCATCCTGTGACCATTTTCGGGCTAACAGCCCTCATCAGCCAGGCTAGCTTGAACCCAATTGCAGAGGGAGCAGGGGACCCTCCTCTGGGCATACCCTGCCAACTTAGGGCAAACAAAGCAAACACAAGGAGATGATGGATGGAGCACTGAAACTTTTCAGACACTCACCCCCAGTCACAGATCTTGGTTGAATCCATCATCATTCTTTTGCTCACTTTGCCACACCAGTTCAGACACAGCTATATGTAAATCAGTCTTGACACTGTGCCTCATGAGAACAGTCCAGCCGAACAGTTAAGCCATGTCTGCCTTGGACCGGAAACAAGCATCCTGGGACCGGTTTCGGGCTAACAGACCTCATCAGCCAGGCTAGCTTGAATCCAGTGGCAAAGTGAGCAAGGGACCCACGTCTGGGAATCCCCTGCCAACTTAGGGCGAACCATGGATACACAAGGAGATGATGGACGGAGCACTGAAACTTTATACACACTCACACTCACCCCGAGTCACAGATCTGGGTTGAATCAATCATCGTTCTTTAGCTCACTTCGCCACCCCAGTTAAGACACAGCTATATGCAAATCTGCCTTGAACCTGTGCCTTATGGGAACAGTCCATCCTGACCTGTCAAGCCATGTCTTCCCTGGACCGGAAACAAGCATCCTGGTACCTGTTTCGGGCTAACAGCCCTCATCAGCCAGGCTAGCTTGAATCCAGTAACAAAGTGAGTAAGAGACCCACGTCTGGGCATACCTTGCCAACTTATGGTGAACAAAGCAAACACAAGGAGATGACGGACGGAGCAGAGAATCTTTTCAGACACTCACTACCAGTCACAGATCTGGGTTGAATTCATCATCGTTCTTTAGCTCACTTCGCCACCCCAGTTCAGACACAGCTATATGCAAATCAGTCTTCACCCTGAGCCTCATGGGAACAGTCTAGTTCAAACTGCCAAGCCATGTCTTCCCTGGACCGGAAACAAGCATCCTGGGACCGGTTTCGGGCTAGCAGCCCTCGTCAGCCAGGCTAGCTTGAATCCAGTGGCAAAGTGAGCAACGGACTCCACGCCTGGGCATACCTGCCAACTTAGGGCGCAACAAAGGAAACACAAGGAGATGATGGACGGAGCACTGAAACTTTTCAGACACTCATCCCGAGTCACAGATCTGGGTTGAATCAATCATCGTTCTTTAGCTCACGTCGCCACTAACCCTGGGCAGAAAACTACGCTACGCTCGCGTAGTTTGCGCAACTACGCGCTACACGAATTGCACGTAGCACAGTGCAAAAACACGTAGCATTGCGTAGCGGGCATTTTTTGCTTGCTCGCGGTCCTCAACGTCAAGTTGGCAACCGCGAGCGAGCAAAATGACATCTCGGCGAGACTTTTTCCTCGTTCGCGATCAGCAACATCAAGTTGCCGATCGCGAGCGTGGAAAATAAACCTTCCGGCGAGATTCTCAACGCGGGGAGGTCAGGTTTGTCATTGCGAGTGGTCGCGTATGCTCGCGACCGCTCGCGATGAGAAACTACCAGTCCGCGTTGAGAAAACTGCCGCTCAAGTACAAACGTACTCGAGCGGCAGAAAACGACCGCTTGCACTGTGCAAGATGCCGTTTGCAATGATTGCACAGTGCGGACAAGCATCCGGCACTGTGCAGTCATTGCGAACAGCATTTCCTACCGCACTACGCAGTTTGCGTAGTGCTACGCGTAGCTCGCGTAGTGCGTAGTGCACTTCGCGTAGCTACGCGTAGCGCTACTACGCGAACTACGCCCAGGGTTAGTCGCCACCTCAGTTAAGACACAACTATATGAAAATCTGCCTTGAACCTGTGCCTCATGGGAACAGTCCAGCTCGAACTGCCAAGCCATGTCTTCCCTGGAATGGAAACAAGCATCCTGGTACCGGTGTCGGGCTAACAGTCCGCATCAGCCGGGCTAGCTTGAATCCAGTGGCAAAGTGAGCAAGTGACCCACATCTGGGCATACCCTGCCAACTTAGGGTGAACAAAGCAAACACAAGGAGATGATGGATGGAGCACTGAAACCTTTCAGAAACTCAACCCCAGTCACAGATCTGGGTTGAATCCATCATCGTTCTTTAGCTCACTTCGCCACCCCAGTTCAGACACAGCTATATACTAATCAGTCTTGACCCTATGCCTCATGGCAACAGTTCAGCCCGAACTTCCAAGTCATGTCTTCCTTGGAACGGAAACAAGCATCCTGAGACCGTTTTCGGGTTAGCAGCCCTCATCAGCAGGCTAGCTTGAATCCACTGGCAAAGTGAGCAAGGTACCCACGTCTGGGCATACCATGCCAACTTACGCCGAACAAAGCAAACACAAGGGGATGATGGACGGAGGACTGAAACTTTTCAGACACTCACCCCCAGTCACAGAACTGGGTTGAATCCATCATTGTTCTTTAGCTCACTTCGCCATACCATGTTCAGACATAGATATATGCAAATCAGTCTTGACCCTGTGCCTCATGGAAACAGTCCAGCCCAATCTGCCAAGACATGTCTTCCCTGGACCGGAAACAAGCATCCTGTGACCATTTTCGGGCTAACAGCCCTCATCAGCCAGGCTAGCTTGAACCCAATTGCAGAGGGAGCAGGGGACCCTCCTCTGGGCATACCCTGCCAACTTAGGGCAAACAAAGCAAACACAAGGAGATGATGGATGGAGCACTGAAACTTTTCAGACACTCACCCCCAGTCACAGATCTTGGTTGAATCCATCATCATTCTTTTGCTCACTTTGCCACACCAGTTCAGACACAGCTATATGTAAATCAGTCTTGACACTGTGCCTCATGAGAACAGTCCAGCCGAACAGTTAAGCCATGTCTGCCTTGGACCGGAAACAAGCATCCTGGGACCGGTTTCGGGCTAACAGACCTCATCAGCCAGGCTAGCTTGAATCCAGTGTCAAAGTGAGCAAGGGACCCACGTCTGGGAATCCCCTGCCAACTTAGGGCGAACCATGGAAACACAAGGAGATGATGGACGGAGCACTGAAACTTTATACACACTCACACTCACCCCGAGTCACAGATCTGGGTTGAATCAATCATCGTTCTTTAGCTCACTTCGCCACCCCAGTTAAGACACAGCTATATGCAAATCTGCCTTGAACCTGTGCCTTATGGGAACAGTCCATCCTGACCTGTCAAGCCATGTCTTCCCTGGACCGGAAACAAGCATCCTGGTACCTGTTTTGGGCTAACAGCCCTCATCAGCCAGGCTAGCTTGAATCCAGTAACAAAGTGAGTAAGAGACCCACGTCTGGGCATACCTTGCCAACTTATGGTGAACAAAGCAAACACAAGGAGATGACGGACGGAGCAGAGAATCTTTTCAGACACTCACTACCAGTCACAGATCTGGGTTGAATTCATCATCGTTCTTTAGCTCACTTCGCCACCCCAGTTCAGACACAGCTATATACTAATCAGTCTTGATCCTGTGCCTCATGGCAACAGTCCAGCCCGAACTTCCAAGCCATGTCTTCCTTGGACCGGAAACAAGCATCCTGGGACCGGTTTCCGGCTAGCAGCCCTCATCAGCTAGGCTAGCTTGAATCCAGTGCAAAAGAAACAATTGATGGACGGAATGCTGGACAATGCAAACATTCACCCCCAGTCACAAGGATCTGGGTTAAATCCATCATTCTTTTGCTCACCACACCACCCCAGTTTGGACCCAGCCATATGCAAATCAGTCTTGACCCTGTTCCTTGTGGGAACAGTCCAGCCCGAACTGCCAAGCCAGGTCCTCCCTGGACCGGAAACAAGCATCCTGGGACCGGTTTCAGGGCATCACCCTTCTTCAGCCAGGCTAGCTTGAATCCAGTGGTGTAATGAGCACGGGACCCACTTCTGGGCATACTCTTCCCACTTAGGGCGACAAATGCAAAAGAAACAATTGATGGACGGAATGCTGGACAATGCAAACATTCACCCCCCAGTCACAAGGATCTGGGTTAAATCCATCATTCTTTTGCTCACCACACCACCCCAGTTTGGACCCAGCCATATGCAAATCAGTCTTGACCCTGTACCTTGTGGGAACAGCTTGAATCCAGTGGCAAAGTGAGCAAGGGAACCAGGTTTGGGCATACCCTGCCAACTTAGGGCGAACAAAGCAAACACACGGAGATGATGGACGGAGCACTGAAACTTTTCAGACACTCATCCCCAGTCACAGATCAGGGTTGAATCCATCATTGTTCTTAAGCTCACTTGCCCACCCCAGTTCAGACACAGCTATATGCAAATCTGTCTTGACCCTGTGCCTCATGGGAACCGTCCAGCCCGAACTTTCAAGTCATGTCTTCCCTGGATCGGAAACAAGCATCCTGGGACCGGTTTCGGGCTAACAGCTCTCATCAGCCAGGCTAGCTTGAATCCAGTGGCAAAGTGAACAAGGGACCCAGGTTTGGGCATACTCTGCCAAATTAGGGCGAACAAAGCAAACACAAGGAGATGATGGACGGAGCACAGAACATTTTCAGACACTCACCTCCAGTCACAGAACTGCGTTGAATCCATCATCGTTCTTTAGCTCACGTCACAACACCAGTTCAGACACAGCTATATGCAAATTAGTCTTGAGCCTCTGCCTCATGGGTACAGTCCGGCCTGACCTGCCAAGCCATGTCTTCCCTGGACCGGAAACAAGCATCCTGGGTCCGGTTTCAGGCTAACGGCTCTCATCAGACAGGCTAGCTTAAATCCAGTAACAAAGTGAGCAAGAGACCCACGTCTGGGCATACCATGCCAACTTATGGTGAACAAAGCAAACACAAGGAGATGATCGATGGAGCACTGAAACTTTTCAGGCACAACACCCCCAGTCACAGATCTGGGTTGAATCCATCATCGTTCTTTAGCTCACTTCGCCACCCCAGTTCAGACACAGCTATATGCAAATTAGTCTTGAGCCTCTGCCTCATGGGTACAGTCCAGCATGACCTGCCAAGCCATGTCTTCCCTGGACCAGAAACAAGCATCCTGGGTCCGGTTTCAGGCTAACGGCTCTCATCAGACAGGCTAGCTTAAATCCAGTAACAAAGTGAGCAAGAGACCCACGTCTGGGCATACCATGCCAACTTATGGTGAACAAAGCAAACACAAGGAGATGATGGACGGAGCACTGAAACTTTTCAGGCACAACACCCCCAGTCACAGATCTGGGTTGAATCCATCATCGTTCTTTAGCTCACTTCGCCACCCCAGTTCAGACACAGCTATATGCAAATCAGTCTTGAGCCTCTGCCTCATGGGTACAGTCCAGCCTGACCTGCAAAGCCATGTCTTCCCTGGACCGGAAACAAGCATCCTGGGTCCGGTTTCGGGCTAACAGCTCTCATCAGACAGGCTAGCTTAAATCCAGTAACAAAGTGAGCAAGAGACCCACGTCTGGGCATACCTTGCCAACTTATGGTGAACAAAGCAAACACAAGGAGATGATGGACTGAGCACTAAAACTTTTCAGACACTCACCTCCAGTCACAGATCTGGGTTGAATCCTTCATCATTCTTTAGTTAACTTCGTCACCCCAGTTCAGACACAGCTATATGCAAATCAGTCTTGACCCTGTGCCTCATGGAAACAGTCCAGTCCGAACTGCCAAGCCATGCCTTCCCTGGACCTCGATCAAGCATCCTGGGACCACTTTCGGGCTAACAGCCCTCATCAGCCAGGAAAGCTTGAATCCAGAGTCAAAGTGAGCAAGGGACCCACGTCTGGGCATACCCTGCCAACTTAGGCGAACAAAGCAAACACAAGCAGATGATGGATGGAGCACTGAAACTTTTCAGACACTCACCTCCAGTCACAGATCTGGATTGAATCCATCATCATTCTTTAGCTCACTTCGCCACCCCAGTTCAGACACAGCTATGTGCAAATCAGTCTTGACCCTGTGCCTCATGGGAACAGTCCAGCCCGTTCTTCCAAACCATGTCTACCACGTACGGGAAACAAGCATCCTGGGACCAGTTTCGGGCTAACAGCCCTCATCAGCCAGGCTAGCTTGAATCCAGGGACAAAGTGAGCTAGGGACCCACGTCTGGGCATACCCTGCCAACTTAGGGCGAACAAAGCAAACACAAGGAGATGATGGACGGAGCACAGAAACTTTTCAGACACTCACCTTCAGTCACAGAACTGGGTTGAATCCATCATCGTTCTTTAGCTCACTTCACAAGACCAGTTCAGACACAGCTATATGCAAATCAGTGTTGACCCTGTGCCTCATGGAAACAGTCCAGCCCGATCTGCCAAGACATGTCTTCCCTGGACCGGAAACAAGCATCCTGTGACCAGTTTCGGGCTAACAGCCCTCATCAGCCAGGCTAGCTTGAAACCAATTGCAGAGGGAGCAAGGGACCCTCGTCTGGGCATACCCTGCCAACTTAGGGTGAACAGAGCAAACACAAGGAGATGATGGACGGTGCACAGAAACCTTTCAGACACTCACCCCCAGTCACAGATCTGGGTTGAATACATCATCGTTCTTTATCTCACTTTGCCACCCCAGTTCAGACACAGCTATATGCAAATTAGTCTTGACCCTGTGCCTCATGGGAACAGTCCAGGCCAAACTTCCAAGTCATGTCTTCCTGGACCAGAAACAAGCATCCTGGGACCGGTTTCAAGCTAACAGCCCTCATCAGCCAGGCTAGTTTGAATCCAGTGGCAAAGTGAGCAAGGGACCCACGTCTGGGCATACCCTGCCAACTTAGGGTGAACACAGCAAACACAAGGAGATGATGGACGGTGCACAGAAACCTTTCAGACACTCACCCCCAGTCACAAATCTGGGTTGAATCCATCATCGTTCTTTAGCTCACTTCGCCATACCATGTTCAGACATAGATATATGCAAATCAGTCTTGACCCTGTGCCTCATGGAAACAGTCCAGCCCGATCTGCCAAGACATGTCTTCCCTGGACCGGAAACAAGCATCCTGTGACCAGTTTCGGGCTAACAGCCCTCATCAGCCAGGCTAGCTTGAACCCAATTGCAGAGGGAGCAAGGGACCCTCGTCTGGGCATACCCTGCCAACTTAGGGCAAACAAAGCAAACACAAGGAGATGATGGATGGAGCACTGAAACTTTTCAGACACTCACCCCCAGTCACAGATCTTGGTTGAATCCATCATCATTCTTTTGCTCACTTTGCCACACCAGTTCAGACACAGCTATATGTAAATCAGTCTTGACACTGTGCCTCATGGGAACAGTCCAGCCCGAACTGCTAAGCCATGTCTGCCTTGGACCGGAAACAAGCATCCTGGGACCGGTTTCGGGCTAACAGACCTCATCAGCCAGGCTAGCTTGAATCCAGTGGCAAAGTGAGCAAGGGACCCACGTCTGGGAATCCCTGCCAACTTAGGGCGAACCATGGAAACACAAGGAGATGATGGACGGAGCACTGAAACTTTATACACACTCACACTCACCCCGAGTCACAGATCTGTGTTGAATCAATCATCGTTCTTTAGCTGACTTCGCCACCCCAGTTAAGACACAGCTATATGCAAATCTGCCTTGAACCTGTGCCTTATGGGAACAGTCCATCCTGACCTGCCAAGCCATGTCTTCCCTGGACCGGAAACAAGCATCCTGGGTCCGGTTTCGGGCTAACAGCTCTCATCAGACAGGCTAGCTTAAATCCAGTAACAAAGTGAGCAAGAGACCCACGTCTGGGCATACCTTGCCAACTTATGGTGAACAAAGCAAACACAAGGAGATGATGGACTGAGCACTAAAACTTTTCAGACACTCACCTCCAGTCACAGATCTGGGTTGAATCCTTCATCATTCTTTAGTTAACTTCGCCACCCCAGTTCAGACACAGCTATATGCAAATCAGTCTTGACCCTGTGCCTCATGGAAACAGTCCAGTCCGAACTGCCAAGCCATGCCTTCCCTGGACCTCGATCAAGCATCCTGGGACCACTTTCGGGCTAACAGCCCTCATCAGCCAGGAAAGCTTGAATCCAGAGTCAAAGTGAGCAAGGGACCCACGTCTGGGCATACCCTGCCAACTTAGGCGAACAAAGCAAACACAAGCAGATGATGGATGGAGCACTGAAACTTTTCAGACACTCACCTCCAGTCACAGATCTGGATTGAATCCATCATCATTCTTTAGCTCACTTCGCCACCCCAGTTCAGACACAGCTATGTGCAAATCAGTCTTGACCCTGTGCCTCATGGGAACAGTCCAGCCCGTTCTTCCAAACCATGTCTACCACGTACGGGAAACAAGCATCCTGGGACCAGTTTCGGGCTAACAGCCCTCATCAGCCAGGCTAGCTTGAATCCAGGGACAAAGTGAGCTAGGGACCCACGTCTGGGCATACCCTGCCAACTTAGGGCGAACAAAGCAAACACAAGGAGATGATGGACGGAGCACAGAAACTTTTCAGACACTCACCTTCAGTCACAGAACTGGGTTGAATCCATCATCGTTCTTTAGCTCACTTCACAAGACCAGTTCAGACACAGCTATATGCAAATCAGTGTTGACCCTGTGCCTCATGGAAACAGTCCAGCCCGATCTGCCAAGACATGTCTTCCCTGGACCGGAAACAAGCATCCTGTGACCAGTTTCGGGGTAACAGCCCTCATCAGCCAGGCTAGCTTGAAACCAATTGCAGAGGGAGCAAGGGACCCTCGTCTGGGCATACCCTGCCAACTTAGGGTGAACAGAGCAAACACAAGGAGATGATGGACGGTGCACAGAAACCTTTCAGACACTCACCCCCAGTCACAGATCTGGGTTGAATACATCATCGTTCTTTAGCTCACTTTGCCACCCCAGTTCAGACACAGCTATATGCAAATTAGTCTTGACCCTGTGCCTCATGGGAACAGTCCAGGCCAAACTTCCAAGTCATGTCTTCCCTGGACCAGAAACAAGCATCCTGGGACCGGTTTCAAGCTAACAGCCCTCATCAGCCAGGCTAGTTTGAATCCAGTGGCAAAGTGAGCAAGGGACCCACGTCTGGGCATACCCTGCCAACTTAGGGTGAACACAGCAAACACAAGGAGATGATGGACGGTGCACAGAAACCTTTCAGACACTCACCCCCAGTCACAAATCTGGGTTGAATCCATCATCGTTCTTTAGCTCACTTCGCCATACCATGTTCAGACATAGATATATGCAAATCAGTCTTGACCCTGTGCCTCATGGAAACAGTCCAGCCCGATCTGCCAAGACATGTCTTCCCTGGACCGGAAACAAGCATCCTGTGACCAGTTTCGGGCTAACAGCCCTCATCAGCCAGGCTAGCTTGAACCCAATTGCAGAGGGAGCAAGGGACCCTCGTCTGGGCATACCCTGCCAACTTAGGGCAAACAAAGCAAACACAAGGAGATGATGGATGGAGCACTGAAACTTTTCAGACACTCACCCCCAGTCACAGATCTTGGTTGAATCCATCATCATTCTTTGCTCACTTTGCCACACCAGTTCAGACACAGCTATATGTAAATCAGTCTTGACACTGTGCCTCATGGGAACAGTCCAGCCGAACTGCTAAGCCATGTCTGCCTTGGACCGGAAACAAGCATCCTGGGACCGGTTTCGGGCTAACAGACCTCATCAGCCAGGCTAGCTTGAATCCAGTGGCAAAGTGAGCAAGGGACCCACGTCTGGGAATCCCTGCCAACTTAGGGCGAACCATGGAAACACAAGGAGATGATGGACGGAGCACTGAAACTTTATACACACTCACACTCACCCCGAGTCACAGATCTGTGTTGAATCAATCATCGTTCTTTAGCTGACTTCGCCACCCCAGTTAAGACACAGCTATATGCAAATCTGCCTTGAACCTGTGCCTTATGGGAACAGTCCATCCTGACCTGCCAAGCCATGTCTTCCCTGGACCGGAAACAAGCATCCTGGTACCTTTTTCGGGCTAACAGCCCTCATCAGCCAGGCTAGCTTGAATCCAGTAACAAAGTGAGCAAGAGACCCACGTCTGGGCATACCTTGCCAACTTATGGTGAACAAAGCAAACACAAGGAGATGACGGACGGAGCAGAGAATCTTTTCAGACACTCACTACCAGTCACAGATCTGGGTTGAATTCATCATAGTTCTTTAGCTCACTTCGCCACCCCAGTTCAGACACAACTATATACTAATCAGTCTTGATCCTGTGCCTCATGGCAACAGTCCAGCCCGAACTTCAAAGCCATGTCTTCCTTGGAACGGAAACAAGCATCCTGGGACCGGTTTCGGGCTAGCAGCCCTCATCAGCTAGGCTAGCTTGAATCCAGTGGCAAAGTGAGCAAGGGACCCAGGTTTGGGCATACCCTGCCAACTTAAGGTGAACAAAGCAAACACAAGGAGATGATGGACGGAGCACTTAAACGTTTCAGACACTCATCCCCAGTCACAGATCTGGGTTGAATCCATCATCGTTCTTAAGCTCACTTGCCCATCCCAGTTCAGACACAGCTATATGCAAATCTGTCTTGACCCTGTGCGTCATGGGAACAGTCCAGCCCGAACTTTCAAGTCATGTCTTCCCTGGACCGGAAACAAGCATCCTGGGACCGGTTTCGGGCTAACAGCTCTCATCAGCCAGGCCAGCTTGAATCCAGTGGCAAAGTGAACAAGGGACCCAGGTTTGGACATACCATGCCAAATTAGGGCGAACAAAGCAAACACAAGGAGATGATGGACGGAGCACAGAACATTTTCAGACACTCACCTCCAGTCACAGAACTGGGTTGAATCCATCATCGTTCTTTAGCTCACTTCACAACACCAGTTCAGAAACAGCTATATGCAAATCAGTGTTGACCCTGTGCCTCATGGAAACAGTCCAGCCCGAACTGCCAAGCCATGTCTTCCATGGACTGGAAACAAGCATCCTGGGACCGGTTTCGGGCTAACAGCCCTCATCAGCCAGGCTAGCTTGAATCCAGTGGCAAAGTGAGCAAGGGACCCAAGTCTGGGCATACCCTGCCAACTTAGGGCAAACAAAGCAAACACAAGGAGATGATCGACGGAGCACTGAAACTTTTCAGGCACAACACCCCCAGTCACAGATCTAGGTTGAATCCATCATCGTTCTTCAGCTCACTTCGCCACCCCAGTTCAGACACAGCTATATGCAAATTAGTCTTGAGCCTCTGCCTCATGGGTACAGTCCAGCCTGACCTGCCAAGCCATGTCTTCCCTGGACCGGAAACAAGCATCCTGGGTCCGGTTTCGGGCTAACAGCTCTCATCAGACAGGCTAGCTTGAATCCAGTAACAAAGTGAGCAAGAGACCCACATCTGGGCATACCTTGCCAACTTATGGTGAACAAAGCAAACACAAGGAGATGATGGACGGAGCACTGAAATTTTTCAGGCACAACACCCCCAGTCACAGATCTGGGTTGAATCCATCATCGTTCTTTAGCTCACTTCGCCACCCCAGTTCAGACACAGCTATATGCAAATCAGTCTTGAGCCTCTGCCTCATGGGTACAGTCCAGCCTGACCTGCAAAGCCATGTCTTCCCTGGACCGGAAACAAGCATCCTGGGTCCGGTTTCGGGCTAACAGCCCTCATCAGACAGGCTAGCTTAAATCCAGTAACAAAGTGAGCAAGAGACCCACGTCTGGGCATACCTTGCCAACTTCTGGTGAACAAAGCAAACACAAGGAGATGATGGACGGAGCACTGAAACTTTTCAGACACTCACCTCCAGTCACAGATCTGGGTTGAATCCTTCATCATTCTTTAGTTAACTTCGTCACCCCAGTTCAGACACAGCTATATGCAAATCAGTCTTGACCCTGTGCCTCATGGAAACAGTCCAGTCCGAACTGCCAAGCCATGCCTTCCCTGGACCTCGATCAAGCATCCTGGGACCACTTTCGGGCTAACAGCCCTCATCAGCCAGGAAAGCTTGAATCCAGAGTCAAAGTGAGCAAGGGACCCACGTCTGGGCATACCCTGCCAACTTAGGCGAACAAAGCAAACACAAGCAGATGATGGATGGAGCACTGAAACTTTTCAGACACTCACCTCCAGTCACAGATCTGGATTGAATCCATCATCATTCTTTAGCTCACTTCGCCACCCCAGTTCAGACACAGCTATGGCAAATCAGTCTTGACCCTGTGCCTCATGGGAACAGTCCAGCCCGTTCTTCCAAACCATGTCTACCACGTACGGGAAACAAGCATCCTGGGACCAGTTTCGGGCTAACAGCCCTCATCAGCCAGGCTAGCTTGAATCCAGGGACAAAGTGAGCTAGGGACCCACGTCTGGGCATACCCTGCCAACTTAGGGCGAACAAAGCAAACACAAGGAGATGATGGACGGAGCACAGAAACTTTTCAGACACTCACCTTCAGTCACAGAACTGGGTTGAATCCATCATCGTTCTTTAGCTCACTTCACAACACCAGTTCAGACACAGCTATATGCAAATCAGTGTTGACCCTGTGCCTCATGGAAACAGTCCAGCCCGATCTGCCAAGACATGTCTTCCCTGGACCGGAAACAAGCATCCTGTGACCAGTTTCGGGGTAACAGCCCTCATCAGCCAGGCTAGCTTGAAACCAATTGCAGAGGGAGCAAGGGACCCTCGTCTGGGCATACCCTGCCAACTTAGGGTGAACAGAGCAAACACAAGGAGATGATGGACGGTGCACAGAAACCTTTCAGACACTCACCCCCAGTCACAGATCTGGGTTGAATACATCATCGTTCTTTAGCTCACTTTGCCACCCCAGTTCAGACACAGCTATATGCAAATTAGTCTTGACCCTGTGCCTCATGGGAACAGTCCAGGCCAAACTTCCAAGTCATGTCTTCCCTGGACCAGAAACAAGCATCCTGGGACCGGTTTCAGGCTAACAGCCCTCATCAGCCAGGCTAGTTTGACTCCAGTGGCAAAGTGAGCAAGGGACCCACGTCTGGGCATACCCTGCCAACTTAGGGTGAACACAGCAAACACAAGGAGATGATGGACGGTGCACAGAAACCTTTCAGACACTCACCCCCAGTCACAAATCTGGGTTGAATCCATCATCGTTCTTTAGCTCACTTCGCCATACCATGTTCAGACATAGATATATGCAAATCAGTCTTGACCCTGTGCCTCATGGAAACAGTCCAGCCCGATCTGCCAAGACATGTCTTCCCTGGACCGGAAACAAGCATCCTGTGACCAGTTTCGGGCTAACAGCCCTCATCAGCCAGGCTAGCTTGAACCCAATTGCAGAGGGAGCAAGGGACCCTCGTCTGGGCATACCCTGCCAACTTAGGGCAAACAAAGCAAACACAAGGAGATGATGGATGGAGCACTGAAACTTTTCAGACACTCACCCCCAGTCACAGATCTTGGTTGAATCCATCATCATTCTTTTGCTCACTTTGCCACACCAGTTCAGACACAGCTATATGTAAATCAGTCTTGACACTGTGCCTCATGGGAACAGTCCAGCCGAACTGCTAAGCCATGTCTGCCTTGGACCGGAAACAAGCATCCTGGGACCGGTTTCGGGCTAACAGACCTCATCAGCCAGGCTAGCTTGAATCCAGTGGCAAAGTGAGCAAGGGACCCACGTCTGGGAATCCCTGCCAACTTAGGGCGAACCATGGAAACACAAGGAGATGATGGACGGAGCACTGAAACTTTATACACACTCACACTCACCCCGAGTCACAGATCTGTGTTGAATCAATCATCGTTCTTTAGCTGACTTCGCCACCCCAGTTAAGACACAGCTATATGCAAATCTGCCTTGAACCTGTGCCTTATGGGAACAGTCCATCCTGACCTGCCAAGCCATGTCTTCCCTGGACCGGAAACAAGCATCCTGGTACCTGTTTCGGGCTAACAGCCCTCATCAGCCAGGCTAGCTTGAATCCAGTAACAAAGTGAGCAAGAGACCCACGTCTGGGCATACCTTGCCAACTTATGGTGAACAAAGCAAACACAAGGAGATGACGGACGGAGCAGAGAATCTTTTCAGACACTCACTACCAGTCACAGATCTGGGTTGAATTCATCATAGTTCTTTAGCTCACTTCGCCACCCCAGTTCAGACACAGCTATATACTAATCAGTCTTGATCCTGTGCCTCATGGCAACAGTCCAGCCCGAACTTCAAAGCCATGTCTTCCTTGGAACGGAAACAAGCATCCTGGGACCGGTTTCGGGCTAGCAGCCCTCATCAGCTAGGCTAGCTTGAATCCAGTGGCAAAGTGAGCAAGGGACCCAGGTTTGGGCATACCCTGCCAACTTAAGGTGAACAAAGCAAACACAAGGAGATGATGGACGGAGCACTTAAACGTTTCAGACACTCATCCCCAGTCACAGATCTGGGTTGAATCCATCATCGTTCTTAAGCTCACTTGCCCATCCCAGTTCAGACACAGCTATATGCAAATCTGTCTTGACCCTGTGCGTCATGGGAACAGTCCAGCCCGAACTTTCAAGTCATGTCTTCCCTGGACCGGAAACAAGCATCCTGGGACCGGTTTCGGGCTAACAGCTCTCATCAGCCAGGCCAGCTTGAATCCAGTGGCAAAGTGAACAAGGGACCCAGGTTTGGACATACCATGCCAAATTAGGGCGAACAAAGCAAACACAAGGAGATGATGGACGGAGCACAGAACATTTTCAGACACTCACCTCCAGTCACAGAACTGGGTTGAATCCATCATCGTTCTTTAGCTCACTTCACAACACCAGTTCAGAAACAGCTATATGCAAATCAGTGTTGACCCTGTGCCTCATGGAAACAGTCCAGCCCGAACTGCCAAGCCATGTCTTCCATGGACTGGAAACAAGCATCCTGGGACCGGTTTCGGGCTAACAGCCCTCATCAGCCAGGCTAGCTTGAATCCAGTGGCAAAGTGAGCAAGGGACCCAAGTCTGGGCATACCCTGCCAACTTAGGGCAAACAAAGCAAACACAAGGAGATGATCGACGGAGCACTGAAACTTTTCAGGCACAACACCCCCAGTCACAGATCTAGGTTGAATCCATCATCGTTCTTCAGCTCACTTCGCCACCCCAGTTCAGACACAGCTATATGCAAATTAGTCTTGAGCCTCTGCCTCATGGGTACAGTCCAGCCTGACCTGCCAAGCCATGTCTTCCCTGGACCGGAAACAAGCATCCTGGGTCCGGTTTCGGGCTAACAGCTCTCATCAGACAGGCTAGCTTAAATCCAGTAACAAAGTGAGCAAGAGACCCACATCTGGGCATACCTTGCCAACTTATGGTGAACAAAGCAAACACAAGGAGATGATGGACGGAGCACTGAAATTTTTCAGGCACAACACCTCCAGTCACAGATCTGGGTTGAATCCATCATCGTTCTTTAGCTCACTTCGCCACCCCAGTTCAGACACAGCTATATGCAAATCAGTCTTGAGCCTCTGCCTCATGGGTACAGTCCAGCCTGACCTGCAAAGCCATGTCTTCCCTGGACCGGAAACAAGCATCCTGGGTCCGGTTTCGGGCTAACAGCTCTCATCAGACAGGCTAGCTTAAATCCAGTAACAAAGTGAGCAAGAGACCCACGTCTGGGCATACCTTGCCAACTTATGGTGAACAAAGCAAACACAAGGAGATGATGGACGGAGCACTGAAACTTTTCAGGCACAACACCCCCAGTCACAGATCTGGGTTGAATCCTTCATCATTCTTTAGTTAACTTCGTCACCCCAGTTCAGACACACCTATATGCAAATCAGTCTTGACCCTGTGCCTCATGAAAACAGTCCAGTCCGAACTGCCAAGCCATGCCTTCCCTGGACCTCGCTCAAGCATCCTGGGACCACTTTCGGGCTAACAGCCCTCATCGGCCAGGAAAGCTTGAATCCAGAGTTAAAGTGAGCAAGGGACCCACGTCTGGGCATACCCTGCCAACTTAGGCGAACAAAGCAAACACAAGCAGATGATGGATGGAGCACTGAAACTTTTCAGACACTCAACTCCAGTCACAGATCTGGTTTGAATCCATCATCGTTTTTTAGCTCACTTCGCCACCCCAGTTCAGACACAGCTATATGCAAATCAGTGTTGACCCTGTGCCTCATGGGAACAGCCCAGCCCGTTCTTCCAAACCATGTCTACCCTGGACGGGAAACAAGCATCCTGGGACCGGTTGTCGGGCTAACAGCCCTCATCAGCCAGGCTAGCTTGAATCCAGGGACAAAGTGAGCAAGGGACCCACGTCTGGGCATACCCTGCCAACTTAGGGCGAACAAAGCAAACACAAGGAGATGATGGACGGAGCACAGAAACTTTTCAGACACTCACCTCCAGTCACAAAACTGTGTTGAATCCATCATCGTTCTTTAGTTCACTTCACAACACCAGTTCAGACACAGCTATATGCAAATCAGTGTTGACCCTGTGCCTCATGGAAACAGTCCAGCCCGATCTGCCAAGACATGTCTTCCCTGGACCGGAAACAAGCATCCTGTGACCAGTTTCGGGCTAACATCCCTCATCAGCCAGGCTAGCTTGAAACCAATTGCAGAGGGTGCAAGGGACCCTCTTCTGGGCATACCCTGCCAACTTAGGGCAAACAAAGCAAGCACAAGGAGATGATGGATGGAGCACTGAAATTTTTCAGACACTCACCCCCCAGTCACAGATCTTGGTTGAATCCATCATCATTCTTTAGCTCACTTTGCCACCCCAGTTCAGACACAGCTATATGTAAATCAGTCTTGACACTGTGCCTCATGGGAACAGTCCAGCCCAAACTGCTAAGCCATGTCTTCCTTGGACCGGAAACAAGCATCCTGGTACCGGTTTCGGGCTAACAGACCTCATCAGCCAGGCTAGCTTGAATCCAGTGGCAAAGTGAGCAAGGGACCCACGTCTGGGAATCCACTGCTAACTTAGGGCGAACCATGGAAACACAAGGAGATGATGAACGGAGCACTGAAACTTTATACACACTCACACTCACCCCGAGTCACAGATCTGGGTTGAATAAATCATCGTTCTTTAGCTCACTTCGCCACCCCAGTTAAGACACAGCTATATGCAAATCTGCCTTGAACCTGTGCTTTATGGGAACAGTCCAGCCTGACCTGCCAAGCCATGTCTTCCCTGGACCGGAAACAAGCATCATGGTACCTGTTTCGGGCTAACAGCCCTCATCAGCCAGGCTAGCTTGAATCCAGTAACAAAGTGAGCAAGAGACCCACGTCTGGGCATACCTTGCCAACTTATGGTGAACAAAGCAAACACAAGGAGATGACGGACGGAGCAGAGAATTTTTTCAGACACTCAATATCAGTTACAGATCTGGGTTGAATTCATCATTGTTCTTTAGCTCACTTGCCACCCCAGTTCAGACACAGCTATATACTAATCAGTCTTGATCCTGTGCCTCATGGCAACAGTCCAGCCCGAACTTCCAAGCCATGTCTTCCTTGGACCGGAAACAAGCATCCTGGGACCGGTTTCAGGCTAGCAGCCCTCATCAGCTAGGCTAGCTTGAATCCAGAGGCAAAGTGAGCAAGGGACCCAGGTTTGGGCATACCCTGCCAACTTAGGGCGAACAAAGCAAACACAAGGAGATGATGGATGGAGCACTGAAACTTTTCAGACACTCATCCCCAGTCACAGATCTGGATTGAATCCATCATCGTTCTTAAGCTCACTTGCCCACCCCAGTTCCGACACAGCTATATGCAAATCAGTCTTGACCCTGTGCCTCATAGGAACAGTTCAGCCCGAACTTCCAAGTCATGTCTTCCCTGGACCATAAACAAGCATCCTGGGACCGGTTTCGCACTAAGAGCTCTCATCAGCCAGGCTAACTTGAATCCAGTGGCAAGGTGAGCAAGGGACCAAAGTCTGGGCATATCCTGCCAACGTAGGGCAAACAAAGCAAACACAAGGAGATGATGGACAGAGCACTGAAACTTTTTAGACACAACACCCCCAGTCACAGATTTGTGTTGAATCCTTCATCATTCTTTAGCTCACTTCGCCACCCCAGTTCAGACACAGCTATATGCAAATCAGTCTTGACCCTGAGCCTCATGGAAACAGTCCAGTCCGAACTGCCAAGCCTTCTCTGGACCTCGAAAAAGCGTCCTGGAACCACTTTCGGGCTAACAGCCCTCATCAGCCATGAAAGCTTGAAAGCCAGGGGCAAACTGAGCAAGGGACCCACGTCTGGGCATACCCTGCCAACTTAGGGCGAACAAAGCAAACACAAGGAGATGATGGACAGAGCACTGAAACTATTCAGACACTCACCCCCAGTCACAGATCTGGGTTGAATCCATCATCGTTCTTTAGCTCACTTCGCCACCCAGTTCAGGCACACCTATATGCAAATCAGTGTTGACCCTGTGCCTCATGGAAACAGTCCAGCCCGAACTGCCAAGCTGTGTCTTCCATGGACTGGAAACAAGCATCCTGGGACCGGTTTCAGGCTAACAGCCCTCATCAGCCAGGCTAGCTTGAATCCAGTGGCAAAGTGAACAAGGGACCCAGGTTTGGGCATACTCTGCCAAATTAGGGCGAACAAAGCAAACACAAGGAGATGATGGACGGAGCACAGAACATTTTCAGACACTCACCTCCAGTCACAGAACTGGGTTGAATCCATCATCGTTCTTTAGCTCACGTCACAACACCAGTTCAGACACAGCTATATGCAAATCAGTGTTGACCCTGTGCCTCATGGAAACAGTCCAGCCCGAACTGCCAAGCCATGTCTTCCATGGACTGGAAACAAGCATCCTGGGACCGGTTTCGGGCTAACAGCCCTCATCAGCCAGGCTAGCTTGAATCCAGTTGCAAAGTGAGCAAGGGACCCAAGTCTGGGCATACCCTGCCAACTGAGGGCAAACAAAGCAAACACAAGGAGATGATCGATGGAGCACTGAAACTTTTCAGGCACAACATCCCCAGTCACAGATCTGGGTTGAATCCATCATCATTCTTTAGCTCACTTCGCCACCCCAGTTCAGACACAGCTATATGCAAATTAGTCTTGAGCCTCTGCCTCATGGGTACAGTCCAGCCTGACCTGCCAAGCCATGTCTTCCCTGGACCGGAAACAAGCATCCTGGGTCCGGTTTCAGGCTAACAGCTCTCATCAGACAGGCTAGCTTAAATCCAGTAACAAAGTGAGCAAGAGACCCACGTCTGGGCATACCATGCCAACTTAGGGTGAACAAAGCAAACACAAGGAGATGATGGACGGAGCACTGAAACTTTTCAGACAGTCACCTCCAGTCACAAAACTGGGTTGAATCCATCTTCGCTCTTTAGCTCACCTCACAACACCAGTTCAGACACACCTATATGCAAATCAGTGTTGACCCTGTGCCTCATGGAAACAGTCCAGCCCGAACTGCCAAGCCGTGTCTTCCATGGACTGGAAACAAGCATCCTGGGACCGGTTTCAGGCTAACAGCCCTCATCAGCCAGGCTAGCTTGAATCCAGTGGCAAAGTGAACAAGGGACCCAGGTTTGGGCATACTCTGCCAAATTAGGGCGAACAAAGCAAACACAAGGAGATGATGGCCGGAGCACAGAACACTTTTCAGACACTCACCTCCAGTCACAGAACTGGGTTGAATCCATCATCGTTCTTTAGCTCACGTCACAACACCAGTTCAGACACAGCTATATGCAAATCAGTGTTGACCCTGTGCCTCATGGAAACAGTCCAGCCCGAACTGCCAAGCCATGTCTTCCATGGACTGGAAACAAGCATCCTGGGACCGGTTTCGGGCTAACAGCCCTCATCAGCCAGGCTAGCTTGAATCCAGTGGCAAAGTGAGCAAGGGACCCAAGTCTGGGCATACCCTGCCAACTGAGGGCAAACAAAGCAAACACAAGGAGATGATCGATGGAGCACTGAAACTTTTCAGGCACAACACCCCCAGTCACAGATCTGGGTTGAATCCATCATCGTTCTTTAGCTCACTTCGCCACCCCAGTTCAGACACAGCTATATGCAAATTAGTCTTGAGCCTCTGCCTCATGGGTACAGTCCAGCCTGACCTGCCAAGCCATGTCTTCCCTGGACCGGAAACAAGCATCCTGGGTCCGGTTTCAGGCTAACAGCTCTCATCAGACAGGCTAGCTTAAATCCAGAAACAAAGTGAGCAAGAGACCCACGTCTGGGCATACCATGCCAACTTATGGTGAACAAAGCAAACACAAGGAGATGATGGACGGAGCACTAAAACTTTTCAGACACTCACCTCCAGTCACAGATCTGGGTTGAATCCTTCATCATTCTTTAGTTAACTTCGTCACCCCAGTTCAGACACAGCTATATGCAAATCAGTCTTGACCCTGTGCCTCATGGAAACAGTCCAGTCCGAACTGCCAAGCCATGCCTTCCCTGGACCTCGATCAAGCATCCTGGGACCACTTTCGGGCTAACAGCCCTCATCAGCCAGGAAAGCTTGAATCCAGAGTCAAAGTGAGCAAGGGACCCACGTCTGGGCATACCCTGCCAACTTAGGCGAACAAAGCAAACACAAGCAGATGATGGATGGAGCACTGAAACTTTTCAGACACTCACCTCCAGACACAGATCTGGTTTGAATCCATCATCATTCTTTAGCTCACTTTGCCACCCCAGTTCAGACACAGCTATGTGCAAATCAGTCTTGACCCTGTGCCTCATGGGAACAGTCCAGCCCGTTCTTCCAAACCATGTCTACCACGTACGGGAAATAAGCATCCTGGGACCAGTTTCGGGCTAACAGCCCTCATCAGCCAGGCTAGCTTGAATCCAGGGACAAAGTGAGCTAGGGACCCACATCTGGGCATACCCTGCCAACTTAGGGCGAACAAAGCAAACACAAGGAGATGATGGACGGAGCACAGAAACTTTTCAGACACTCACCTTCAGTCACAGAACTGGGTTGAATCCATCATCGTTCTTTAGCTCACTTCACAACACCAGTTCAGACACAGCTATATGCAAATCAGTGTTGACCCTGTGCCTCATGGAAACAGTCCAGCCCGATCTGCCAAGACATGTCTTCCCTGGACCGGAAACAAGCATCCTGGGACCAGTTTCGGGCTAACAGCCCTCATCAGCCAGGCTAGCTTGAAACCAATTGCAGAGGGAGCAAGGGACCCTCGTCTGGGCATACCCTGCCAACTTAGGGTGAACAGAGCAAACACAAGGAGATGATGGACGGTGCACAGAAACCTTTCAGACACTCACCCCCAGTCACAGATCTGGGTTGAATACATCATCGTTCTTTAGCTCACTTTGCCACCCCAGTTCAGACACAGCTATATGCAAATTAGTCTTGACCCTGTGCCTCATGGGAACAGTCCAGGCCAAACTTCCAAGTCATGTCTTCCCTGGACCAGAAACAAGCATCCTGGGACCGGTTTCAAGCTAACAGCCCTCATCAGCCAGGCTAGTTTGACTCCAGTGGCAAAGTGAGCAAGGGACCCACGTCTGGGCATACCCTGCCAACTTAGGGTGAACACAGCAAACACAAGGAGATGATGGACGGTGCACAGAAACCTTTCAGACACTCACCCCCAGTCACAAATCTGGGTTTAATCCATCATCGTTCTTTAGCTCACTTCGCCATACCATGTTCAGACATAGATATTTGCAAATCAGTCTTGACCCTGTGCCTCATGGAAACAGTCCAGCCCGATCTGCCAAGACATGTCTTCCCTGGACCGGAAACAAGCATCCTGAGACCAGTTTCGGGCTAACAGCCCTCATCAGCCAGGCTAGCTTGAACCCAATTGCAGAGGGAGCAAGGGACCCTCGTCTGGGCATACCCTGCCAACTTAGGGCAAACAAAGCAAACACAAGGAGATGATGGATGGAGCACTGAAACTTTTCAGACACTCACCCCCAGTCACAGATCTTGGTTGAATCCATCATCATTCTTTTGCTCACTTTGCCACACCAGTTCAGACACAGCTATATGTAAATCAGTCTTGACACTGTGCCTCATGGGAACAGTCCAGCCGAACTGCTAAGCCATGTCTGCCTTGGACCGGAAACAAGCATCCTGGGACCGGTTTTGGGCTAACAGACCTCATCAGCCAGGCTAGCTTGAATCCAGTGTCAAAGTGAGCAAGGGACCCACGTCTGGGAATCCCTGCCAACTTAGGGCGAACCATGGAAACACAAGGAGATGATGGACGGAGCACTGAAATTTTATACACACTCACACTCACCCCGAGTCACAGATCTGGGTTGAATCAATCATCGTTCTTTAGCTGACTTCGCCACCCCAGTTAAGACACAGCTATATGCAAATCTGCCTTGAACCTGTGCCTTATGGGAACAGTCCATCCTGACCTGCCAAGCCATGTATTCCCTGGACCGGAAACAAGCATCCTGGTACCTGTTTCGGGCTAACAGCCCTCATCAGCCAGGCTAGCTTGAATACAGTAACAAAGTGAGCAAGAGACCCACGTCTGGGCATACCTTGCCAACTTATGGTGAACAAAGCAAACACAAGGAGATGACGGACGGAGCAGAGAATCTTTTCAGACACTCACTACCAGTCACAGATCTGGGTTGAATTCATCATAGTTCTTTAGCTCACTTTGCCACCCCAGTTCAGACACAGCTATATACTAATCAGTCTTGATCCTGTGCCTCATGGCAACAGTCCAGCCCAAACTTCAAAGCCATGTCTTCCTTGGACCGGAAACAAGCATCCTGGGACCGGTTTCGGGCTAGCAGCCCTCATCAGCTAGGCTAGCTTGAATCCAGTGGCAAAGTGAGCAAGTGACCCAGGTTTGGGCATACCCTGCCAACTTAAGGTGAACAAAGCAAACACAAGGAGATGATGGACGGAGCACTGAAACGTTTCAGACACTCATCCCCAGTCACAGATCTGGGTTGAATCCATCATCGTTCTTAAGCTCACTTGCCCATCCCAGTTCAGACACAGCTATATGCAAATCTGTCTTGACCCTGTGCCTCATGGGAACAGTCCAGCCCGAACTTTCAAGTCATGTCTTCCCTGGACCGGAAACAAGCATCCTGGGACCGGTTTTGGGCTAACAGCTCTCATCAGCCAGGATAGCTTGAATCCAGTGGCAAAGTGAACAAGGGACCCAGGTTTGGACATACCCTGCCAAATTAGGGCGACCAAAGCAAACACAAGGAGATGATGGACGGAGCACAGAACATTTTCAGACACTCACCTCCAGTCACAGAACTGGGTTGAATCCATCATCGTTCTTTAGCTCACTTCACAACACCAGTTCAGACACAGCTATATGCAAATCAGTGTTGACCCTGTGCCTCATGGAAACAGTCCAGCCCGAACTGCCAAGCCATGTCTTCCATGGACTGGAAACAAGCATCCTGGGACCGGTTTCGGGCTAACAGCCCTCATCAGCCAGGCTAGCTTGAATCCAGTGGCAAAGTGAGCAAGGGACCCAAGTCTGGGCATACCCTGCCAACTTAGGGCAAACAAAGCAAACACAAGGAGATGATCGACGGAGCACTGAAACTTTTCAGGCACAACACCCCCAGTCACAGATCTGGGTTGAATCCATCATCGTTGTTCAGCTCACTTCGCCACCCCAGTTCAGACACAGCTATATGCAAATTAGTCTTGAGCCTCTGCCTCATGGGTACAGTCCAGCCTGACCTGCCAAGCCATGTCTTCCCTGGACCGGAAACAAGCATCCTGGGTCCGGTTTAGGGCTAACAGCTCTCATCAGACAGGCTAGCTTAAATCCAGTAACAAAGTGAGCAAGAGACCCACATCTGGGCATACCTTGCCAACTTATGGTGAACAAAGCAAACACAAGGAGACGATGGATGGAGCACTGAAATTTTTCAGGCACAACACCCCCAGTCACAGATCTGGGTTGAATCCATCATCGTTCTTTAGCTCACTTCGCCACTCCAGTTCAGACACAGCTATATGCAAATCAGTCTTGAGCCTCTGCCTCATGGGTACAGTCCAGCCTGACCTGCAAAGCCATGTCTTCCCTGGACCGGAAACAAGATTCCTGGGTCCGGTTTCGGGCTAACAGCTCTCATCAGACAGGCTAGCTTAAATCCAGTAACAGTGAGCAAGAGACCCACGTCTGGGCATACCTTGCCAACTTATGGTGAACAAAGCAAACACAAGGAGATGATGGACGGAGCACTGAAACTTTTCAGGCACAACATCCCCAGTCACAGATCTGGGTTGAATCCTTCATCATTCTTTAGTTCACTTCACAACACCAGTTCAGACACAGCTATATGCAAATCAGTCTTGACCCTGTGCCTCATGAAAACAGTCCAGTCCGAACTGCCAAGCCATGCCTTCCCTGGACCTCGATAAAGCATCCTGGGACCACTTTCGGGCTAACAGCCCTCATCAGCCAGGAAAGCTTGAATCCAGAGTTAAAGTGAGCAAGGGACCCACGTCTGGGCATACCCTGCCAACTTAGGCGAACAAAGCAAACACAAGCAGATGATGGATGGAGCACTGAAACTTTTCAGACACTCACCTCCAGTCACAGATCTGGTTTGAATCCATCATAGTTTTTTAGCTCACTTCGCCACCCCAGTTCAGACACAGCTATGTGCAAATCAGCCTTGACCCTGTGCCTCATGGGAACAGTCCAGCCCGTTCTTCCAAACCATGTCTACCCTGGACGGGAAACAAGCATCCTGGGACCGGTTTTGGGCTAACAGCCCTCATCAGCCAGGCTAGCTTGAATCCAGGGACAAAGTGAGCAAGGGACCCACGTCTGGGCATACCCTGCCAACTTAGGGCGAACAAAGCAAACACAAGGAGATGATGGACGGAGCACAGAAACTTTTCAGACACTCACCTCCAGTCACAAAACTGTGTTGAATCCATCATCGTTCTTTAGTTCACTTCACAACACCAGTTCAGACACAGCTATATGCAAATCAGTGTTGACCCTGTGCCTCATGGAAACAGTCCAGCCCGATCTGCCAAGACATGTCTTCCCTGGACCGGAAACAAGCATCCTGTGACCAGTTTCGGGCTAACAGCCCTCATCAGCCAGGCTAGCTTGAAACCAATTGCAGAGGGAGCAAGGGACCCTCGTCTGGGCATACCCTGCCAACTTAGGGCAAACAAAGCAAGCACAAGGAGATGATGGATGGAGCACTGAAATTTTTCAGACACTCACCCCCCAGTCACAGATCTTGGTTGAATCCATCATCATTCTTTTGCTCACTTTGCCACCCCAGTTCAGACACAGCTATATGTAAATCAGTCTTGACACTGTGCCTCATGGGAACAGTCCAGCCAAACTGCTAAGCCATGTCTTCCTTGGACCGGAAACAAGCATCCTGGTACCGGTTTCGGGCTAACAGACCTCATCAGCCAGGCTAGCTTGAATCCAGTGGCAAAGTGAGCAAGGTACCCACGTCTGGGAATCCACTGCCAAATTAGGGCGAACCATGGAAACACAATGAGATGATGGACGGAGCACTGAAACTTTATACACACTCACACTCACCCCGAGTCACAGATCTGGGTTGAATCAATCATCGTTCTTTAGCTCACTTCGCCACCCCAGTTAAGACACAGCTATATGTAAATCTGCCTTGAACCTGTGCTTTATGGGAACAGTCCAGCCTGACCTGCCAAGCCATGTCTTCACTGGACCGGAAACAAGCATCATGGTACCTGTTTCGGGCTAACAGCCCTCATCAGCCAGGCTAGCTTGAATCCAGTAACAAAGTGAGCAAGAGACCCACGTCTGGGCATACCTTGCCAACTTATGGTGAACAAAGCAAACACAAGGAGATGACGGACGGAGCAGAAAATGTTTTCAGACACTCACTATCAGTTACAGATCTGGGTTGAATTCATCATCGTTCTTTAGTTCACTTCGCCACCCCAGTTCAGACACAGCTATATACTAATCAGTCTTGATCCTGTGCCTCATGGCAACAGTCCAGCCCGAACTTCCAAGCCATGTCTTCCTTGGACCGGAAACAAGCATCCTGGGACCGGTTTCAGGCTAGCAGCCCTCATCAGCTAGGCTAGCTTGAATCCAGAGGCAAAGTGAGCAAGGGACCCAGGTTTGGGCATACCCTGCCAACTTAGGGTGAACAAAGCAAACACAAGGAGATGATGGACGGAGCACTGAAACTTTTCAGACACTCATCCCCAGTCACAGATCTGGGTTGAATCCATCATCGTTCTTAAGCTCACTTGCCCACCCCAGTTCAGACACAGCTATATGCAAATTAGTCTTGACCCTGTGCCTCATAGGAACAGTCCAGCCCGAACTTCCAAGTCATGTCTTCCCTGGACCATAAACAAGCATCCTGGGACCGGTTTCGGGCTAACAGCCCTCATCAGCCAGGGTAGCTTGAATCCAATGGCAAGGTGAGCAAGGGTCCAAAGTCTGGGCATATCCTGCCAACGTAGGGCAAACAAAGCAAACACATGGAGATGATGGACGGAGCACTGAAACTTTTTAGACACAACACCCCCAGTCACAGATCTGGGTTGAATCCATCATCATTCTTTAGCTCACTTCGCCACCCCAGTTCAGACACAGCTATATGCAAATCAGTCTTGACCCTGAGCCTCATGGAAACAGTCCAGTCCGAACTGCCAAGCCTTCTCTGGACCTCGAAAAAGTGTCCTGGGACCACTTTCGGGCTAACAGCCCTCATCAGCCAGGAAAGCTTGAAAGCCAGGGGCAAGCTGAGCAAGGGACCCACGTCTGGGCATAACCTGCCAACTTAGGGCGAACAAAGCAAACACAAGGAGATGATGGACATAGTACTGAAACTATTCAGACACTCACCCCCAGTCACAGATCTGGGTTGAATCCATCATCGTTCTTTAGCTCACTTCGCCACCCAGTTCAGGCACAGCTATATGCAAATAAGTCTTGACCTGTGCCTCATGGGAACAGTCCAGCCCGTTCTTCCAAAGCATGTCTTCCCTGGACGGGAAACAAGCATCCTGGGACCGGTTTCGGGCTAACAGCCCTCATCAGCCAGGCTAGCTGGAATCCAGGGGAAAGTGAGCAAGGGACCAAGGTTTGGGCATACCCTGCCAACTTAGGGCGAACAAAGCAAACACAAGGAGATGATGGACGGAGCACAGAACATTTTCAGACACTCACCTCCAGTCACAGAACTGGGTTGAATCCATCATCGTTCTTTAGCTCACTTCACAACACCAGTTCAGACACAGCTATATGCAAATCAGTGTTGACCCTGTGCCTCATGGAAACAGTCCAGCCCGAACTGCCAAGCCATGTCTTCCTTGGACTGGAAACAAGCATCCTGGGACCGGTTTCGGGCTAACAGCCCTCATCAGCCAGGCTAGCTTGAATCCAGTGGCAAAGTGAGCAAGGGACCCAAGTCTGGGCATACCCTGCCAACTTAGGGCAAACAAAGCAAACACAAGGAGATGATGGATGGAGCACTGATACTTTTCAGGCACAACACCCCCAGTCACAGATCTGGGCTGAATCCATCATCGTTCTTTAGCTCACTTCGCCACCCCAGTTCAGACACTGCTATATGCAAATCAGTCTTGAGCCTCTGCCTCATGGGTACAGTCCTGCCTCACCTGCCAAGCCATGTCTTCCCTGGACCGGAAACAAGCATCCTGGGTCCAGTTTCGGGCTAACAGCTCTCATCAGACAGGCTAGCTTAAATCCAGTAACAAAGTGAGCAAGAGACCCACGTCTGGGCATACCTTGCCAACTTATGGTGAACAAAGCACACACAAGGAGATGATGGACGGAGCACTGAAACTTTTCAGGCACAACACCCCCAGTCACAGATCTGGGTTGAATCCATCATCGTTCTTTAGCTCACTTCGCCACCCCAGTTTAGACACAGCTATATGCAAATCAGTCTTGAGCCTCTGCCTCATGGGTACAGTCCAGCCTGACCTGCCAAGCCATGTCTTCCCTGGACCGGAAACAAGCATCCTGGGTCCGGTTTCGGGCTAACAGCCCTCATCAGCCAGGCTAGCTTGAATCCAGGAACAAAGTGAGCAAGAGACCCACGTCTGGGCATACCTTGCCAACTTAGGGCAAACAAAGCAAACACAAGGAGATGATGGACGGAGCACTAAAACTTTTCAGATATTCACCTCCAGTCACAGATCTGGGTTGAATCCACCATTGTTCTTTAGCTCACTTCGCCACCCCAGTTCAGACACAGCTATATGCAAATCAGTCTTGAGCCTCTGCCTCATGGGTACAGTCCAGCCTGACCTGCCAAGCCATGTTTTCCCTGGACCGGAAACAAGCATTCTGGGTCCGGTTTCGGGCTAACAGCTCTCATCAGACAGGCTAGCTTAAATCCAGTAACAAAGTGAGCAAGAGACCCACGTCTGGGCATACCTTGCCAACTTAGGGCAAACAAAGCAAACACAAGGAGATGATGGACGGAGCACTAAAACTTTTCAGATATTCACCTCCAGTCACAGATCTGGGTTGAATCCACCATTGTTCTTTAGCTCACTTCGCCACCCCAGTTCAGACACAGCTATATGCAAATCAGTCGTGACCCTTTGCCTCATGGAAACAGTCCAGCCTGACCTGCCAAGCCATGCCTTCCCTGGACCTCGATCAAGCATCCTGGGACCACTTTCGGGCTAACAGCCCTCATCAGCCAGGCTAGCTTGAATCCAGGGACAAAGTGAGCAAGGGACCCCCGTCTGGGCATACCCTGCCAACTTAGGGCGAACAAAGCAAACACAAGGAGATGATGGACGGAGCACAGAAACTTTTCAGACACTCACCTCCAGCCACAGAACTGGGTTGAATCCATCATCGTTCTTTAGCTCACTTCACAACACCAGTTCAGACACTGCTATATGCAAATCAGTCTTGAGCCTCTGCCTCATGGGTACAGTCCTGCCTCACCAGCCAAGCCATGTCTTCCCTGGACCGGAAACAAGCATCCTGAGTCCGGTTTCGGGCTAACAGCTCTCATCAGACAGGCTAGCTTAAATCCAGTAAGAAAGTGAGCAAGAGACCCACGTCTGGGCATACCTTGCCAACTTATGGTGAACAAAGCACACACAAGGAGATGATGGACGGAGCACTGAAACTTTTCAGGCACAACACCCCCAGTCACAGATCTGGCTTGAATCCATCATCGTTCTTTAGCTCACTTTGCCACCCCAGTTCAGACACAGCTATATGCAAATCAGTCTTGACCCTTTGCCTCATGGAAACAGTCCAGTCCGAACTGCCATGCCATGCCTTCCCTGGACCTCGATCAAGCATCCTGGGACCACTTTCGGGCTAACAGCCCTCATCAGCCACGCTAGCTTGAATCCAGGGACAAAGTGAGCAAGGGACCCCCGTCTGGGCATACCCTGCCAACTTAGGGCGAACAAAGCAAACACAAGGAGATGATGGACGGAGCACAGAAACTTTTCAGACACTCACCTCCAGTCACAGAACTGGGTTGAATCCATCATCGTTCTTTAGCTCACTTCACAACACCAGTTCAGACACAGCTATATGCAAATCAGTGTTGACCCTGTGCCTCATGCAAACAGTCCAGCCCGAACTGCCAAGCCATGTCTTCCAGGGGCTGGAAACAAGCATCCTGGGACCAGTTTCGGGCTAACAGCCCTCATCAGCCAGGCTAGCTTGAATCCAGTGGCAAATTGAGCAACGGACCCAATTCTGGGCATACCCTGCCAACTTCGGGAAAACAAAGCAAACACAAGGAGATGATGGACGGAGCACTGAAACTTTTCAGACACTCACCCCCAGTCACAGATCTGAGTTGAATACATCATCGTTCTTTAGCTCACTTCGCCTCCCCAGTTCAGAAACAGCTATATAATAATCAGTCTTGATCCTGTGCCTCATGGCAACAGTCCAGCCTGAACTGTCAAGTCATGTCTTCCCTGGACCAGAAACAAGCATCCTGGGACCGGTTTAAGGCTAACAGACCTCATCAGCCAGGCTAGCTTGAATCCAGTGGCAAAGTGAGCAAGGTACCCACATCTGAGAGTCCCATGCCAACTTAGGGCGAACCATGGAAACACAAGGAGATGATGGACGGAGCACTGAAACTTTATTCACACTCATACTCACCTCCAGTCACAGATCTGGGTTGAATCCATCATCATTCTTTAGCCAACTTCGCCACTCCAGTTCTGACACAGCTATATACAAATCAGTCTTGACCCTGTGCCTCATGGAAACATGCCAGTCCAAACTGCCAAGCCATGCCTTCCGTGGACCTCGAACAAGCATCCTGGGACGACTTTCGGGCTAACAGCCCTCATCAGCCGGGAAAGCTGGAATCCAGGGGCAAAGTGAGCAAGGGACCCACGTCTGGGCATACCCTGCAAACTTAGGCGAACAAAGCAAACACAAGGAGATGATGGACGGAGCACTGAAACTTTTCAGACACTCACCCCACGTCACAGATCTGGGTTGAATCCATCATCGTTGTTTAGCTCACTTAGCCACCCCAGTTCAGACACAGCTATATGCAAATCAGTCTTGACCCTGTGCCTCATGGGAACAGTCCAGCCCGTTCTTCCAAACCATGTCTTCCCTGGACAGGAAACTAGCATCCTGGGACCGGTTTCGGGCTAACAGCCCTCATCAGCCAGGCTAGCTTGAATCCAGGGGCAAAGTGAGCAAGCGACCCACGTCTGGGCATACCCTGCCAACTTAGGGCAATCAAAGCAAACACAAGGAGATTATGGACGGAGCACTGAAACTTTTTAGACACTCACCTCCAGTCACAGAACTGGGTTGAATCCGTCATCGTTCTTTAGCTCACTTCACAACACCAGTTCAGACACAGCTATATGCAAATCAGTGTTGACCCTGTGCCTCATTTAAACAGTCCAGCCCGAAGTGCCAAGCCATGTCTCCATGGACTGGAAACAAGCATCCTGGGACCGGTTTCGGGCTAACAGCCCTCATCAGCCAGGCTAGCTTGAATCGAGTGGCAAAGTGAGCAAGGGACCCAAGTCTGGGCATACCCTGCCAACTTAGGGCAAACAAAGCAAACACAAGAAGATAATGGACGGAGCACTGAAACTTTTCAGACACTCACCCCCAGTCACAGATCTGAGTTGAATCCATCATCGTTCTTTAGCTCACTTCACAACACCAGTTCAGACACAGCTATATGCAAATCAGTATTGACCCTGTGCCTCATGGAAACAGTCCAGCCCGAACTGCCAAGCCATGTCTTCCATGGACTGGAAACAAGAATCCTGGAACCAGTTTCGGGCTAACAGCCCTCATCAGCCAGGCTAGCTTGAATCCAGTGGCAAAGTGAGCAAGGGACCCAAGTCTGGGCATACCCTGCCAACTTAGGGCAAACAAAGCAAACACAAGGAGATGATGGACGGAGCACTGAAACTTTTCAGAAACTCAACCCCAGTCACAGATCTGGGTTGAATCCATCATCGTTCTTTAGCTCACTTCGTCACCCCAGTTCAGACACAGCTATATACAAATCATTCTTGACCCTGTGCCTCAAGGAAACAGTCCGGCCCGAAATGCCAAGCCATGTCTTCCCTGGACCAGAAACAAGGATCCTGGGACCAGTTTCGGGCTAAAAGCCCTCATCAGCCAGTCTAGCTTGAATACAGTGGCAACGTGAGCAAGGGACCCACGTCTGGGCATACCCTGCCAAATTATGGTGAAGATAGCAAACACAAGGAGATGATGGACGGAGCACTGAAACTTTTCAGACACTCACCTCCAGTCACAGATCTGGGTTGAATCCATCATCGAACTTTAGCGTACTTCGCCACCCCAGTTCAGACACAGCTATATGCAACTCAGTTTTGACCCAGTGCCTCATGGGAACAGTCCAGTCCGAACTGCCAAGCCATGTCTTCCGGGGACCGCAAACAAGCATCCTGGGACCGGTTTCGGGCTAACAGCCCTCATCAGCCTGGCTAGTTTGAATCCAGTGAAAAAGCGAGCAAGAGACCCAAGTCTGGGCATATAATGCCAACTTAGGGCAAACAAAGCAAACACAAGGCGATGATGGACGGAGCACAGAAACTTTTCAGACACTCACTCCCAGTCACAGATCTGGGTTAAATCAATCATCGTTCTTTAGCTCACTTCGCCACACCATGTTCAGACGTAGATATATGCAATCAGTCTTGACCCTGTGCCTCAAGGGAACAGTCCGGCCCGAATTGCCAAGCCATGTCTTCCCTGGACCAGAAACAAGGATCCTGGGACCGGTTTCGGGCTAACAGCCCTCATCAGCCAGGCTAGCTTGAATCCAATGGCAAAGTGAGCAAGGGACCCTCGTCTGGGCATACCCTGCCAGCTTAGGGCGAACAAAGCAAACACAAGGAGATGATGGACAAAGCAAAGAAACCTTTCAGACACTCAACCCCAGTCTCAGATCTTGGTTGAATCCATCATCATTCCTTAGCTCACTTCACCACCCCAGTTTAGACACAGCTATATGCAAATCAGTCTTGACCCTGTGCGTCATGGGAACAGTCCAGCCCAAACTGCCAAGCCATGTCTTCCCTGGACCGGAAACAAGCATCCTGGGACTTGTTTCCTTCTAATAGCCCTCATCAGCCAGGCTAGCTTGAATCCAGTGGCAAAGTGAGCAAGGGACCCACGTCTGGGAATACCCTGCCAACTTAGGTCAAACAAATGAAACACAAGGAGATGATGGATGGAGCACTGAAACTTTTCAGACACTCACCCCCAGTCACAGATCTGGGTTGAATCCATCATTGTTCTTTAGCTCACGTCGCCACCCCAGTTCAGACATAGCAATATGCAAATCAGTCTTGAGCCTGTGCCGCATGGAAACAGTCCAGCCTGACCTGCCAAGCCATGTCTTCCCTGGACCGGAAACAAGCATCCTGGGTCCGGTTTCGGGCTAACAGCCCTCATCAGCCAGGCTAGCTTGAATCGAGTGGCAAAGTGAGCAAGGGACCCAAGTCTGGGCATACCCTGCCACTTAGGGCAAACAAAGCAAACACAAGGAGATGATGGGCGGATCACTGAAACTTTTCAGACACTCACCGCCAGTCACAGATCTGAGTTGAATCCATCATCGATCTTTACCTCACTTCACCTCCCCAGTTCAGAAACAGCTATATAATAATCAGTCTTGATCCTGTGATCATGGCAACAGTCCGGCCTGAACTGCCAAGTCATGTCTTCCCTGGACCGGAAACAAGCATCCTGGGACTGGTGTCGGGTTAACAGACCTCATCAGCCAGGCTAGCTTGAATCCAGTGGCAAAGTGAGCAAGGGACCCACATCTGGGAATCCCTGCCAACTTAGGGCGAACCATGGAAACACAAGGAGATGATGGACGGAGCACTGAAACTTTATACACACTCACCTCCAGTCACAGATCTGGGTTGAATCCATCATCATTCTTTAGCTATCTTCGCCACCCCAGTTCAGACACAGCTATATGCAAATCAGTCTTGACCCTGTGCCTCATGGAAACAGTCCAGTCCGAACTGCCAAGCCATGCCTTCCGTGGACCTCGAACAAGCATCCTGGTACCACTTTCGGGCTAACAGCCCTCATCAGCCATGAAAGTTTGATTCCAGGGGGTAAAGTGAGCAAGGGACCCACGTCTGTGCATACCCTGCAAACTTAGGCGAACAAAGGAAACACAAGGAGATGATGGACCGAGCACTGAAACTTTTCAGACACTCACCCCCAGTCACAGATCTGGGTTGAATCCATCATCGTTGTTTAGCTCACTTCGCCACCCCAGTGCAGACACAGCTATATGCAAATCAATCTTGAACCTGTGCCTCATGGGAACAGTCCAGCCCGTTCTTCCAAACCATGTCTTCCCTGGATGGGAAACAAGCATCCTGGGACCGGTTTCGGGCTAACAGCCCTCATCAGCCAGGCTAGCTTGAATCCAGGGGCAAAGCGAGCAAGGGACCCACGTCTGGGCATACCCTGCCAACTTAGGGCGAACAAAGCAAACACAAGGAGATGATGGACGGAGCACTGAAACTTTTCAGACACTCTCCTCCAGTCACAGAACTGGGTTGAATCCATCATCGTTCTTTAGCTCACGTCGCCACCCCAGTTCAGACATAGCAATATGCAAATCAGTCTTGAGCCTGTGCCGCATGGAAACAGTCCAGCCTGACCTGCCAAGCCATGTCTTCCCTGGACCGGAAACAAGCATCCTGGGTCCGGCTTCGGGCTAACAGCCCTCATCAGCCAGGCTAGCTTGAATCGAGTGGCAAAGTGAGCAAGGGACCCAAGTCTGGGCATACCCTGCCACTTAGGGCAAACAAAGCAAACACAAGGAGATGATGGGCGGATCACTGAAACTTTTCAGACACTCACCGCCAGTCACAGATCTGAGTTGAATCCATCATCGATCTTTACCTCACTTCACCTCCCCAGTTCAGAAACAGCTATATAATAATCAGTCTTGATCCTGTGATCATGGCAACAGTCCGGCCTGAACTGCCAAGTCATGTCTTCCCTGGACCGGAAACAAGCATCCTGGGACTGGTGTCGGGTTAACAGACCTCATCAGCCAGGCTAGCTTGAATCCAGTGGCAAAGTGAGCAAGGGACCCACATCTGGGAATCCCCTGCCAACTTAGGGCGAACCATGGAAACACAAGGAGATGATGGACGGAGCACTGAAACTTTATACACACTCACCTCCAGTCACAGATCTGGGTTGAATCCATCATCATTCTTTAGCTATCTTCGCCACCCCAGTTCAGACACAGCTATATGCAAATCAGTCTTGACCCTGTGCCTCATGGAAACAGTCCAGTCCGAACTGCCAAGCCATGCCTTCCGTGGACCTCGAACAAGCATCCTGGTACCACTTTCGGGCTAACAGCCCTCATCAGCCATGAAAGTTTGATTCCAGGGGTAAAGTGAGCAAGGGACCCACGTCTGGGCATACCCTGCAAACTTAGGCGAACAAAGGAAACACAAGGAGATGATGGACCGAGCACTGAAACTTTTCAGACACTCACCCCCAGTCACAGATCTGGGTTGAATCCATCATCGTTGTTTAGCTCACTTCGCCACCCCAGTGCAGACACAGCTATATGCAAATCAATCTTGAACCTGTGCCTCATGGGAACAGTCCAGCCCGTTCTTCCAAACCATGTCTTCCCTGGATGGGAAACAAGCATCCTGGGACCGGTTTCGGGCTAACAGCCCTCATCAGCCAGGCTAGCTTGAATCCAGGGGCAAAGCGAGCAAGGGACCCACGTCTGGGCATACCCTGCCAACTTAGGGCGAACAAAGCAAACACAAGGAGATGATGGACGGAGCACTGAAACTTTTCAGACACTCTCCTCCAGTCACAGAACTGGGTTGAATCCATCATCGTTCTTTAGCTCACGTCGCCACCCCAGTTCAGACATAGCAATATGCAAATCAGTCTTGAGCCTGTGCCGCATGGAAACAGTCCAGCCTGACCTGCCAAGCCATGTCTTCCCTGGATCGGAAACAAGCATCCTGGGTCCGGTTTCGGGCTAACAGCCCTCATCAGCCAGGCTAGCTTGAATCGAGTGGCAAAGTGAGCAAGGGACCCAAGTCTGGGCATACCCTGCCACTTAGGGCAAACAAAGCAAACACAAGGAGATGATGGGCGGATCACTGAAACTTTTCAGACACTCACCGCCAGTCACAGATCTGAGTTGAATCCATCATCGATCTTTACCTCACTTCACCTCCCCAGTTCAGAAACAGCTATATAATAATCAGTCTTGATCCTGTGATCATGGCAACAGTCCGGCCTGAACTGCCAAGTCATGTCTTCCCTGGACCGGAAACAAGCATCCTGGGACTGGTGTCGGGTTAACAGACCTCATCAGCCAGGCTAGCTTGAATCCAGTGGCAAAGTGAGCAAGGGACCCACATCTGGGAATCCCCTGCCAACTTAGGGCGAACCATGGAAACACAAGGAGATGATGGACGGAGCACTGAAACTTTATACACACTCACCTCCAGTCACAGATCTGGGTTGAATCCATCATCATTCTTTAGCTATCTTCGCCACCCCAGTTCAGACACAGCTATATGCAAATCAGTCTTGACCCTGTGCCTCATGGAAACAGTCCAGTCCGAACTGCCAAGCCATGCCTTCCGTGGACCTCGAACAAGCATCCTGGTACCACTTTCGGGCTAACAGCCCTCATCAGCCATGAAAGTTTGATTCCAGGGGGTAAAGTGAGCAAGGGACCCACGTCTGGGCATACCCTGCAAACTTAGGCGAACAAAGGAAACACAAGGAGATGATGGACCGAGCACTGAAACTTTTCAGACACTCACCCCCAGTCACAGATCTGGGTTGAATCCATCATCGTTGTTTAGCTCACTTCGCCACCCCAGTGCAGACACAGCTATATGCAAATCAATCTTGAACCTGTGCCTCATGGGAACAGTCCAGCCCGTTCTTCCAAACCATGTCTTCCCTGGATGGGAAACAAGCATCCTGGGACCGGTTTCGGGCTAACAGCCCTCATCAGCCAGGCTAGCTTGAATCCAGGGGCAAAGCGAGCAAGGGACCCACGTCTGGGCATACCCTGCCAACTTAGGGCGAACAAAGCAAACACAAGGAGATGATGGACGGAGCACTGAAACTTTTCAGACACTCTCCTCCAGTCACAGAACTGGGTTGAATCCATCATCGTTCTTTAGCTCACTTCACAACACCAGTTCAGACACAGCTATATGCAAATCAGTGATGACCCTGTGCCTCATTGAAACAGTCCAGCCCGAACTGCCAAGCCATGTCTTCCATGGACTGGAAACAAGCATCCTGGGACCGGTTTCGGGCTAAAAGCCCTCATCAGCCAGGCTAGCTTGAATCCAGTGGCAAAGTGAGCAAGGGACACAAGTCTGGGCCCACCCGGCCAACTTAGGGCAAACAAAGCAAACACAAGGAGATGATGGACGGAGCACTGAAACTTTTCAGACACTCACCCCCAGTCACAGATCTGAGTTGAATCCATCATCGTTCTTTAGCTCACTTCGCCTCCCCAGTTCAGACACAGCTATATACTAATCAGTCTTGACCCTGTTCCTCATGGCAACAGTCCAGCCCGAACTTCCAAGCCATGTCTTCCTGGGACCGGAAACAAGCATCCTGGGTCCGGTTTCGGGCTGGCAGCCCTAATCAGCTAGGCTAGCTTGAATCCAGTGGCAAAGTTAGCAAGGGACCCATGTCTGGGCATGCCATGCCAACTTAGGGTGAACAAAGCAAACACAAGGAGATGATGGACGGAGCACTGAAACTTTTCAGACACTCACCTCCAGTCACAGATCTGGGTTGAATCCATCATCAAACTTTAGCTCACTTCGCCACCCCAGTTCAGACACAGCTATATGCAAATCAGTCTTGACCCTGTGCCTCATGGGAACAGTCCAGTCCGAACTGCCAAGCCATTTCTTCCGGGGACCGGAAACAAGCATCCTGGGACCGGTTTCGGGCTAACAGCCCTCATCAGCCTGGCTTTCTTGAATCCAGTGAAAAAGTGAGCAAGGGACCCAAGTCTGAGCAGACCATGCCAAATTAAGGCGAACAAAGCAAACACAAGGGGATGATGGAAGGACCACAGAGACTTTTCAGACACTCACCCCCAGTCACAGATCTGGGTTGAATCCATCATCGTTCTTTAGCTCACTTCGCCACACCATGTTCAGACATAGATATATGCAAATCAGTCTTAACCCTGTGCGTCAAGGGAACAGTCCAGCCCGAACTTCCAAGCCATGTCTTCCCTGGATCGGAAACAAGCATCCTGGAACCGGTTTCGAGCTAACAGCCCTTATCAGCCAGGCTAGCTTGAATCCAGTGCGAAGTTGAGCAAGGGACCCACGTGTGGGCATACCCTGCCAACTTAGAGCGAACAAAGCAAACACAAGGGTATGATGGATGGAGCACTGAAACTTTTCAGACACTCACCCCCAGTCACAGATCTGTGTTGAATCCATCATCGTTCTTTAGTTCACATCGCCACCCCAGTTCAGACACAGCTATATACTAATCAGTCTTGACCCTGTGCCTCATGGCAACAGTGCAGCCCGAACTGCCAAGCCATGTCTTCCCTGAAACGGAAACATGCATCCTGGGACCGATGTCGGGCTAACAGCCCGCATCAGCCAGGCTAGCTTGAATCCAGTGGCAAAGTGAGCAAGGGACTCACGTCTGGGCATACCCTGTCAACTTAGGGTGAACAAAGCAAACACAAGGAGATGATGGATGGAGCAAAGAAACCTTTCAGACACTCAACCCCAGTCACAGATCTGGGTTGAATCCATCATCGTTCTTTAGCTCACGTCGCCACCCCAGTTCAGACACAGCTATATGCAAATCTGCCTTGATCCTATGCCTCATGGGAACAGTCCAGTCTGAACTGCCAAGCCATGTCTTCCTGGGACCGGAAACAAGCATCCTGGGTCCGGTTTCGGGCTGGCAGCCCTCATCGGCCAGGCTAGCTTGAATCCAGTGGCAAAGTGAGCAAGGGACTCACGTCTGGGCATACCCTGTCAACTTAGGGCGAACAAAGCAAACACAAGGAGATGATGGACGGAGCAAAGAAACCTTTCAGACACTCAACCCCAGTCACAGATCTGGGTTGAATCCATCATCGTTCTTTAGCTCACTTCGCCACCCAAGGTCAGACACAGCTATATTCAAATTAGTCTTGACCCTGTGCCTCATGGGAACAGTTGAGGCCGAACTTCCAAGTCATGTCTTCCCTGGACCAGAAATAAGCATCCTGATACCGCTTTCGGGCTAACAGCCCTCATCAGCCAGGCTAGCTTGAATCCAGTGGCAAAGTGAGCAAGGGACCCACGTCTGAGCATAGTCTGCCAACTTAGGGCGAACAAAGCAAACACAAGGAGATGATGGACAGAGCACTGAAACTTTTCAGACACTCATCCCCAGTCACAGATCTGGGTTCAATCCATCATCGTTCTTAAGCTCACTTCGCCACCCCAGTTCAGACACAGCTATATGCAAATCAGTCTTGACCCTGTGCCTCATGGGAACAGTCCAGCCCGAACTTTTACGTCATGTCCTCCCTGGTCCGGAAACAAGTATCCTGGGACCGGTTTCGGGCTAACAGCTCTCATCAGCCAGGCTAGCTTGAATCCAGTGGCAAAGTGAGCAAGGGAGACAGGTTTGGGCATACCCTGCCAACTTAGGGCGAACAAAGCAAACACAAGGAGATGATGGAAGGGAGCACTGACACTTTTCAGACACTCACCCCCAGTCACAGATCTGGGTTGAATCCATCATCGTTCTTTAGCTCACTTCGCCACCCCAGTTCAGACACATCTATATGCAAATCATCCTTGACCCTGTGCCTCATGGGAACAGTCCAGCCCGAACTTCCAAGCCATGTCTTCCCTGGACCGGAAACAAACAACCTGGGACTGGTTTCGAACTAACAACCCTCAGCAGCCAGGCTAGCTTGAATCCAGTGGCAAGGTGAGCAAGGGACCCACGTCTGGGCATACCCTGCCAACTTAGAGTGAACAAAGCAAACGCAAGGGGATGATGGACCGAGCACTGAAACTTTTCAGACACTCACCCCCAGTCACAGATCTGGGTTGAATCCATCTTCGTTCTTTAGCTCACTTCGCCACCCCAGTTCAGACACAGCTATATACTAATCAGTCTTGATCCTGTGCCTCATGGCAACAGTCCAGCCTGAACTGCCAAGTCATGTCTTCCCTGGAGCGGAAACAAGCTTCCTTGGACTGGTTTTGGGCTAACATCTCTCATCAGCCAGGCTAGCTTGAATCCAGTGGCATAGTGAGCAAGGGACCCACGTCTGAGCATACCATGCCAACTTAGGGCGAACAAAGCAAACACAAGGAGATGATGGACAGAGCACTGAAACTTTTCAGACACTCATCCCCAGTCACAGATCAGGGTTGAATCCATCATCGTTCTTTAGCTCACTTCGCCACCCCAGTTCAGACACAGCTATATTCAAATTAGTCTTGACCCTGTGCCTCATGGGAACAGTTGAGGCCGAACTTCCAAGTCATGTCTTCCCTGGAGCGGAAACAAGCTTCCTTGGACTGGTTTTGGGCTAACAGCTCTCATCAGCCAGGCTAGCTTGAATCCAGTGGCAAAGTCCAGGTACCCACGTCTGGGCATACCATGCCAACATAGGCCGAACAAAGCAAACACAAGGAGATGATGGACAGAGCACTGAAACTTTTCAGACACTCAGCCCAGTCACAAATCTGGGTTGAATCCATCATCGTTCTTTAGCTCATTTCGCCACCCCAGTTCAGACGCAGCTATATACAAATCAGTCTTGACCCTGTGCCTCATGGCAACAGTCCAGCCTGAACTGTCAAAGCTGGAGATGATGGACGGAGCACTGAAACTTTTCAGACACTCACCCCCAGTCACAGATCTGGGTTGAATCCATCATACTTCTTTAGCTCACTTGGCCACCCCAGTTCAGACACATCTATATGCAAATCAGTCTTGACCCTGTGCCTCATGGGAACAGTCCTGCCCTAACTGCCAAGCCATGTCTTCCCTACACTGGAAACAAGCATCCTGGGACCGATTTCGGATTAACAGCCCTGATCAGCCAGGCTAGCTTGAATCCAGTGGCAAAGCGAGCAAGGGACCCAAGTTTGGGCATACCCTGCCAACTTAGGGCGAACAAAGCAAACACAAGGAGATGATGGATGGAGCACTGAAACTTTTCAAACACTCACCTCCAGTCACAGAACTGGGTTGAATCCATCATTGTTCTTTAGCTCACTTCACAACACCAGTTCAGACACCACTATATTTAAATCAGGGTTGACCATGTGCCTCATGGAAACAGTCCAGCCCGAACTGCCAAGCCATGTCTTCCATGGACTAGAAACAAACATCCTGAGACCGGTTTCTGGCTAACAGCCCTCATCAGCCAGGCTAGCTTGAATCCAGGGGCAAAGCCTCATTGGGCACACTATTATGTTCTTCGTGCCTGACCGGGGGTCTTTTCCAATGCAATATGGCACCCGCGCATGCGCGTTGCGCCCAGAGATAGCCGCTCCCATGCTTTGCCATACTTGTTGCATCGCCCTTTCAGGCAATACAACATTACTATCATACCTGCTTGCCCAATGCTGATGGGCATATTTAATTTGCTTTAAATACAACCCATTCAAAACTGATTCTCCATCACCTGTTTTATTATGACTTCGGGAACCCATTCTCGTTATCAATAGGGTCCCCCGCCTCATTGGGCACTCTATTATGTTCTACGTGCCTGTCGGGGGTTTTTTCCAATGTAATATGGTGCCCGCGCATGCACGGGGCGCCCAGAGATAGCCGCTCTAGTTGTTCTCAAGTTTCCCGATTGACGTGCTCCCGCACGCCGACGCTCCCATTACTTAGTTCCCTGCAAACAGACAAGCGCCAGCAGCCGGTACCACGGGAGACTGAATTAGGTTGTTGCGGGTCCACCGTCTTGATGAAGTAAGGTGTAGTCGCTCGCTAACGCGCTAATGCTCTGTGCCGCTTTTATTCTGTATCGCATACATGCTTATTCATGGATACTACTTCCGCATACAGCTGCTCTCTTTGCCTCAGTCTCACTCATGGTATTTCTTAATTCCTCCCCTGCCACTAGTGTGACTACAGACGGTACCCCTCCCAGGCCCTGAAACGCTGCCATAAACTCCATTTTAGTGTAATTATGTTCTCCTTTTTAAACACACTTTTTTCTTGCAATCTGTTGTATTAATTACAAATCTTGCCGGTCACACGTGCTACCTGCGACACACCGGTCACTCTGGCCACTATTAAGCAGATGACCTGACACGCAGAACACTTCTGCACCCAGGGCAATAACACGGGCGACCAATGCCCCATACGATGAGCATTCCAGCATGCTGCATGTTTTCTACAGTGCTCGTTATCGACATTTTCACTCAATTGTAGATACGCATGCTACTTTCACATGTTACAGCCGAATAACTGCCATATGCCATAAATATGTCATAAGCACTTTTTCTACCCGGCTACCAGACCCAAAGGACTCACTGTTGTGCCTACCTGATAAGCATTGACAGGCAATTGATCACGCAAAAGATTGCATTTTATGTTGCTTCTGTGTTTCTTTATGTGTCCTGTCTTGTCTTTTCCTTTACATGTTCTCTCCAGTGGGGTCGTAAGTATCGACACCATTCACTTTTTTTTCAGCACACCTTAGCGCGTGTGCTAAGAATTCACCATTCACGTGGCCAGATTTTGCCACTCAATCACATCTTTCACATGGTCCTGATGAAAGCCCACTCTAAATCCATTTTTCTAGTCTGAAACATGTAGACCTTCTGCAGACAACTATGAGTAAAATTACTCTATTAGTTGCGCTCTTGGATTTTAACCATATCCTGGGCCGCCACAATAAAACACATTTGGCAAGTATTCCCAGAGATATTTTTAACCTGCACATCATCACCTCATATTAATACACCACACCAGCTCCGCTGTCATCAGGCGTCGTAGCACAACCGGGCGGGACTCGGCCACCCGGTTGGGACCCCAATGATGAAGCATGACACCAACCAGGTTGGTGTGTGAGGGGTCTTTTAATAAAACCTAATGGTTCTTCGGCACTGTTCACTATTACAGTGAGTCCAAAACCCTTTTTCCTATCTAGTGGGTACTTCCACATTGTTTGTATATGAGTTTTGGGGATAGGGACGTCCCCCGACCTTTCCTCGCTCTCCCCCCTTTTGATTGACACTGATTCTGCAGCGCACAGCTGCAAGAGCCCCTATTTTTGAACATCCATAGATTGCACACAACACAGAGAACATGGTAGAAAACCAGGGACTGGGATTTACTGAGGATGATGTCAACCTCATCCTTTCAGATCCACCGCTCCTGGCAGACCTCAATGTAGCTACATCTATCGCCCAAACGGTAGATTGGGACAACTTAAATGAAAAAAAGCGGAACAGAATACGCACTATCCTCCATGGAGTCATTCTTACGTAGTATTTACGAAACAATACAGCCCCCAGGGGGCTAATAGTCACCAATGCCCCACGCATCTTCCTCGAGGATGCCACTTTTCGAAAAGATTGGGCCCAGATAGCATGGAGATGCACGCGCGACTGGATAATTCTTATCATCCAGACGGCTAAGAAGTTATCCGATGCAATCCTAATAGAGATCCAAGCTACGGAGGCCCACTTTAAGACCACGATGACCTCCTTCAAGAAAAAACTAGAAGAGACCAACAGGGAGATCAATGAATACAAGGAGGGGCTTACTCAAGCAAAAATCCAAAAATTCCAGCAGGATTTGAAAAAATGTTCATATCTAAAAACCTACCCGTACGCCGACAACGATAATTTAACCCACTAAACGCTCAGACACATCTGGAGGCTCCTCATATGAGGACTCATCTGCCAGCAGTAGCTCCAGTACAGGGAGCTACTGCAACAGACAACGGGGAAGAGGCAGGAACAAAAGTTGGCAACAACCATGGCCACAACCTCCCCCAGGTACCAACATGCAGTTCCAAGCCCCATACCACAGATGAATCCACATTTCATGTATGGATGGAACCCCCCCCTTTGGACCACCCCCACTGTACATGAACCAAAACCAAGGGTTCCATTTTTTAGGGGGAGGCCGACGCGGCAGAAGACGCCGACAAACCCAAGTTCAGTGGGAAGACGACCAGTATCCAGGAGCCCAAACGAGAAGCAAGACCAAGGACCAACAACCGGGCCCCAGCTCCAGGTGAGCCTAGTGACTAAGCTTTCCTCACATGAGCTCACTCCCACTGAAGAGACCATCCTCAACAAAGGACTAGGATTTGCACCGTCAACCAAACTGGATAAATTCCAATTGCACTGTGAGCTCGCAGAATTCTTCCGCAAGCTCAAACTCAAAGCTTTCTTTGAAAATCTCCCCGAGCAACCAGATTCCAGACCACATGGCGGCACCCAATTCAAAATCAAGTCCACATTTATTCCACCACCCAGCGCCATACCGCCGGAAATCTTAGTTTACGAACAAGCTGTCTTTAAAGAGATAGAATACTTAAAGGAAGACCACACTTTCCAAAACACGAGGAACAAGGAGCGACAGGCCCTAAAAACTCTCAAAGCTAACGAAAGCATAATCATCAAACCAGCTGATAAAGGCGAAGGCATCGTCATCCTGAATAAAGAAGACTACCGCAATGAGTGCAAACGCCTTCTCAACGATACCAAGAATTACCAAAGACTCACTGAGGGTCCCAGTGCTCATCTCAGAATCAAAATCCATGATTTGGTGACAGAAGAGGAAAACACTGGACAGATCACTAAACAAGAAGCCCAATTCCTCACCACAACTGAAGGGAAAATTCCGTATTTTTACACAGTCCCCAAAATACACAAGACTAAGATACCACCTCCCGGACGCCCCATCGTCTCGGGCATAGGGTCACTGCTGGAACCCTTCTCTTGCTACTGTGACTTCTTCCTACAGCCCATAGTACAGTCTACCAGTACCTACTTGAAGGACACAAAAGACCTCCTAAGACTGATTGATAACTTGGCATACAATCCTGAGACCTCCTTTCTAGTCAGTCTGGACGTGGAGAGTCTATACACCAGCTTGCCGCAAGACGACACACTGACTGTACTCAAATTGGCCTTGGACAACACAGCTTGGAACTACCATACTCCTAAGCAATTCATATTAGAGTGTGCATCACTAGCACTCAAAGACAACTACTTTGAATTTGAAGGCGAAATATACCTGCAAAAATATGGAACTTTCATGGGAAGCGTTTTCGCTTCCAGTGTGGCGGGACTATATGTCCACAACTTTGAAATGACCTACCTATTCTTTCACAACAGATCTCAAATTCCCCAGATCACATTCTATAAATGTTACATCGACGACATCCTTCTAATCTGGGAAGGCGACAAAGATTCTCTTAAAACCTTTTGCCAGTGTATCAACACCTGTGACCCGAACCTCAAGTTCACTCATAATGTCCATCGGCACAACATGGTTTTCCTGGATCTGGAGATCCAAGCTAACAATGGAACACTTAAGAGTAAAACACACTTTAAGTCTACAGCCCGCAATTCATTATTACACTACACAAGTTTCCACCCAAGAACACTACGTGAAAACCTCCCTTACGGACAATTTCTATGATTACGTAGAAATTGTAGCGATGTACAAGACTTCAAGGATCAGGCAAATGCCCGCAGCACCAAGTTGTTGCATCGTGGCTATCCCAAAAAGATAACAGCAAAAGCACAAAAACACGCACGCAATCAGAACCGAGAGGTGCTGCTTGAAACGATTGAACGCACTGACGTTTCTATCCCCCTTACATGTGTGGTCACACATAACTCTGTCTCAACCAAGGTGTCTCAAATCATCAAAAAAAACTGGAACATACTGCACTCTGGGAAACTGAAGTGGGATAAACCCTTACTATCATACAGAAGGTCCAGATCCCTCAAAGATACCCTTGTATCCACGCGCCCTACACAACTGTCCCAACCCAACAACACAGTTTTGAACACGTGGGGTCTTCCCAACATAGTAGGCCATTTTCCATGCGGAAATTGCAGCGTCTGTCACATCACTTAAACCACCAAAAGCCTATCGCTGGAACCAGGGAAAACCTGGCACATCAGAAAGCACACTAACTGCAACACTACACATGCCATTTACCGCATTATCTGCCCCTGCGGCCTCACGTATGAAGGCATGACTAATCGCAAAGTGAAAACCTGTATCTGCGAGCATCGCAGCACCATCCACTGCAAGAAAAACACCACCAGGTTGACCAACCATTTCCTAGAGGCAGGTCACACCACGAACGACATGCGGTGGGTCGTGATTGAAAAACTGGACCCAACCACCACCAACATTCAGAGTCGCCTATTGGAGAAGGAACAGCGATGGATTTACCGCCTCTACAGCCATCTGACTGGACTTAATGATAATATTCTGTGGAACTCCTTAAGCAAATAACTCTGATACCACTGAGTGCATAGAGCTCAGCCACTCACCCCATATCGGGGTTGATCTTACATGGGATCGATCATGAGCAGCCCAATGCTTTGCCACACTGTTTGCATCACCCCTCCAGGCAATACAATATTACCATCATGCCTGCTTGCCCCATACCGATAGGCATATTTAATTCACTTTAAATACATTTTATTCAAAACTGATTCTCATTCCCTATCACCTTAGTGATTTATAATGACATCCGGAACCCTTTCTCATTATCAATAGGGTCCCCCGCCTCATTGGGCACACTATTATGTTCTTCGTGCCTGACCGGGGGTCTTTTCCAATGCAATATGGCGCCCCCGCATGCACGTTGCACTCAGAGATAGCCGCTCCCATGCTTTGCCATACTGGTGCATCGCCCTTTCAGGCAATACAACATTACTATCATGCCTGCTTGCCCCATGCCGATGGGCATATTTAATTCGCGTTAAATACATCCCATTCAAAACTGATTCTCCATCACCAGTTTTATTATGACTTCGGGAACCCATTCTCATTATCAATAGGGTGCCCCACCTCATTGGGCGCTCTATTATGTTCTAAGTGCCTGTCCGGGGGTTTTTCCAATGTAATATGGCGCCCGCGCATGCGCGGGCACCCAGAGATAGCCGCTCTAGTTGTTCTCAAGTTTCCCGATTGACGTGCTCCCGAATGCCGACGCTCCCTTTACTTAGTTCCCGGCAAACAGACAAGCGCCAGCAGCCGGGACCACGGGAGACTGAATTAGGTTGTAGCTGGTCCACCGTCTTGATGAAGTAAGGTGTAGTCGCTCGCTAATGCGCTGATGCTCTGTGCCGCTTTTATTCTGTATCGCATACATGCTTATTCACAGATACTACTTCCGTATACAGCTACTCTCTTTGCCTCAGTCTCACTCATGGTATTTCTTAATTCCTCCCCTGCCACAGAGTGTGACTACAGACGGTGCCCCTCCCGGGCTCTGAAAAGCTGCCATACTCTCCATTTTAGTGTAATTATGTTCTCCTTTTTAAACACACTTTTTTCTTGCAATCTGTTGTATTAATTACAAATCTTGCCGGTCACACGTGCTACCTGCGACACACCGGTCACTCTGGCCACTATCAAGCCGACTACCTGACACGCAGAGCACTTCTGCACCCAGGGCAATAACAGTGGGCTACCAATGCCCCATACGATGAGCATTCCAGCATGCTGCATGTTTTCTACAGTGCTCGTTATAGACATTTTCACTCAATTGTAGATACGCATGCTACTTTCACATGTTACAGCCGAATAACTGCCATATGCCATAAATAGTCATAAGCACTTTTTCTACCCGGCTACCAGACCCAAAGGACTCAATGATGTGCCTACCTGATAAGCATTGACAGGCAATTGATCACTCAAAAGATTGCATTTAATTTTGCTTCTGTGTTTCTTTGTGTGTCCTGTCTTGTCTTTTCCTTTACAGGTTCTCTCCAGTGGGGTCGTAAGTATCGATACCACTCACTTTATTTTCAGCACACCTTAGCGTGTGTGCTGAGAATTCACAATTCACGTGGCCAGATTTTGCCACTCACTCACATTTTTCACACGGTCCTGATGAAAGCCCACTCTAAATCCTTTTTTCTGGGCTGAAACATGTAGACCTACTGCAGACAACTACGAGTAAAATTACTCTATTAGTTGCGCTCTTGGAACTTAACCATATCCTTGGCCGCCACAATTAAACACATTTGGCAAGGATTCCCAGAGATATTGTTAACCTGCACATCATCACCTCATATTAATACACCACACCAGCTCTGCTGTCATCAGGCGTTGTAGCACAACCGGGCGGCACTCGGCCACCCGGTTGGGACCCCAATGATGAAGCATGACACCAACCAGGTTGGTGTGAGAGGGGTCTTTTAATAAAACCTAATGGTTCTTCGGCACTGTTCACTATTACAGTGAGTCCAAAACCCTTTTTCCTATCTATTGGGTACGTCCACATTGTTTGTGTATGAGTTTTGGGGATAGGGACGTCCCCCGACCTTTCCTCGCTCTCCCCCCCTTTTGATTGACACTGATTCTGCAGCGCACAGCTGCAATAGCCCCTAATTTTGAACATCCATAGATTGCACACAACACAGAGAACATGGCAGAAAACCAGGGACTGGGATTTACTGAGGATGATGTCAACCTCATCCTTTCAGTTCCACCGCTCCTGGCAGACCTCAATGTAGCTACATCTATCGCCCAAACGGCAGATTGGGGCAACTTAAATGAAAAAAAGTAGAACAGAATACGCACTATCCTCCATGGAGTCATTTTTACGGAGTATTTACGAAACAATACAGCCCCCAGGGGGCTCATAGTCACCAATGCCCCTCGCATCTTCCTCGAGGATGCCACTTTTTGAAAAGATTGGGCCCAGATAGCATGGAGATGCACGCGCGACTGGATAATTCTTATCATCCAGACGGCTAAGAGGTTATCCGATGCAATCCTAATGAATATCCAATCTACGGAGGCCCACTTTAAGACCACGATGACCTCCTTCAAGAAAAAACTAGAAGAGACCAACAGGGAGATCAATAAATACAAGGAGGGGCTTACTTAAGCAAAAATCCCAAAATTCCAGAAGGATTTGAAAAAAATGTCATATCTAAAAACCTACCCATATGCCGACAACGATTATAAACCCACTAAACGCTCAGACACATCTAGAGGCTCCTCAGATGAGGACTCATCTGCCAGCAGTAGCTCCAGTACAGGGAGCTACCGCAACAGACAACGGGGAAGAGGCAGGAACAACAGTTGGCAACAACCATGGCCACAACCTCCCCCAGGTACCAACATGCAGTTCCAAGCCCCATACCCCCAGATGAATCCACATTTCATGTATGGATGGAACCCCCCCTTTGGACCACCCCCACCGTACATGAACCAAAACCAAGGGTTCCATTTTTTAGGGGGAGGCCGACGCGGACGCGGCAGAAGACGCCGACAAACCCAAGTTCAGTGGGAAGACGACCATCATCCAGGAGCCCAAACGAGAAGCAAGACCAAGGACCAACAACCGGGCCCCAGCTCCAGGTGAGCCTAGTGACTAACCTTTCCTCACATGAGCTCACTCCCACTGAAGAGACCATCCTCAACAAAGGACTGGGATTTGCACCGACAACCAAACTGGATAAATTCCAATTGCACTGTGAGCTCGCAGAATTCTTCCGCAAGCTCAAACTCAAAGCTTTCTTTGAAAATCTCCCAGAGCAACCAGATTCCGGACCACATGGCGAAACCCAATTCAAAATCAAGTCCACATTTATTCCACCACCCAGCGCCATACCGCCAGAAAACTTAGTTTACGAACAAGCTGTCTTTAAAGAGATAGAATCCTTAAAGGAAGACCACACTTTCCAAAACACGAGTAACAAGGAGCGACAGGCCCTAAAAACTCTCAAACCCAATGAAAGCATAATCATCAAACCAGCTGATAAAGGCGGAGGCATCGTCATCCTGAATAAAGAAGACTACCGCAATGAGTGCAAACGCCTTCTCAACAATACCAAGAATTACCAAAGCCTCACCGAGGATCCCAGTGCTCATCTCAGAATCAAAATCCATGATTTGGTGACAGAAGCGGAAAACACTGGACAGATCACTACACAAGAAGCCCAATTCCTCACCACAACTGAAGGGAAAATTTCGTATTTTTACACAGTCCCCAAAATACACAAGAATAAGATACCACCTCCCGGACGCCCCATCGTCTCAGGCATAGGGTCACTGCTGGAACCCCTCTCTCGCTACTGTGACTTCTTCCTACAGCCCATAGTACAGTCTACCACTACCTACTTGAAGGACACAAAAGACCTCCTAAGACTGATTGATAACTTGGCATACAATCCTGAGACCTCCTTTCTAGTCAGTCGGGACGTGGAGAGTCTATACACCAGCTTGCCGCAAGATGACACACTGACTGTACTCAAATTGGCCTTGGACAACACGGCTTGGAACTACCATACTCCTAAACAATTCATTTTAGAGTGTGCATCACTAGCACTCAAAGACAACTACTTTGAATTTGAAGGCTAAATATACCTGCAAAAATATGGAACTTCCATGGGAAGCGTTTTCGCTCCCAGTGTGGTGGGACTATATGTCCACAACTTTGAAATTACCTACCTATTCTTTCCCAACAGATCTCAAATTCCCCAGATCACACTCTATAAACATTACATCGACGACATCCTTCTAATCTTGAAAGGCGACGAAGATTCTCTTAAAACCTTTTGCCAGTGGATCAACACCTGTGACCCGAACCTCAAGTTCACTCATAATGTCCATCGGCACAACATGGTTTTCCTGGATCTGGAGATCCAAGCTGACAATGGAACTCTTAAAAGTAAAACACACTTTAACCCTACAGCCTGCACTTCATTATTACACTACACAAGTTTCCACCCAAGAACACTAAGTGAAAACCTCCCTTACGGACAATTTCTACGATTACGTAGAAATTGTAGCGATGTACAAGACTTCAAGGATCAGGCAAATGCCCTCAGCACCAAGTTGTTGCACCGTGGCTATCCCAAAAAAATAACAGAAAAAAGCACAAAAATGCGCACGCAATCAGAATCAAGAGGGGCTGCTTGAAACGATTGAACGCACCTACGTTTCCATCCCCCTTACATGTGTGGTCACACATAACTCTGTCTCAAACAAGGTGTCTCAAATCATCAAAAAAAACTGGAACATACTGCACACTGGGAAACTGAAGTGGGATAAACCCTTACTATCATACAGAAGGTCCAGATCCCTCAAAGATACCCTTGTATCCACACGCCCTACACAACTGTCCAAACACAACAACACAGTTTTGAACGCGTGGGGTCTTCCCAACATAGTAGGCCATTTTCCATGCAGAAATTGCAGGATCTGTCACATCACTGAAACCACCAAAAGCCTATCGCTGGAACCAGGGAAAACCTGGCACATCAGAAAGCACACTAACTGCAACACTGCACATGCCAATTACCACATTATCTGCCCCTGCGGCCTCACGTATGTAGGCATGACTAATCGCAAAGTGAAAACCCGTATCTGCAAGTATCGCAGCACCATCCACTGCAAGAAAAACACCACCAGGATGTCCAACCATTTCCTAGAGGCAGGTCACACCACGAATGACATGCGGTGGGTCGTGATTGAAACACTGGACCCGACCACCACCAACATTCAGAGTCGCCTCTTGGAGAAGGAACAGCGATGGATTTACCGCCTGTCCAGCCATCTGACTGGACTTAAGGATAATATTCCATGGAACTCCTTAAGCAAATAACTCTGATACCACTGAGTGCATAGAGCTCAGCCACTCAGACCATATCGGGGTTGATCTTACATCGGATCCATCATGAGCAGCCCAATGCTTTGCCACACTGTTTGCATCACCCCTCCAGGCAATACAATATTACCATCATGCCTGCTTGCCCCATTTCAATGGGCATATTTAATTCACTTTAAATACATTTTATTCAAAACTGATTCTCATTCCCTATCACCTTAGTGATTTATAATTACTTGGGGAACACTTTCTCGTTATCAATAGGGTCCCCCGCCTCATTGGGCACACTATTATGTTCTTCGTCCCTGACCGGGGGTCTTTTCCAATGCAATATGGCGCCCGCGCATGCGCATTGCGCCCAGAGATAGCCGCTCCCATGCTTTGCCATACTGGTTGCATCGCCCTTTCAGGCAATACAACATTACTATCATGCCTGCTTGCCCCGTGCCGATGGGCATATTTAATTCGCTTTAAATACATCCCATTCAAAACTGATTCTCCATCACCTGTTTTATTATGACTTCGGGAACCCATTCTTGTTATCAATAGCGCCCCCCGCCTCATTGGGCACTCTATTATGTTCTACATGCCTGTCCGGGGTTTTTTCCAATGTAATATGGTGCCCGCGCATGCGTGGGGTGCCCAGAGATAGCCGCTCTAGTTGTTCTCAAGTTTCCTGATTGACGTGCTCCCTCACGCCGACGCTCCCATTACTTAGTTCCCGGCAAACAGACAAGCGCCAGCAGCCGGGACCATAGGAGACTAAATTAGGTTGTAGCGGGTCCACCGTCTTGATGAAGTAAGGTGTAGTCGCTCGGTAACGCGCTAATGCTCTGTGCCGCTTTTATTCTGTATCGCATACATGCTTATTCACGGATACTACTTCCTTATACAGCTACTCTCTTCGCCTCAGTCTCACTCATGGTATTTCTTAATTCCTCCCCTGCCACAGAGTGTGACTACAGACGGTACCCCTCCCGGGCCCTGAAACGCTGCCATACACTCCATTTTAGTGTAATTATGTTCTCCTTTTTAAACGCACTTTTTTCTTGCAATCTGTTGTATTAATTACAAATCTTGCCGGTCACACGTGCTACCTGCGACACACCGGTCACTCTGGCCACTATCAAGCCGACTACCTGACACGCAGAGCACTTCTGCACCCAGGGCAATAACAGGGGGCTACCAATGCCCAATACAATGAGCATTCCAGCATGCTGCATGTTTTCTACAGTGCTCGTTATCGACTTTTTCACTCAATTGTAGATACGCATGCTACTTTCACACGTTACAGCCGAATAACTGCCATATGCCATAAATATGTCATAAGCACTTTTTCTACCCGGCTACCAGACCCAAAGGACTCGCTGATGTGCCTACCTGATAAGCATTGACAGGCAATTGATCACGCAAAAGATTGGATTTTATGTTGCTTCTGTGTTTCTTTATGTGTCCTGTCTTGTCTTTTCCCTTACAGGTTCTCTCCAGTGGGGTCGTAAGTATCGACACCACTCACTTTTTTTTCAGCACACCCCAGCGCGTGTGCTGAGAATTCCCCATTCACGTGGCCAGATTTTGCCACTCACTCACATTTTTCACAAGGTCCTGATGAAAGCCCACTCTAAATCCTTTTTTCTGGGCTTAAACATGTAGACCTACTGCAGACAACGACGAGTAAAATTACTCTATTAGTTGCGCTCTTGGATTTTAACCCTATCCTGGGCCGCAACAATTAAATACATTTGGCAAGGATTCCCAGAGATATTTTTAACCTGCACATCATCACCTCACATTAATACATCACACCAGCTCCGCTGTAATCAGGCGTTGTAGCACAACCGGACGGCACTCGGCCACCCGGTTGGGACCCCAATGATGAAGCATGACACCAACCAGGTTGGTGTGTGAGGGGTCTTTTAATAAAACCTAATGGTTCTTCGGCACTATTACAGCGAGTCCAAAACCATTTTTCCTATCTAGTGGGTACGTCCACATTGTTTGTATATGAGTTTTGGGGATAGGGACATCCCCCGACCTTTCCTCACTCGCCCCCCCTTTTGATTGACACCAATCCTACATACACCTTCCCGCCCAACCACCCAACCTTGATGTATGCTTTCCTAACATTGAGTGGCAATGTACTTGCAAGATGTCTGAGACTGTGGAAAGGTGCTTGCCTTTGGTCCACCTCCCATCAGTGCCTTTTGCTCCAAAGACCATTCACCAAGCTCAGGTATTTTGTTGTAACATTCACACTCACTGTCAGGTAAGCATGCTTCATTGTGGGCCTGTAGGGCTGTGTGAGAGGAGGAGTGTTTTCAATGGCTAGATCTCCCATCAGGCCCTGTACTACACACACACATTCCAACATGCAAAAACGGCACCCTTGGAAGTATGCTTTCCATGAGAGTGAGTGGATATGTACTGACAAAGAGGGCTGACAATGGTGCCTGGTGTTTGGAGCACAAGACCATGTTGGTAGTTGTGGCAAAGTCAGACACATTGCCCAGTGAGATGCATCCTGCTAGTAAATTTCGACACAGTGTGGGTAAGCTTAGTTCCTGTTGGGCTGTTTGTGCTGGGTGGGAAGGTGTATGTTGGGCAGGGCCTGATGTGAGTTGTAGCCTTTCCAAATACTCCTCCTTCCACCCAGCCCAGCTAACTCCTCTAAGACGATGGCTAACTGTCAGTGAGGGAAAATGTACTAGCAAGGAGGCTGACAGTGGTGCATAATATTAAACTTGAAGGCAACTCCCAACCAGGCCGTGTGCACAAAACACCATGCAACAGTGTCAGCCATCTTGCTAGTGCACTTCCATTCAATGTCAGGTAGCCATAGGCCCAGATGAACTGGTTGTTTTGGGTGTGGGTAGGAGTGTTTGCTATTACTCCAACTTCCATCAGGCCCTGTCTTCCACACACCTTCTCAGCCAGCACATACAGACCACCTGGAACTATGGTTTCCTGAAAGTGAGTGGGAAGTGTACTGGCAAGATGTCTGACACTGGGGCTTGTTGTCAGAGTTGACAACAACTCCCATCATGGCCTTGTGCTCCAAGCACCATTCCCCAGTGTCATCCATATTGTCAGTACATTTCCACTCAGTGTCAGATAAGCAGAGTTCCAGGTGTGCTGTTTGTGCTGGGTGGGAAGAGTATGTGTAGGACAGGGACTGCTGGGTGATGTAGTCAGGGCTAACACTCCTCCTCCCACCCAGCCCAAATATTCCACCATGAACCATGCTTACCTGCTAGTGAGTAGAACTTTACATTCAAGATGTCTGACACTGGTGCCTGTTGTTTGACTTGACTGCAACACCCATCAATGCCTTCTGCTCCAGACATGATGCAGCTGTGTGAGCCATCTTGGCATCACATTGCCACTCATTGTCTAGAAAGAAGAGTCTCTGGTAAGGTAGTTGGGATGTGTACGAAGGTGTATGTAGGACAGAGCCTGCCAGGAGATGTAGTCAGGGCAAACACTCCTAGCCCCACCCAGTCAAACCGGGTCATCTGTGGTGCCTATGGCTACCTGACAGTGAAAGGAAGTGTACTAGCAAGATGGCTGACACTATTGCATGGTGTTCTGTGCTCATGGCCTTAATGGGAGTTGGCTTCAAGTTCAACACCATGCAGCAGTGTCAGTCACTTTGCCAGTACACTTCTCCTCACTGTGAGGTAAGCATGGGCCAAAGGATTTCTCTGGCCTGGGTGTATGGATGAGTTTTTGTAATGGCTAAAACTGCCATCTGGCCTTGTCCCACACACACCTTCCCACCCAGCACCAGAAGCCTACCTGGAATTCAGCTTCACTGACAGTGAGTGGGAATGTACTTGCAAGATGTCTGACACTGATGACTGGTGCCTATTTTTCCACAACTCACAGCAGGATCTAGTGGCCCAGAACACAAGTCCCCAGTGTCAGCAATTTTGTCAGTACATTTCCACTCACTATCAGGTAAGCATGTTTCCTGGTTGGCTTGTTGGGCTGTGTGGGAGTAGAAGCATTTGCACAGACTTCAACTCCCATCATGCCCTGTCTTACACACACCTTCCCAGCCAGCCCAAACAGCACACCTGTGACTATGCAGTCCCTGAGAGTGAATAGAAATGTACTGGCAAGATGTCTGACACTTGGTCCTGGTGTTTGCTTTCCCCACAACTCCCATCAAGGCCTTGTGCTCCTCACACCAGTCTCCAGTGTCAGCCATCTTGCCAGTACATTTCCAATCACCATCAGGGACAGCATGGTCCCAGGTATGCTGTTTGAGCTTGGTGGGAAGGTGTGTGGAGGACAGAGCCTGGTGGTAGATGTAGTCAGTTGAGACACTCCTCCTCCCAGGCACCCCAACTAGGCCATCAGGAGGAGTGATGTCCTGACAATGAGTAAAGTGTACATTCAAGATGTCTGACACTAGTGCCTGCTGTTTGTTTTGACCCCAACTCCCATCAAGGCCTTGTGCTCTGCACACCAGTACCCAGTGTCAGCCATCTTGCCAGTACTTTTCCACTCACTATCAGGTAAGCATGTTTCCTGGTGGGCTGGTTTGGCTGTGTGGGAGGAGGAGTATTTGCACAGACTTTAACTTCCATCATGCCCTGTCCTCCACACACCTTCCGAGCCAGCCCAAACAGCACACCTGTGACTATGCAGTCCTGAGAGTGAATGGAAATGTACTGGCAAGATGGCTGACACTGAGGCCTGGTGTTTTGTTTGCCCACAACTACCATCAAGGCCTTGTGCTCCGGACACCAGTTCCTGGTGTCAGCCATCTTGCCAGTACTTTTCCACTCACTATCAGGTAAGCATGGTTCCTGGTGGGCTTATTGGGCTAAGTGGGGGGAGGAATATTTACACAGACCTCCACTCCCATCATGCCCTGTCCTCCACACACCTTCCCAGCCAGCCCAAACAGCACACCTGGGACTATGCAGTCCCTGAGAGTGTATGGAAATGTATTGCCAAGACGGCTGACACTGGGTCCTGGTGTTTGTAGCACATGGCCATGATGGTATTTGGCTTCAAGATCAACACCATGTAGCAATGACAGTCATCTTGCAAGTACACTTCCCCACACTGTCAGGTAGCCATATGCCCAGATGAGCTTTTTGGGATGGGTATGAGGAGGAGTGTTAGCTGTGACTACAACTTCCATCAGGCCTGTGCGCACACCCACCTTCCCAGCCCTCCTAAACAGCCTACCTGTGACTCAGTTTTTCTGAGAGTATGTGTAACTGTGGTGGCAAGATGGCTAATGCTGGTGACTGTTGTTTGGAGTACAAAGCCTTGCTGTGAGTTTGTAAGTAGTATGTACATGGTGTTAAATTAATAACTTTTATTTTAATTTTCATTGCAGGTATGTTGTTAGTCAATATGGCATACACATCACCTGCTCATGTACTCTAGTTTTTAGAAACTTGGGAAACAGTCATTTGTATCACTGTATCCTTGACAGTGATGTCAATGGATGTGTAATTGGTAACAATATTAGAATGTGCAGTAAGTACTCACCAGACTCTTGTGCTCCTGGTATTCCATAGACGTCCTCCAGCAGAAGGATGTCACGCACCTTCTCCTCCCAGAAAGTGTAGTGCACGGGTGGTGCAGGAGGGCCACTGCCCGTCTGCTGGCTCTGGGCGTGTTCTCTGCCCCTCAGTTTTTTGGCCCTCCTTCGCACATCGTAGTACCTGTCCATGATATCATCCATTGTCCGCATGCAAGGTGCTTGAGCATTTACCTTGTTGACTATCCTGCCCTACATCCTATTTCTCTGGGACAGGGTGGTCTGTTAGACTTGGTTCCCAAATAACTTTGGCTCTACTCTGAGTATATCATCTACAAGTGCTTCCAACTGCTTATCTGTGAACCTTTGCTGCTTCCTTGGGGCCATGATGGGGGTCAATGTGAATGTGAGGGTGACAATGAAGGTGTGGGTGAGTGTGAATATGAAAAAGAGTGTGTGTGTGAAAGTGTTTGTTTAACAAAGAAATCTGTACAAGTTCTGAGGTGGGTGAAGTGTAAATTTGTAGGCAGAGAGCAGGGAATGTGGACAGACATCTGGTACCTGGCAGCAGTTCTGTTGGAGCAAAGGATCATGGTCATGTGTTTGGTGCTTTATATAGGTGGATTGGTGGATGTGGCTAATTATCAGAATGTTTTGGGGCGTTGCTAATGCTTGTTTATACTGTTTTTGACATTTTCCACTTGGCATTTGTGACACAAACAGACAAGGTTCAGTAACCACGTCGGATGCATCATCATCTGTTCGCGGGGTTAACCGAGCCTGATTCCTAACAGAAATACTATTTTTCAGCGATTCCGAATGAGTCGGTCGCATCAGGCTTGTTTCCGAACGATTCAGTTGGACGGATTGCGTTCTGAACGATTCGGTGAGATTTAATTAGCATTGCGTCGTGATCTGTCGTTCGGTCAGCTCACGGTCGGGTCGTTTGGAAAGCATTCATGAACCGATTCAGTGGGAATGCTTTTATAATGAGATCGTAATCAGCCCCTTAGTATTTGTACATTGTATTTTTGGTTCTTGTTGTGTAGTGTATAAGGTAGATTATTTTATGTGAAATGCGGTTAGTGCATAGTAAGTTTAATGTTATGGTAACTTTTAGATTGTTAATTATGTATAGAGTAGTATGTGTTGAGGGATTGTAAGTATGTTGTTGTTTGTTTTATATTATTATTACTGTATGTTGTGCGGGAGGGATTTGTGTAGTTTTTTTACAGGTACTAGTCATTCCAGAGTTGGCACTGGAAGAATGTTTGTTTTATTTTATTTTTTAGGGAAATGTGTATTAGTTTTGAGTAAACCATTAATTATTTTACATTTCTTTTATTTTTTGGGTTTTCATGGAGCTTTTTCTTTATCTATTTTTCAGGATTTGTATGGTTCAACACTATGAATATTTTGTCGGAAGAATTCGTTTTGGACAGTTGGATTTTTCCATTATGTTTTGGGTTATTTTCATTTAAATTTTCTACAAGTTTGGATTTTTTACTTGCTTTGTGGATGATATTCTTCAGCTACGAAATCGTAAGTATTATTAAATTATTTATAGTGGGTGGGAAATGTTATTTATACATTTGTTATTGATATTTTTAAGATATAATATTTTTATGATGTCAAATATTTTTTTAATACGAATATATTATTTGACATTATATTTATATTTTATATCTTTAAAAAGAAATTAAGGTTTTGTTAGCAATTTAATTTAGAAATTGGTGCTTTTTATGAATATGGATTTTGCTATGGTTTCTAAGTATTCTAGTCCTTTAGGGGCAGATTTACAAGCCCTTTGCCCCACCCGTACGTCACTTTTCCCATGTTAAAAATGACGCAAAAGTGGCGCAAGGCACTTGTAAATAAGCCCCTTAGTGTTTGGGTAGAGCCTTACTTTGAATTGTAAATGCTCATACATTGCTTTAGTTTGTGTACTTAAGTTTGAACATAGTTGTGTTACAGATTGCTCTAGTCTTAGTTGTTGGTAGCTTTGCTCTTTTTGGATCGATTCTAGTAATTTATGTAGCATTGGTTGGGTTCTTCCCATTGTGGCTTGGAAGGCATTATGGTATCCTTCCACAGCGTTGTTAGTTTTTGCTTCCTTGTTTAGGGTACTGTTGTATACATTCCACAATGGAATGTGGAATTTTGGTTGTCTTCTATGTCCAGATCTATGTAGTCTTCCTCCCCAGGTATCCTCAAAATAGTCTAGTAGGGGCCTTAGTTTATGTTCATTGGTTTGGTAGTAGGGGCTTTCAATTAATAAATTGTAGTGCTCAGCAACTTCTGTTATTGGGATATAGACTAGTGCAATTAGTTTTTTTTATTTCTTATGCAAAGTTGCTGTTAGTTGCATATTCTACACTAAGGGTAGATTTTTGAAGGTGTCTCCATATGCTCTGATTAAAGTGCTAATAGCAACCTTATATTGCTGTGTGTGGGTAATTTTTCAGGATGGCTTGTATCATTGACTGTTCGAAGTCTATGATAATGTTTTGTGGGTAGTAGTTATTACTTTCTTGCTTTATTTTTGTTATCAGTTCTACATAGGTAGTTGTTTGTTTGTTTGGTAACAGTGCATACATGAAGGGGATGTTGCTATTGTGATACTGTCCATGGATTGTGTATAATTGGAAAAATGGTTCGGGACATATTTTAAATGTACCATCCATCTTCCATGTTTCACAAGTTTGAAGTTTTTGTAGGTTTGTGGGAGTTGCAAATATTAAAATCCTTTTTTCATTAGATTTGTTATTATAAAGAAGGAATTGTTCTTCATTATGAGTTAGAGTTAGTTCAGTTGGTATTTGAACTTCACTGAATGTTTTGGGGGCAGGTGGGGTGTTAGTAGTAGATTTCTTAGTTCTAGAAATCAATCTTTTTTTAAAGTTGAGATGGAGGGTGATTGTCCGGTTACATGTTCAGATATCTTTTAGTATTTCTGTTGTAGGTTTCTGAGAGCTAGTACTAGCCTCTTTAAGAGTATCTAAAACATCTCTTACTTCTATCTCTGCTATATTAGGGGGTGGTTATGCTCTTTGACATTTATAACAGTAGATCCTTTGTTGTTGCCCTCCCATAACATGCATTGGAAAAGTATTTGGTGCATTTTCAATAAACCTTGTCGCCTGTTTGTTTTTCTTGGATGTAGACATATCCCATATAGCATATTGAAAGTCTTCCTTTTTGCGATGTTATGAATTTTGCCCCTTCAGTCATTTTGATATTTGAACTGTTATGAGAAATTTATTTAGAAAATGTTAAATATTTTATACATGTTTGTATTGTATTACAAAAAGTAAAAAAAATAACTATACTTACATGTTTGGTTTTGTAGAACATTTTTTGTTGGTCTTTAGATGCAGTGCTTGTTTTTTTCTGTTGAAGAAAAGTATATTTTTTATTTTATTTGTTTAACAGTATTCTTTTTATTTTGGGGTGTGGGTAGTTGGTGGGGTTTTGTGGTTGGGAGTTTTAGTTTTTGGATTAGTATCTTTTTAATTTATACTTACTTTTTGTTGGAGCTTCTTGGATATTGTTTGTAGTTAGTTGAGTGTAGCTTGGATATTCTGTAGAGGAGATATGATTTGTAATAACATTAGGTTATTTGTTACATTATCAAATAAGTGTTATATTTTACTTACTTTGTAAAGTTGAATCCGGAACAGATTTTGCTTCTTTTGGTCTTTGCTGGTGCAATATATATTTATGTTGATTTTAAATTTGTTTATATAGTGTTTATTTAATTGTTCTTTCCTTTTTATTGGTTTATTTGGTTTATAGTTGTTTATCATTGGTTGTTAGGAATGGATTTAAATTGTTTTGGCAGTTGTTTCCTTATTTGGTAAACGCTAATTAATGGTATTTATTTTTTTATATTTAGTAATGTGCTAGTATTTAATTTGTAAATTATAATATAGTAAATGTATAAAATAATTATTTTTTATTAGTTAATTTGTTTGTAAAAATTATTTATTTGAAGGTGTGAGCTATGTTAAATATTTTGTAGTGGTGTTTTATTTTAATATTGATATTATTTTTAGTTATTTAATTAAATTGTGTGTGTTTGTACTATTGTTTATATTTTTAATGTTATGTGTTGTGTTATTTTTATTATTTTTAAGGTTTCGATATTTGTGTGTTTACGATAATAATGTGGTCTATATTTTTGATTTCAATATTTTTGTTGTTTTGTATGTTTATTTAATGATAACGATATGACTTATCCTGCGATCACCGGAGTGGGAAGAACGCCCATCATTCGAACCTGAGAGTACTGTGGCCATGAGGAGAGAGCCTTCGCCTGATGGGTGCTGCTGCTTGGGACAGTGTGCAGCCTGACTTTTCTAGTCTGGAGCAGGACTTTGCTGCACCACTGAGGGCTTCCATACCACTGGAGTGGGTAAGCCATGAAATGAACCTTGGTGCCCTGGGGTACATACTGCGATCGGTACTGTGGCCCTATTGACGTTTGTGACTGAGCGTCCGAAAGGAGTCAGAAGGGAGAACTCTTGAGCATGGCCAAATAGTTTACAATCCCTGATTGTGGCCAACAGTGATTGGGGAATAAAATCCAACCTGTTGCACTAAAGTTAACAGGACAGGGAGTGGCCTGACAACTACTAGAGCTCTGACCTCAGGGGGATTGTGTTATTGCTTTTGAATTTTGTTTACCTTTGCATGTTAGAATTAAAATACTTCTTTTTATATAAAAACAAGTGTTTGACTGGACACTGAGTTGTTGTTTGTGCTGCTTGCGCGTTCAGTTATGCGCCATGTTCACTGATCTGTATCTGGGCTTGCCCCTTAGGGGGCTTTGACTGCTCTTCCAACACTACCTAACTGGGAGTCAGGTGCAGAAGGGGTGTTTGGCCCAGTTGAGCAAGATCCATAATAGGTTAGGCCTCAGGACATCAGGAGTGAAAGGTCTCAGCTGCCCCGGGTGGGCCCAGTAACTCCTTCTTGCCCCGCGTCCCAATGAAAGGGGATCTGACAGTCTCCAGCCAGCTAAATGAACATGTGTTTATACTTTTTACCCATTCTTCTCTAGTTTTAGAATTTGATCTTCCAGAGCTTGTAATAGTTAGCATTCTTCAGCCCCTTTGTGCATGGTTTGCCTTTATAATCAATTTAAGAAATATAATCTCCCACCATTATTGAGCTTCTTTGTTTTTGAGTTTCTCCAGTTTCTGAAATATCTGTTGCAATGTCAGTTTTAGTTCTTTCGTTCTATAAATGTTTGTACTTCTGGCCTTCTACATATTCTCATCAAAAACTGCAGCAGTTTCCATTAATCTCCCTTTCTGATTTTAGGCAGTCACCCTTTGTGCTTATAAATACAATGAAATTGCTTCACATTTTTCCTGTAGACCATTTAATTCACTGTTTTTTGGTTATTAAATTGTATATACAATCCATGCTGCTCATGTGCCGTTAATTGACAGTAATTCAACATTTTTCAATGATATAAATGCTTGACAGTCAGGGTTGCAAAATACACATCTCAAGTTCCCTGAAGGGAGCTAACTGGTAAGCATGCATCACAGTGGTGGCTGATACGGAACGGGGGTGTCGGAGTGAAAACAAATGCAGTTACCTCTGCACAGCCACTGTCTCTCCTCTGTCATCCCTCCTCTGCTTCTTAGCAGCAAGCACACAGGCTTCCCTAAGCCAATCATGGCACTTCTGTCACCAGCATAACAGCCGCGTCATGATTGGTCTGAGCAGCCTGGTTTGGCGCTCAGACAGGGAGTGGGATCCTGTACATATTCTCCACCCAGGCTGTGCAATACAGCTGGGTGGAGAACATGCTAAGTGCACATGACTGTTTGGCCGGCCCAAGATGGCCTGTCAAACCATCATGAGCATCTAAGTGCACCAACTACTCCTCCCCCTACTGAATGTGATGACAGCCAAGCCCTGCCCTGCCCCAACACTGGCTTCAGCATGGAAAAATAGAATGATAATGACATTGTGTTATTGTCATTTTATTTTTCCTTTTATGCAGTGCTGAAAAGCAGTGGCATGACGCTCCTCCACCTTAGCAGAGGAGCCGCTGCTGGTGCATCATCCGACTCATGTACCTTGAAGCTCAACTGTCGGGAGCAGTTACATGCATTTTTACCATTCATCTCCTCTTATGGAATTTTCTTTATTTTCTTCAGGGACGCAGGTGCTCAGTCTTTCCGTTCAAATATCCAAAATCAACATCCCCAATGATGGAAGGATGCTCCTCCTGAGCTGGCGCTGGGCACTCCCACACGGAATACGGGGACAATATTTTCAAAATCTGTGGTTGTGGCGTCTCTACACGTAATACACCACCAACCTACTAATAGTTTATGTGTGTGGTGAGAGACTGTGCTCTTGATGCTTCCCTTTGTTAAGGGGACAGCTTTATGTGTAAAAGACTCAGGGCCCGATTCTGATGTGGGTTGGAAAAGCTTCCCGACCGAGGGCCTGATTCTGATGCGGTTAGGAAGGCCTCCTAACGGCATTTGCTCCTTCCAAATCGGATCGGGAACGTGTCTTCCCGACCGAGGGCCCAATTCTGATGCGGTTAGGAACAAATGTTCCCATTGAAGTCAATGGGAGTTCAACCAAATCGTATCTGGAAGCATCCGGATGCATCCTACTCCGCCGGTCGGACTTTCCCGATCCGAGTGGGTCGGACACCATTTCCCAACCGATTCGGTCGGGAAGCTTTTCCAACCCGCATCAGAATCGGCCCCTTAGTGTACTAATAGATATACCGGGATTCTGGTAACAGGAAAGAATTCTAAACTTGATTTATTTACATTCAAAGCAAATGTTGTGTCCAATTAAACAAGTGATACGTTTCGGTCAATAAGACCTTTGTCTGACCAAAAGTGCAATAGTGGAAGTGCAATAGATTTAGAAAACAAACCAAGGGCCTGATTTAGATCTCGGCGGACAGGTTACTCCATCACAGAATATATGGATATCCCATCTGCCGAAATATAAATCCTATAGGATATAATGGGATTTATATTTTGGCGTATGGGATATGCATTAACTTTGTGAGGGAGTAACCCATCTGCGGAGACCTACATCAGGCCATAAGTCATTGTATATGTAAATAGGGAAAATACTATTTTTCAGGGGGAAAGAATGTAAGTTCTTCAATTCATTTCTGTCTATGCCATTATTGTTTTAATGATAAAATATAAATGTAAACAAAAAAAATGAATATGCAAAAAATAAAATAAAAGAGCAATTTTTTTAGGCATGTTCGTAGAACCATTTGTTATGTATACAGTTGAAAAACACTTAAATAAAGAGAATCAATACAATGCAACACATCATGATTTAATGCAAACAAATGTTTTCAGTCAATAGTGCTTTACAAATGTGTGGTCAGATACCAAATTCTCTACTCTACAGATCTTTTCAAGTGGTTCACCCTGAGCCTGCCATTCCCCCAGTAGAGCATCATTGAACCTCTTCTGGACATTGTAAATCTTGACTTGAGAAAGCAAAGTAAATTGTCTCTTTATTCCAGCAACTTAAATTCATTTTAGATGCCTTCTTACGTCAAGCAGGTAGACCTAAAGTGACAAACAGCCTTTAGGATTTCATGTGCTTACAGGATCTGTCAATTTAGGTGACACAAGGGCAACACAAGTCCTTAAGAGAGAATTACTATGCCGCTTAGACTCACCTTGCATGGCTCTGCGAGGCATAGTAAATCTGGAGTAAAGCAAGACATCTCAAGTCACTTCCTTGTGTTACTGTGCCCGGAGGAGGTATTCCATGGGTGGAAGACTGGTGTTCTCATGCATACGGGTGTTCTCATGCATCCACGCATGGTTTTTGGCGCATTCCCAGATTTGCTAACACTAGCAAACCAGGGAATGCATCAAAATGGTACGCCTTCTCGGAGGGGGGGGGGGGCGTGTAATCCACTTCCAGATTTTGTTCCCCCTTGTATTGCTAAAATTGACAGAAGAAGCTTTTCTGCCCATGCGCACAGATTTCATAGTACTTCATTGTGAGACCTTGAATGGGTACTGCCCTAATGCTCCATGTATGCCACAGTCACTCTCACTGTGTTGTGGGTCCCTACCAGCACATTGGTCTTCCAAAGGTACTGCTCGAACTTGAGCTTGAAATACTGCTAGAAATTCTCTCTATTTTGAAGATCTTGATGCGATCAAGATCATCTTGTGAGAACAGAGTGACTATCTAGAGTAGCTCCCCATCCCATCTTGCTCACATCTGTTGTCAAAATCTTCAACTGGCTTGGAAGCTTTGGAACTCCACTGAGTAAATTTCACATATTAATCCACCTTTGCATGTTTGCCTGGATCACAGATGTTAGTGGAATTATCTTCTCCACTTCTCTTATTTGCAGAAGATAACTGTTTAGATGCCATAGCAAAGGTTTGGAGACCAGGAAGACAATTGAATAACTCCCTTCCCTCTCTGGGATTAAGGCACTGGAACAATTGCTCTTTTCTTTAGAAGTGATTGAATCCCCTCTTTCAGAGCCAATTCCTTCTCTGGAGATTAAGGGTATTGGGAAGGAAGGATCTCTGAATGCTGCATAGGGGGGATTAATTATATTGGATAGCCCTGTACCGCAATTCCCAAAGCCCAGCTATCTTTTATGGAATTTCTCAATTTTTCCTTCCCTCAATTTGCCAAGATTGCCCATCCACTTCCTGTGACCCAACATAGTCAGGAACCCAGATCATTGCTACTTCCATCCTGACTCCGTATCTTGAGACACTTCTGATGCCTTAGATTGTTTTTTCTTTCATAATTCTGAATGTCTGTCAAAAGGACCCTTTGTTTTTAGAAGAAGAAAAAGATTAACCAGAAGTCTTACATTAATGCTTTCTGAAGGAAAAATAATGCTTTCTCTCTCTATCTCTTTTATAAAAAATGTCTTCGAAGCTTGCTCTAAATAAATTTCTCCCTCCAAATGGCATTCCTAATTTGTTTGCCCTTTGTGTTTCATCTGTGTTCCAATCTTTTAAGAACAGATTGCGATGGGCTGCAATAGAAGCTCTAAAAGCTAAGGCTGAGACTCTTACAGTGTCAAAAGAAATGTAAGATAATGATTCTATCTGATGGTCTACTTCGTCCAATAAATTTGTGGTATCCTGACACTTCTGAGAGACTTTGAAAAGAGATTGAAGGGCTTATTTAAAAGCACTGTGCGCTGCAGGAATGTTACTTTTAAGGAGGCTGCGGCAGTGCACGCTGCAGAGCCATATCTACGAGGCCACGTAAAGCCACCCAGCTTGGCTTTTCATGGCCTCGTAGATATGGTGTGAAGCAACGCAGCATAAGTCGCTGCATTGCCTCACACTGTGATAGGGATGCATGCCATGGGTGTTGGGGAGGGTGTTCCTACGTAACCCCCATGGTATTTGACACATTCTCAGATATACAACATGCTGTAAACCTGGGAATCCATCAAAAGTCTATGTCTCCCCAGAGGTGGCATAATAGTAGTTTTTGTGGAGGAATGTGTCCCTTTCTGTACAAAAATAACCTAATTTTAACTCAAGCACCCTTGGTTGGACTTGACCTTTTGGCATGGTTATCCCCAAACTTTTTGCTTCTTCCTCCTAATTTTTCCTGACCTGTTGTTGTTGGCTATAAGACTCTGGGCACTTTACCACTGCTAATTAGTGCTAAAGTGCACGTGCTCTGTGTGTAAATTGTTATCATGATTGGTTATCCATGATTGGCATATTTGATTTACTGGTAAGCCCCTAGTAAAATGCACTGAGTGTGCCTGGGCCTGTAAATCAAATGCTACTAGTGGGCCTGTAGCACTGATTGTGCCACCCACATGAGTAGCCCTGAAAAGGTTTCTCAGACCTGCCACTGCAGTGTCTGCGCACAGTTTTAATCTGCCATGTTAACTTGGCAAATGCACCCACTTGCTAGGCCCTAACCTTCCCTTTTCTTACATGTAAGTCACCCCTATGGAAGACATGTACTGGTGTGTGTGACATGCCCCGATAGTGAAATACTGCAAATTTTGTTTTTCACTATTGAAAGGCTATCTTGTCCTATAGGATAGAATGGGAAATGCTTTGTAACATCTTACAAGTATAACTTCCCATTGGGACACGATAGAGAAATAAAGTTTAGGCTCTCTGAACTCAGAATTTAATAACATATCTTTTTTAAATTTAGTGTTTGAAAAAGCCACTTTTAGTCATCTCAGGAATTATTCATTGTATGATCAATGATGATTTGCCTGTGTTCTAACGTTTGAAATGGGTTATGGCAAAAGTGTCCATGGGACTAAATAACTATAGTGAAGAATCTCTATCTCAGTCGCTTTTGTCTATATGTGAATTGTATTTTGTACCCTTATGAACAACAAGTTTTTCTACATAAATTTGTAGTTTGAAAAGTATACACCCTTTTCATATTGTTCATTTGTTGAGCATTAGTGCTGCAATAGATTTGCTCTAAAGTTAAATAATACATTTTGAAATCTATTTATAAGCCAATAAAAAGGACTTTAAACAATTCATTTTTTGAAGACTACTCGAGATTCTCTACATTGAATAAAATCCCTTGTTGGCACTGTTGAGCAGAATGGGGCTCAGCTGCATTTAGAGTAGTGGGTGGAGATTTCCTTGCACCTGAATATGGCCTGTCTCCCTTGCACAAAGCTGTCTCCACCCCCTGTGGTTATACTGCACCAGTGAGGCAGGAACTGGTTTGGACTTGGCTCAGAGAAGCTTGCACAAAGAGAACAAAGACATTTTGGGGTATAAATATTAGACCTAAAACCCCAGAACCTTAGATCACTTCTGGACCCAAGAGGAACATTTGCCAAGGAGAAAAGCTGAAGAGCTGTGAGGAGGAGTATTGTACTGCCCCTTTGCTGTGTGCTGTGTGGGGTTGGCCTACAGTTGCTGTTTCTGCCAAGAAAAGGACAAAGACTGGAACTTTGCTTTGAACCTGCTTGAAGAAGATCTCCAAGGGCCTGTGTGTGCTGGCCTCCTGTTCTGAAGTCTCAGGGACAATAAGATTTCACCCTCAGCTCCCCTGAACTCTGCTGCTGAGAGTTCAAACCTGCCAGGAGGTGCCTGTTCCACTTATGGGCCTCTGGAGGTTGCGCTTTCTGCTGGCAGGGATTCACTTTGGGGGCCCGTTGCGGGCCCCCAGGGGTGGGGGGGGTGTATGGCTGCACTTGGGGGGTATCTATGGTACCCCCCTACATTGCCATGCACAAGGTGGCAGGCACCCCGCGGTGCCTGCCACGTTGTGCATGGCAATGCACAACATGGCATTTCAACATTGCGGCGGGTGCTGCAGCCCACAGCACCCGTCGCAATGTTAAAATCCCAGATGCAACCGCCGCGGTGTCGGTCACATCATAATTGGGGTGGCGGGACCGCCGCATGGCAGGCGGGCGGTCCCGTTACCGCTAGGATTGCGGGCGGACTTAAGTCTGCCCACCCACCATCCTAATCACCCCTTAATAATTATACTTAATAAGTTCACTACTGCCATTCCAACTTGAGTAACAGTAGGAAATGTGTTGCACTTTGGAGAGATCAAGTTTACTATTTCCACTCCAATATGAGCACAAGCAGAGAAAATGATTTACTTAAGAACGGCAAATTTCCTATTCCCAATCCAAAATAATCAGAAATAGGTAAAGCGTCAGAATTTGGAGGCACCAGAATCCCTATTTCCACTACGATGTAAGCGAAACTAGAGAAAGTGTTGGACTTTGGAGGAATCAGATATACAATGCCCACTCCAACATAAACAACGGTAGGGAAAGTGCTGTACTTCATAGGGATTAGATTTGCAATGTTCACTTCAATCTAAGCAACAGTAAGAAATGTTTTTGAAATAAAGGGGTCAGATTTACTATTCTCACTCCAAAGTAAGCAGCACTAGGGAAAGTGTTGGGCTTTGCAAGGCTTAGCTTTACTTTTACCACTCCAACCTAAGCAACAGCAGGGAAAATGCTGCCCCCTGTGAGGTCAGATTTACTATTCCCACTCCACCTCAAGCTACAGCAAGGAAAGTATTGGACTTTTGAGGGGTGGGATTTACTATTCAAACTCCAATATAAGCAGGAAAAGGGAAAGTAATGGTCTTTGGAGAGGCCAGATATACTATTCTCATTCACATGTAAACAAAAGTAGAAAAAGTGTTGGATTTGAAAGTTTCTGATTAACAATGCCTACTCTAACATAAGCAATGGTAGGGAAAGTGTTGTACTTTGGAGGGATTAGAATTACTATTCGCACTTTCAACTAAGAAAAAGTAGGGAAAGTGTTGGACTTTGGTAGTGTCAGATTTACTATTTCCACTACAACATTAGCAAAATTAAGGAAAATGTTGAGCTTTAGAAGTGTTAGACTTACTATGCAAACTCCAATCTAAGCAACAGCAAATGAATCACTGACATAATACCGAAAGTCACATTATCGAACTGCAAGTATTTCGATGCAAAAATATCGATATCAAAAATATCGATGTTCATACTTAAATATAAAAATACACAAATATCGATACCACAATATTGTGATACAACGATATCGACAACACAAATATCGCACACATAAATATCGCAATACAAAATATCGACGTTTATAAATAAATATAGGACATGTCTCAAATATCGACTACAAAAATATAGACATCAATATTATCGTTTTTTTCAATATATGGACAACTCAATAATACATTAAAACAATTACTTTAAACACCATAAATACAGTAAATTTCATAAACATACATATCACATTAAATTGAACCAAAAACATAACTATCAAAATTATAACAACATTAATAAATAATAACATAATAAACACACTAATAATAATATTTTAAAATATATACTTGCAACATATTCTAACATTTTAATACATCTTATATATATTTTATTAAAATATAATTAGTTCAACGTCTCCTTCCTCACCCCAAAAAAATAAATTACTCTTTTTTTTTTCCCCTCATTTGTGCAATAATTTACTAGGAAGAACATGAGAGGGTTTTCGAGTTTCCCACTGAGGTTGTTGCTTAGCGAAACACGCTTACCCAAACTTCCTGTCCCTTGGAAACCAATCAGTAATGGGATTGAGGAGGGAACATCTGGGGCTCCAAACCCATTCCATAGATCCGGGAATTATTGCGGAATTGCTTAATCATTGGACATTTTGAAACTGATCATACACAAATTAAGTATCTTAAACCACCCGTGAGAGTTAACTAAACTAAAATACCAGATCCCATATGTCCCAAAAATCAAGCCTCTTTAGTCCCACCCTGTTCTTATCCAGCTTTCGCACCCTCCGTATCAAATCCAGCCATTCACTCTTGGACGGGGAAAGTGGAGTTATCCACTTGATACAGATCTCCCGCCTAGCTAACAGTATCAGCATAAATAGAAGATGTTTCTGTTTCCCTTCCAAGCGGACCCTTACCTCCTCATCCTCATTTAGTACCCCAAAAATACATAAAGACATGCTCACCTCTAGGTTTATGCCCAAGTTTGTTGTGAGGACCAAACTTACATCATGCCAGAATACCTGGAGGCTGGGGCAGCGGAAAAACATATGGAGATCATCTGCTTCTTCCTCCCGCACTTGGGACAACATTTGATCGCTTGCGTATTCATCCTTGTCAACTTTCTTGGTGACCAGTAGGCCCTATGTATTGTAAACAAATGGTTTTTTCTGAGAGGGGCAGCACTGACAACATGCCATAGCATAGACATTGATACTTGCCAGAGGGTCTGTATGTCTTCTGATGATACGTCTGTCCTCCAGATTTCCTTGGGAAGAACAAACTCCTCCTCTCCGACTAGGATGAACAGCCAATACCACTCCGACACCTCCTTCTTTTGTCCCGGATTCTGTAAAAACTTCTTTTCAAGTTCTGTGTTTCCTACCTCACCCTCTAGCAGCGAATTTGACCAGCTAGTCAATTGATAAAACTTAAATCTGGAAATGTTCCCGTTTGTCATAGCTGGTATTTGTTCCCAGTCCACTAAAGTTTGCCCATCAAGTAGCTGGTTCCATCTTGCTACCCCTACTTCTGCCAATGAGGTTGAAAGTTTATCTCTTAGGCACTCGGGAGTTCCTGGGGAGGCCCAGATCGGAGCGTGGCTGCTGTAGTACGAAATCTGCGCTGCCCTTCTAATTTGATACCATAGCTTACTAGCTGCGTGGAGGATCTTAAGTTTTATTTATTTTTTATATTTCGGGTGACCGAATTTAAACAGAAATCCATCCCCCTCTGCTTTAGTTATGGCTTGTAAATACCTGGGGTACTTCCAGTAGTCCCGCCTTAGAACTCTCATTGTTTTAAATTGAAAGGCCTTACAGTACTGAAGCATGTCCGGGCTAGCAATTCCCCCCTGATGTTTCCCCTTACGAAGCTTCTTCCATGTAATTCTATGAGCCTTAGAGGCCCAGATAAAGCTGGTCAGCGCCCCCTGTAATTTATCAAACCAAGGCTTCTTAAATTCTAGGGGTATTGATGCAAAAATGAAGGTAAACTTGGGTAATATTGACATCTTCAAGATGTTTGACCTACCTAAGAAGGATCTTAGTAGCTTCTTAGTCTCACTCACAGCCTTCTCAAAATTCAGGCGTGGTACCTCTTCGAGATTATTGTACACCATAATGCCTAAATATATCATTGAGTTTTTTACCAAGGGATTATTACTCCGAGAGTTCCACTCCATCACCTCTGTTTTCTGCCAATTAATCTGATAGCCAGAGACCTCACCAAATTTACCCATAATCTCCGAAATTGTTGGTAGTGAGAGCGCCAAATTAGTCGTGAACACCATCAAGTCGTCTGCATAAAGAGCTACCCATCCCTGAAACATAAAAGGGAAAATTCCTTGGCTAGCTCTGAGTTTATTTGCAAGAGGCTCAATGTATAGGTCAAAAAGGAGAGGGGAGAGGTGACACCCCTGCCTTGTTCCTCTTGACATAGCTATCTTTTGAGTGAGATTCCCATTCACCAATATCCTGGCAGAAGGGTTCTTATAGATTGTCTCCAGGACCCTACAAAAAGCTGTACCCAGACTGCACCTCTCTGTAGCTCTATGCAGGAAAGACCACCTAACCCTATCAAACGCCTTTGCCGCATCAAAGGTTATAATAGCCAAAGGGAGCCCATTCTGTGTTGCCATATCTATAGCACCGAATAGTTCATGCGTTAACTCATATAACTGCCTGCCCCTAATGAAACCCTTCTGATCCAGATGAATTAAATCTCCTACAACCTCCCCTAATCTCATTGCCAAAATCTGGGTGAAAATCTTGTAGTCTGTGTTCAATAATGAAATAGGTCTATAAGACTTGCAGAACTCGGGGTCTTTTCCTATTTTATGCAATAGACAGATGGTGGCTTCCTCCCAGGATGTTGGAATATTCTCACCCTCAAGGAAAATCGAATTAAACAGACCTGTCAAGAAGGGCGAAATCTCTTCACTAAGGGACAGGTAAATCTCGTTTGGAAGAGAATCTGGGCCAGCTGCCTTCCCCCTTTTCAGCTTTCCTATTGAGCTTGCTACCTCTTCCATTGTTATTTCTGCATTTAACCATTCCCTCTGCTCATCCGACAATGTAGGTATATGCATGTCTTCTAAATACCTCTCTTCTTGCTCCTTTGACACATTAACCTCCTCTGTGTATAGTGTCTGGAAGAACTCTGTGAAGGCTTTCTCTATCTCCCTTTCCTCATACCTGAGCTTCCCTTGACCCTCCACCCTGACGGCCGGAATTTTATTTTGGCTCTGTTCTGTTTTTAGTTTCCAAGCCAAAAGTTCTCCGCAACCTTTGCCGTATTCGTAGTGTGCCAACTTACTTGCCTCCTACCTTCTTCTAACTATCTCCTCCAAAAGTCAAGACAACTCCTCCTTTTTCCCCTTCATTTCCTCTTCCAGCAGGTTTAATCCCTGGGCCCCTTCCCCTGACTCTGTCTCTTAACCAGCTCTTCCAGTTGTTCCAGCCTAGCCTCCAAGGACCCTATTTTGCTCCTGGTATTTTTATGTTTAAAGGCTGCCATGCTGATTAGCCTTCCCCTTATGATGGCCTTATACGCATCCCAAACCATCTGTGGTGCAGTACTTCCGTCATTAATATGAAAATATTCCTTAGTTATGTCCTTCAGCTGCAACCTCACTTGGGGATCTAGTAATAAGGTTCTATCCAATGTCCATCTAGAGGTGGGGTTGCTGGTTCCCACCTTAAATTACAAACAGACCGCAGAGTGATCTGACAAATGTGCTGGCAGATGTTCCACCTTACTAACCATCCTGCTTACTCCTTTATCTACCAAAAAGTAATCGATCCTTGAGGCATGACCATGTCTCCTGTTCTTAAACGTGTACTTTTGGTTACCCACCCCCTTCTCTCTCCATACATCTTGTAGCCCAAGATCCTGCATACAGCATCTGAGTATTGATCTCATTTGGGGCAAGTTTGACTCCCTAGAAGCTTTTATATTTGGCCATCTATCCTTGCCAGGGTCTAAAAGTAGATTAAAATCTCCTGCCAAGATTATGGGAGCCATAGAATCCAACAGATAATTATACAAAGATTTTAACGGTGAGGGGTCATCAATATTCGGACCATAGTACCCAGCGATAGCATATGTCTTCCCCTGAATCTTAGCTTTAACAGCGACCCATCTTCCCCCAGTATCTGAAAAGGCCTCCAATATTACCGCTTTCGCTGCCTTCTTAAAAATGATAGCTACTCCCTTAACACCACAATTTTGATTGGTGCATATTGAGGCCTCCACCCATTTTGACTTCTTTATCGCCTCTTCCCATTCCGCCTTTACCAAATGTGTCTCTTGCAAAATGATAATCTTGCTATCTACCAATCGTAGGTACTCCAATATCTTTGCCTCCTCTTCCTGACCCTCAGCCCGTTGACATTCCAGGATAATATTTTAACCATCTTTAAGATTTAAAATTAATATGTTAACATATTCACCGGTCCAGAAAAACTCCCTCTATCCTTAATCGCACTAAGCCACAAACTTGGACAAATTGTTTTCTTTTTTTCCCTATCTGCTCCCAACACCCCTGTGAAAAATGTGTATTCATTTCTATGAACACCCCCACCAACCCCCCCTGAAGAACCCTCCCATCTCTCCTTAGGCAAAACACGTTCACCCTTCGAGACCCCGCCTGCTCTGGATTGACTCCAGTTTACATCAACTACTTTGTTTTAATCTGCTTAATAAAGAGCTCCACTTCTTCTGGGTTTCTAAAGTTGTGCATCTTATTTTGCCACATGACTCTTAAGGATGCAGGGAAGCGTATTTGCGCTGTTGCGCCCATTGATTTTAAGTCTTGAATAAACTTGCCCAACTCCCACTGACGATCTTGCGTAGCTCTGGAAATGTCAGAGCGGATCCTAAATGACCAGTCATCTTTTTTATAACTGCCCGCTTTTAACGCCTCTGCTAGGATCCTCTCTTTCAGGGAGTATGATTGAAAGTTGATAAGAATCTTTCTTGGATTCTTCCTCACCCCAGAACTCCTGAAGGGGTCCCTATGTGCTCTTTGTATGTCCTTCTCTAACCCCGCTGGATCTAGACCTGGGATAAAGTCACAGAGTAGTTTTACTAAAAAACTTTTGATGTTATCGCCTTCCTTTCCTTCTGGAATATTTAATAGTCTCAAGTTGTTCCTCCGTGCGTTGTTCTCCAAGGATTCCATCTTATCTCTAAGATCCTTCTCCCTTGATTTCAATGATTTTATTTCCTCTCGATTTTCCTCTACCTCTTTGCCAAGATCTGACAATGAAACCTCAACTGCAGCCACCCGGTTCATCAAAGAGGTCATTTTCTCTTCCAATAACTCACAGGAGTCCTGAATTTTACCCTGATTTCTCTCTGAAATGGCGAATTTTTCTCTCATTTCTAAAAACATGGCCTCCATCAGCTTCTCCATCCCAGAGTTTACTTCAACCCCTTCAACCTCTTCAGGCATCTGTTGACTAGACCCAATGCTAATTAGAATCCTAGCATTATTTTGATCTGGCGTAAAAAGTGTCTCTCCAACCTTAGGTTGTGCGCCGTCTTGATTCTATACCTCTGGGGTCAAAGACTCTGTCTGGTTCATTTCTTGAGACATTTCCTGTTCGCTTGTCGCTAAGACCTGGAACCTATTTGTAAGCATGATATTACCTCCCACCGAGAGATTATTCTTTTCCAATACAGACCCCTTTTCCGAAGGTAACAGTGCCCTAGTATCAGGTTCTGGGAGAGGAGAGGGTAACCTTGCTTGTACCTTAAAGAAGGAGCGCAGAGATGGAGTAATTTTAGGTTTAAAGGCTTTATCCTTTTCCCTAGATGAAACTGATAAAGGGGGACCAAGGTATTAATATGTCCCCTCTTTTTCTCTGTGTGTGTGTATGCTGGTTGGGGTGCTGCACTATTGGGTGGGGAAATAATGGGGGGATACCTAATTTCCTTGTCCTTAATCAGTAGCTTATACCTTGTTTAAGGCCACCCTCCCCCTGTTGAAGAGACTGTGCAGCTTCCCCTTTATCTCTATCCTGACACCTCTTGTCCCCTCCTTCTTTCCCTCTATCTGGAGCCTGCAATCCTCTTTTACCCCCACGGATGCCTGGTGATGACATGCACGCTGAGCTGGTTTCCCTTTGCAGTAGAGTTGGCTGCGACTTCCTGCAAAGTATGTGTCCTCCTTCAGCCGGTACTTGTGCTGACTCTGCTGTTGTATACCTCTGGAGGGGCTGCTCTCTCCCCGGAAGCAATACCTTCCTGCAACGCGTCTAAACCGCCTTGCATTCGCAGCAGCCTCCCTCCAGCGAAACGATACCTCCGGTAGCGCGAACTCCGCAAACCCCGCAGCCCCCGCCTCCGATCCAGCATCTGGTCTCCTCTTCAAAAAAAAAATGCCAGCACCAGCACCCGTAAGTGTTTTCCGACCGGGAATTTTTTGGGGAATTGTCAGTGCCCCCGCGTACTTTGCCAAGTCACTCGAACCCCGTAGTGAAACCCGCTAATACTTATACATATTCCGCTTAAACCCCAGAGCAGGCAGAGAGCTCCCGACCGGACCTCTTAGCCGGCCGCCATGTTCTTCCCCAAAAATAAATTACTCTTTGATTGTGGTCAAAATCCGGCAGAGTTTCGCCTTCCTTAATTATTTTGGTTTAAGGTGTAAAATAAGACAGATTTTTCTTTGTTTATATAGTGTCTTTTTAATTGTTTGTTGAATTTCATTGGTTTATTTCGATCTTCTGTATTTTTATTGGTTAATTTTTACTTTGTTTCTTGGTTTGGGAATTGTTTTCCTTATATGGAAAACACTAATTAAAAATAAATTACTCTTAATTAGCGTTTTCCATATAAGGAAAACAATTCCCAAACCAAGAAACAAAGTAAAAATTAACCAATAAAATATAACAGAAAACTTCGACCAAACAGCATTTATTGAACAAAGAACATCTCCATTTAAAGACAACTAAATAACACTTGGTAAGTATATGTAAAAAATGTTTTCTTTTTAACCATATAAACATGTATAATATGCTTTTTCATATATGTTCATATACATTTTTTATAGAATTTTCCACATCACAATGACTGAAGGTGCCCAATTTATAGCATCTCAGAAAGGGAAATTCTTATTGTGTTACATGGGGTATGTCTACACCCAAGAGAAGCAAATGGGCCTCAAAGTGAACTGGAAATGTTCAAAATATTATTTAAATAAATGTTATGGTGCGCTACCACCAGGGAAACAACTGTATTATACACTAGAGAACATAACCATCCGCCGAAAGTTTCTGAAATTGAAGTGAGAGCAACCCTTGATAATATAAAAGAATTAAGTACTAGCTCACAAACTCCTACAAGTGTTATAATTAAAGGAATTTTACCTAAAGTACCCAAAGAAGCAACCGGTCAATTACCATCCATTGCTTCAATTAAAAGAACCATAGCTAGGACCAAAAAAGCAACAACAACCACAATACCTACGCCTAAATATTTTGAAGATGTCATAATTCCCCCAGAACACAGTGATGAACCTTTTATTTTCTTTCACAATAAAAATAAAGATAAAATAATTATTATGTTTGCTACAGCAAACAATATAACTAAACTTCAACAATGCCAAACCTGGATGATGGATGGCACCTTCACAATATGCCCCAAACCATTCTACCAACTTTACAGTATCCATGGGCAATATCATAACAGTTGCATCCCCTTTATATATGCATTGTTACCAAATAAACAGAATGCAACATATACTGAAATGTTAGGTAAAATAAAGCAAGAAACAAACGACTTTTTTCCTCAAAGAATAATAATAGACTTTGAGCAAGCCATGATAAATTCTATCCTTAAATTGTATCCCCACACATCTATACAAGGATGTTACTTCCATTTTAACCAATGTTTATGGAGACATTTACAGAAATCTGCACTTAGGGTGTCATTATGATAGCGGGCGGATCGCCACCGCCCGTATGGCGGTGGCGATCCGCCCGCCATTTTCGTCCGCCCGCCTAACATTTCCGCCCCGCCATATTACGATGGCGGTGGGGACCCAGGTGGACGGAAAGACCGTCCGCCGCTTTTCCGCCGGTCGACTTGTCGACCGGGCGGAAAAGGGCTCTAACATTGTGGCGGTGTCTGCAAGACACCGCCATCCATATTAGGATGGTGGCGGAAAGCAGCCTTTCCATGGCGGGAACACCGCCATGGAAAGGCATGCGGTCTTTGCTTCTGGGGGCCCGTTGCGGGCCCTCAGGGTTTTGGAGGGGTGGGGGTGCACATGGGGGGTATCTATGGTACCCCCTACATTTGAATGCACAAGGTGGCAGGCACCGCGTGGTGCCTGTGACGTTGTGCATTCAAATGCACAACATGCATTTTTCACATTGCGGCGGGTGCTGCTGACAGCACCGCCCACTGCAATGTGAACAATACGGGATGCCACCGCCCCTGTGGCGGTGGCATCCTAATACACATGGCGGGACCGCCGCACCTCTTGCAGGCGGTCCCGTTTGCCGTTGCGGTGGTGGGTGGACTTTGTCCGCCCGCCATCGTAATGACCCTCTTAGTGTGGAATATGCAACAAATATTACCTTTGCATACCAAATTAAAAAACGAATTGCCCTGGCCTATGTGCCAGTGACAGATGTAGCTGAGCATTATAACATTTTAATTAAAAGTCCATTTTACCAACAAAATGAACAAAATTATCTCCCCTACTAGATTATTTTGAGGATACCTGGGTGGGGAGATTACACAGATCAGGCCATAGGCGTCAACCTAAATTTCAAATTCCTTGGTGGAATGTGTATCTAACTACACTTAACCAAGAAGCTAAAACAAACAATGCAGTTGAGGGTTGGCATAATGCCTTCCTATCTTCTACAGGACTGACACTCCTACCCTACATAAACTATTACTTGCCATACAAAAAGAACAAAGCTTCCAAGAACTCAGAATGCAACAATCTGTCATCCAATTAAAACCAAAACTATCTAGACAAACTAATCAAATGTATCAGTATCTCCAACAGCAAGTTCAGCTATACCCTTCCACAAAAGGCCTTGCGTACTTAAATATGATAGGTAAAACTCTACTCTAAAACATATAAACAATGTAAATATATTTTTCTGAAGAAAACAATTATTAGAATAAAAATAGTGCATTCTTTTAAATCAAAAAATTAATTAATTTGTCTATGTGTTATAAATTTATATATACATATATATAGACACATGAATTAAACAGCAAAGCAACTAAACAGCAACTGCAATTAAATTAAAATAATTTCCCTCCCACAATTAAAATATTTAAAAACACTTACCTTTCCCGTTGCTCCAATACGAAAATGCCACATCTTCCAAACTAATCCAGGTAGTTCACAATCCATAGATATTAAAAAGGAACCCCAATAAAATGTAAAAATACAACTGTATCAAAAATGTAATCCTCCAGGGAAAAATCAACAATCCATTAACCATAAAAAAACAAAAAATAGTATAAAATTAAAAACCGCTCCACGAAAACCAAAAAATGAAGGAAGTATAAAATAATTATTAGTTAATATAACTAATACACACTTCCTTAAATAAAAAAATTCGCAATGTTCCGTAATTCCAAACTTCTTCGTTGTAAAACCTACAAAACAAAAAAAAAACATTCCCACCCACACAAATGTACACATAATACATTTAAAAACATGACTACAAACATTATTCACACAGTATTAACATAAAAAAGACATAAATAGAAAAAATGTAACTAGGCCTCAAATACGGAACACAACGTTAACAATTAATAACTAAATAAAACACTAAACACACCATAACTTCTAAAACATAACTCCACGCACACTAATTACAACATTACTACCTTCAAAATACACTTAAAATAGTTTAATATTAAAGAAAATTACTCTTACCTTGTTAGACGCGAAGCAGCTCCCAACCGCGAGCTTCTTTCTTCCCAAATGACCCAAAAGAACAGCAAGCAGTTACTAAATTAAAGCCCCAAACAAAGATGGCAACAATAAACATATTAAATAAATAACTAAACTATTTATTTAATATTATACAATAGTTTAAAAATTACTGTTACTTTCTAATAAAATACTTAAAAATGTACCTGATTTATTTATATTCATTTTCTCTTTTTTATATTATGTAAAATTTTAATAATACATGTTATGAATTAATAATATTTAATATTATAATTAGAAAAATGTATATATGTCAAACAACAAATACTAAAACATTTCATTAATGTTGTTTTTTGTTAAAAAAATATCTGAGTTGTAAATAAAATGAACAACAGTTATTAAATGTAATAATTATTAATATTAATATTTTATTATTATTATTAATAATTAAAATATATTATGTTTGTATTACAAAATTAAACTATGTTATTTTTATCTGAAATGTATTGTACAAATATTTTCAGTATATAATGTTAATAAATACTTACCAAAATTTGTAACAGTTGTAAAAATGTTAAAAATGACAAACAATATTTAGCACTTATTAAAAATAAATACTAATGTATAAAATGTGCATACAAAAAATTCAAATGCATCATGATATATTTCTAACATATAAAAATTGTGAAGTACAGTTTCTTTTATTGTTAAAAAAGTGTATTTTTATGTAATAAATACACTCTCCTGTATATATATATATTTTGCGATTAATGTTCTACTGTTTAATAAAAAATTACATTTTGGATTTACCTGTCATTTTTATGTTTTATAAAATAAAAATTATTAATAAAAATGAGATTTCTATTTTTTTGACTACTTTTTCATTGCTATCACATTTAGGGGCCGATTCCGATTTCGGCCGGAAGGGCACCGAACGATGGCTGGAGCTCTTCCGACCGAATCGGAACGTGCCGGCCGGATTCCTTTCCGACCGAGCCATTTTGATGGGCTTGGTCGGAAAGGAATCCGACTCGGATTTCCGGATGGCTTCCAACGGGCTCGGAGAACCCGTCCGCCGTCCGGAAATCCTTCAGTACTCCCCCGGCCGCCTCTTCATGACCGAGGAGTACGATGGCAGTTTTTAACTGCCTTTTCGTGCCGGTCTTTCCGGCACGAAAAGGCAGTCGGAAACTGTCTTTGGGGGTCCCCAGTAGGGCCCCCATGGGAGCGAGGCCACCGAATGGCAGCCTGGGGGCACCTATGGTGCCCCTCTGTTGATCCCTGCACCGGGTGGCATGCCCTTGGGGTGCCGGCCACAGGGTGCAGGGATGAACTGCACCCTGCTTTCACAATGCAAGCATGCATTCCGCTCGGAATGCATGCTCCCATTGTGAAGTATGCTGAGTGCGACCGAACAGGGTTCGGTCGCATCGTACTTGCAGGGCCATAACTGACGACAGCAGGTCGGTCGGTTACGTCTCCTGACCAATGTCGGATGGACCTGAGTCCGTCTGACATCGGAATCGGCCCCTAAATGTAGATAATTAAATATTTTGTAATGAATTATATATTATAAAATGCATAATTTTCATTGTATAATATATATATATGATATAGCTGTTCTTGATGTAAATATAACTAATATGTTTTAACTAATTTTAACTCTAATAATATTATTATTATATATTTTAAAAACACTCAGCTAAATTATGCTTACTACTCCACTCAACATAAATAAACAATAATAATATTCATTAAAATAACTTATTTTACTATTCCTACTCCACTCTGTATTTAAATGGGGTAGGTGCTGGACACTAAACTTAATTAATTTACTATTCCCACTCCAATCAGTATTTAATTGGGGTAGGTGCTGGACACTAAACTTAATTAATTTACTATTCCCACTCCAATCAGTATTTAATTGGGGTAGGTGCTGGACACTAAACTTAATTAATTTACTATTCCCACCCCAATCAATATTTAATTGGGGTAGGTGCTGGACACTGAACTTAATTAATTTACTATTCCCACTCCAGTCAGTATTTAATTGGGGTAGCTGCTGGACACTAAGGGGCCGATTCCAATCTCGGCCGGAAATCTCCATGACCGAGCCGGACCCGGAGAGAATTCCGACCGAATCGGACCCTAGCAGTCCGACCGGACGAGTACGATGCATTCGCATGCTATCGGACTCGAGTCGGTCGGACTCCCATTGAAGTCAATGGGAGCCTGTCGTACAACGCGTATGCGGGCTCCCATTGATTCAATGGGTGCGAGGCGGTCAAGGGCGCCCCCTACAGCATGTACGCGTCCATGCGCATCGCGGCGTACATGCACAGGTAGGGGGGACCCATGGGTCCCCCCTGTGTGCGACTCGCGTGCCTACGCGTACAGGGGGGTCCGACGCGGACCCCAAAGTCCGGCTCCGACAGCGTTTTCGAGCCAGATGGCGCGAGTCGATCGGACTGCTCGCGGCACGCATCGTACTTACCCGGCCGGGAAGCGTCTCCATAGCACGGTGCGAGTCGTGTCCATGCGAGTCGGTCAGAGCGTGTTGAAGCCGCCTTCGAGTCGGTCGGCGATTTCACGGGTGCTTGCATCGTACTCGCTCGGCCGGACCCGCGTACGATTCGGTCGGTAAACAGGGCTCCGAATCGGATCCGGTGAATCCGAATCCGATTCGGAGCACTACCGGCCGAGATCGGAATCGGCCCCTAAATCTAATTTAATTACTATTCCCACTCCAGTCAATATTTAATTGGGGTAGGTGCTGGACACAAAACTTAATTAATTTACTATTCCCACTCCAGTCAGTATTTAATTGGGGTAGGTGCTGGACACTAAACTTAATTAATGTACTATTCCCACTCCAGTCAGTATTTAATTGGAGTAGGTGATGGACACTAAACTTAATTAATTTACTATTCCCACTCCAGTCAGTATTTAATAGGGGTAGGTGCTGGACACTAAACCTAATTTAATTACTACTCCCCATCCAGTCAAGATTTAATTGGGGTAGGTGCTGGACACTAAACTTAATTAATTTACTATTCCCACTCCAGTCAGTATTTAATTGGGGTAGGTGCTGGACACTAAACTTAATTAATTTACTATTCCCACTCCAGTCAGTATTTAATTAGAATAGGTGCTGGACACTAAACTTAATTAATTTACTATTCCCACTCCAATCAGTATTTAATTGGGCTAGGTGCTGGACACTGAACTTAATTAATTTACTATTCCCACTCCAATCAGTATTTAATTGGGGTAGGTGCTGGACACTAAACCTAATTTAATTACTATTCCCACTCCAGTCAGTATTTAATTGTGGTAGGTGCTGGACACTAAACATAATTTAATTACTACTCCCCATCCAGTCAAGATTTAATTGGGGTAGGTGCTGGACACTAAACTTAATTAATTTACTATTCCCACTCCAGTCAGTATTTAATTGGGGTAGGTGCTGGACACTAAACTTAATTAATTTACTATTCCCACTCCAGTCAGTATTTAATTAGAATAGGTGCTGTACACTAAACTTAATTAATTTACTATTCCCACTCCAATCAGTATTTAATTGGGCTAGGTGCTGGACACTGAACTTAATTAATTTACTATTCCCACTCCAATCAGTATTTAATTGGGGTAGGTGCTGGACACTAAACTTAATTAATTTACTATTCCCACTCCAGTCAGTATTTAATAGGGGTAGGTGCTGGACACTAAACTTAATTAATGTACTATTCCCACTGCAGTCAGTATTTAATTGGGGTAGCTGCTGGACACTAAACCTAATTTAATTACTATTCCCACTCCAGTCAATATTTAATTGGGCTAGGTGCTGGACACTAAACTTAATTAATTTACTATTCCAACTCCATTCAGTGTTTAATTGGGGTAGCTGCTGGACACTAAACCTAATTTAATTATTATTCCCACTCCAGTCAATATTTAATTGGGCTAGGTGCTGGACACTAAACGTAATTAATTTACTATTCCCACTCCAGTCAGTATTTAATTGGGGTAGGTGCTGGACACTAAACTTAATTAATTTACTATTCCCACTCCAGTCAGTATTTAATTAGAATAGGTGCTGGACACTAAACTTAATTAATTTACTATTCCCATTCCAATCAGTATTTAATTGGGCTAGGTGCTGGACACTGAACTTAATTAATTTACTATTCCCACTCCAATCAGTATTTAATTGGGGTAGGTGCTGGACACCAAACCTAATTTAATTTCTATTCCCACTCCAGTCAGTATTTAATTGTGGTAGGTGCTGGACACTAAACCTAATTTAATTACTATTCCCACTCCAGTCAATATTTAATTGGGGTAGGTGCTGGACACTAAACTTAATTAATTTACTATTCCCACTCCAGTCAGTATTTAATAGGGGTAGGTGCTGGACACTAAACTTAATTAATTTACTATTCCCACTGCAGTCAGTATTTAATTGGGGTAGCTGCTGGACACTAAACCTAATTTAATTACTATTCCCACTCCAGTCAATATTTGATTGGGCTAGGTGCTGGACACTAAACGTAATTAATTTACTATTACAACTCCATTCAGTATTTAATTGGGGTAGCTGCTGGACACTAAACCTAATTTAATTACTATTCACACTCCAGTCAATATTTAATTCGGCTAGGTGCTGGACACTAAACTTAATTAATTTACTATTCCCACTCCAGTCAGTATTTAATTGGGGTAGGTGCTGGACACTAAACTTAATTAATTTACTATTCCCACTCCAGTCAGTATTTAATTAGAATAGGTGCTCGACACTAAACTTAATTATTTTACTATTACCACTCCATTCAGTATTTAATTGGGCTAGGTGCTGGACACTGAACTTAATTAATTTACTATTCCCACTCCGATCATTATTTAATTGGGGAAGGTGCTGGACACTAAAACTAATTTAATTACTATTCCCACTCCAGTCAATATTTAATTGGGGTAGGTGCTGGACACAAAACTTAATTAATTTACTATTCCCACTCCAGTCAGTATTTAATTGGGGTAGGTGCTGGACACTAAACTTAATTAATGTACTATTCCCACTCCAGTCAGTATTTAATTGGAGTAGGTGATGGACACTAAACTTAATTAATTTACTATTCCCACTCCAGTCAGTATTTAATTGGGGTAGCTGCTGGACACTGAATTTAATTTAATTACTATTCCTACTCCACTCTGTATTTAATTGGGTTAAGTGCGGGACACTAAACTTAATTAATTTACTATTCCCACTATAGTCACTATTTAATTAACACATGTTCACACTACTACATATATTGCATAACATTATAATTTTTTTTTAATTATATATTTTAATTTTTAATACCACAATCATTTTTTTAAATTTCCCTACATTTTTTTAAATTTTGAATGTTGTTTATACTATACATATAAAAAAATGTTTTTATCTTAACATTTAAATTTGTTTTATTTTCACAAATAACAACGCTTATCTCCTATAAATCCAACATCCCGCTCATAAATTTTACTTTGAAATGCGAAAATAATTTTAAAATATATATTTTATTATTTAACATTTATACAAATTCAAATAATATGTTTTAAAACACTCCCCACCCTTATTCCCAATAAACCCAACATCAAACTCCAAAATTTTAATTTCAAATTCGAAATTAAATTATAAATTCATACTTTAAATTTTCATTTTTATACAAATTAAAATATATTTTTTAAAACACTCCCCACCCTTATCCCCTATAAACCCAACATCCCGCTCCTAAAATTTAATTTGAAATTCGAAATTAAATTAAAAATTCATACTTTAAATTTTCATTTTTATACAAATTAAAATATATTTTTTTAAAACACTCCCCACCCTTATCCCCTATAAATCCAACATCCCGCTCCTAAATTTTAATTTGAAATTCGAAATTAAATTAAAAATTCATACTTAAAATTTTCATTTTTATACAAATTAAATAAAACAATTTTAAACACTCCCCACCCTTATCCCCTATAAACCCAACATCCCGCTCCTAAATTTTAAATTGAAATTTTAAATTTAATTATAAATTCATACTTAAAATTTTTAAATTTAAACAAATTAAATTATTTTTTTTTAAAACACTCCCCACTCATCCCCTATAACCCAACATCCCACTCCTAAAACAATATAAAAAATACTTTTATTTTATAAAATTAAAAACAAATTACTACTTAACATTAACTCTAAAATATTTGAAAAAACATACAAAAACGATATTTTGACATGTCGACATTTTTACTATTGATATTACTAACATCGATATTTACCAACACACCTCAAAACGATATTAACTACATCGATATACAGAACATCGATATTTCATACTCTCGATATTATGAACTCGATATTTCTGTACATCAATATAAAAAATTCGATATTTTGACTGTAGACCACGGCAAATGAATGTGGGACTTGGAGGGGTCAGATTTACGTTTCCCACTCCAATGTAAGAACCAATAGTGAAAGTGTTGGATGTTGGTGCGGTCAGATTTAATATTCCCACTTCAACTTTAGCAAAAGTAGAGACTTTTGGACGTGGAGGGGGCTACTATTCTTAACCAAACATATACAACAGTAGGGAAAGAGTAAGACTTTGGAGGGGTCAGATTTACTATGACTGCTTCAACAAGAGCTACATTCGGAAAATTGTTGAACATTGTAGGTGTCAGATTTA
>CAWUFW010009594.1:600000-770637 GCA_963921515.1 Calotriton arnoldi | reverse complement strand
ATGAAGGGGATGAGGACAACGGGACCCGGAATAATGAAGATTACCGGTAAGTAATAGGACATTTCCGCCTCTGGTTCCAGTCTTCTCTGTAAACCAAGACTAAGAGCAGCAAAGACTCTCTCCCAAAACTGTCCTAGCATGGGACAAGTAAAAAATATATGAAGCCAGCCTTCCTCGCCCGATAGCTGACAGCGAAAACATCTATTCTCAATTTCTGTATGCATCTTATGCAGCGCTTTGGGGGTATAGTATGCAATCCAGAGTGATAAAAATAACATTCTTTTAAAATTTGCCGCTCTTAAAGCATTGCTTCCAAGTTGCGAGATGGCTTGCCACTAAAGGTCTGAGAAAGTACATTGCGTTTCCTGGGTGACCCTCTCTAAAATATTTTTAACCACAAGGGGCTGTCCTTGGGCCCGTAGAAGACGATACCAATTTCCCACCCAACTTAACTTTGTTCTAAAGAGAGCAGCCACAACCGGTGTGGGACCTATACTAGATGGAAAGCAGTACTTGTTTAACAGATGTATAATCTGAAGATACCCAAAAAAGAAAAGCTTGCACTGGTCTCCACACCTAGCCTGGACCTCTTGCCAATTAATACATCTCCCTCCAACTATAAAATGACCATGCTCCTTGAAACCGTTAGCTTTCCAAAACCTTAGATGACTGTTCTGGATTTGGAGGCCCAATCATTTACATTCTGTAAGCTGCAAGTACTCATACCCTGCGGAATGAGCCTTCATGGAGTAGAATGCCTGAAGTCTGGTGTGATACTCCTGCAATGACTTGTATCTAGTTTTTTGGGGAAATTTTGCTGTTTTTATGAAGACCGGGATCTGGGACCCGGCTTCCTGAACCATCTTATCAAGAAAAAAATTATCAAAAGACCCCTTTCAGTCAATTAAGCGCACTATTATGTCTAAAAAGGATGCTTCATAGTACGTACGAGCTTGGGGAAGTGCGAGCCCTCCCTGATTGATATCAAGTTGAAGCACAGGGAGTTTTACCCTCGAAGCCTTCTTATTCCAGATAAACTGTTGAAAGGTTGTTTCCAGCTCTTTCAAATATGCCATAATATTTTTTATAGGGACATTTGTAAAAAGAAAAATCACTAAAGGTAAAATCGACATTTTTATAAGGGCGACACGACCTATCAATGTAAGAGGGAGAAGTGACCATTTATCAAGTAGACTTTTGATTTTTTTCAGCATGGCCTCATAATTCAATTTATAAATCTCTGCATACTGATTGGTGATGTAAATCCCCAGATATCGGATCAGGTCAGGAGAAAGAGCTTGTTGTTTCAGATTGTCTGGGAGGAAGTCGCTATAAGTATTAAATATTAAAATTTCGGTCTTATTGTGATTGATTTTATACCCTCCAATTAATTCAAACTGAGCAAATTCTGTCAGTGTTGTTTCGATGTTCTGCCTTTCAGGTCTAAGATATAAGATGATATCATCCGCAAATAATTTTAATTTCGGCATTCCTGATATTGGTGTTTTTATCTCGAAATTATTTCGAATCCTGATAGCCAGGGGTTCAATAAAAAAGGTAAACAGCACGGGGGATAGGGGACAGCCTTGCCTGGTTCATCGATTTATATCGACTGTCCCAGCCAGGTTGGAGTTAATAAAAACCTGAGCCTGTGCCCCTTGATATATATTCCGTAGCATGTTAATAATCTGAGGAGGAACCCCAACCCTTCCAAGGCCATAAAAAAGAGCGTCCCAGTTCACCAAATCGAACGCTTTCTCAGCGTCGACCATCATATACCAATAAGTATATACTTACAACGGATGGTTCACAAAAGGTGTATACAAATAGAGGATTTGTTATAAGGAATATTATGTATCAAAATTGCTATACAAATGATTTTTGATATTGATTACAAGCTTAAATGTTTTTAGATCTGAAATTGTATTGTGTTTTTATTGTACCGTATATATACTGATCCGTACACAGTGTGTAGAATGATATGCACTTGAATCATTGTAATAAATATATTTTTTTATATAGAAATATAATTTTATTGGTTTTAGATACTCTGTCCTTTTGGCTTGAAAGGGTTACTCTCTGATTTTTTAGAACAGCATTTTAATCACGCCTGCGTAATCAAACTAATTTTTTTAATTTTGCGCTACTATTTGGATGCGAAATTACAGAAAATTGCATGATTAAGCCCATTTGTGCAATTATGAGTTATTTGTCACAAAACTCCTACCACATGAGCACAGGAACTATGAGCTTACCAAGCGCAAGGGGCTGCTGAAGTTTCTGTTCTATTGCATTTAACCCTATTTTCTTAGCGTAATATGCATCGTCCGAATGCTGGATTACGCTCCTCACGTAAATATGCTAAAGCAATTTACACTGTCCCCTAATCTTAGCTCTGTTGGCAAATATGAGACATATATTGTTACCCAACTCATTTAAGCAACTTTAGAAGGATGAAAGAGTTAGTGGACCCACTGGGAATAGAACCAACAGCCATGGGACCAGCTACATTTCCCTTCTTATAGGCATTAGTCCATTGACCCATGAGACCAACCGCCAGGGATTGTTTTGTTCTTTGTTGTGTTGCAGCATATATTTGTTGAATTGGGTGTGATTCATCATGCTATTTACGGTCAGAGAATATTGTATGAAAGGTGCAATAAATGCACATTCTGCAGGAAATTCATGTTCATGGAGCTTGGACGAAGGAGTACCTCCACCACAAACAAACATCATAGGGCCCGATGTACTAACCATCTAAAAAGTTGCAAATGCTCTATGTTGGAATTTGTGAACATTAGAAAGCTTTTTCTTATGCACTAATGGATACGTTATTAGCTTTACTGAAAGAAAGTCCTGATTTTTTTATTGAAGACAAGGAGGTGAGTATTATGCTGTCTTTCTTGCACTGATTTGAATAGCAGCCAAGATAAACTACAGTTCCCATCATGCAAAGAGACAAAACTACAGTATGATAACATAAATGTAGTAGCCAATCACGATTCAACAAGCCTATAAACCACTTGACTGGGAGTAACAAGTTCTCTTTTCTTGCTGCTTGCAGTCACACAAAGTATATATTTTACCTTTCTTCTAATTTATCTTGACTTTTAATAAAATAATTGCATAACTTTTTTTGACTGTTTAAGAGTATTATTCAGGTTATTAGCTAACCTTCATTGATTGATCCATCCCATTCTGACCAGTGTGTGCTTATTAAGACTCCCTTTTGAGTCTTAGGAGCTTCCTGGCTTGTAATAATATCCCATTTTATGAGTCAGAAAAATGTGATTCTGAAAGCATACCGATTCGGTAGCTGCAAGTGGCATGTTGTAGGTGTACTGAATCTAAACCTTATGCATCAATTTTATGTGACTGAAATCTGGTTGGAAAGCATTGATATTTTACTGATACCACAAAGGAGGTGGTAATCCATTCCCAAAAGGGAAGGGACACCATTGGGACACCTTCCCTTTGAAAATGTAAAAAACAAAATATTGAAGATTAGGCAGTCGTCCAGGAGACCACTGCCAACTATTAAACAAACAAAGAAATGTAAACTTTTCATTTTAAACACAGTTCTATTTCCTTTAAGAACAATGGGTTGCAGTTAAACAAAGTTTGCTTTATTAAAAAGCAATCATTGACATGGTGGTCTGCTCATTCTGCAAGCAACCTTCCCTGTAATAACCTCCAATCGTAGTGAGTCTCAAAATGCAAGCTACCTCATTAATATTCATGTAGGAGGTCGGATTGCGACCCACTGTGATTCAAGATTTAAAGATCTGGGGGCATATTAGCAAGACCGGCGATAATGGGCTTGCTAATATGCGTTATAGAATTCCAATAGAAGCCCAGGTTAGATGTGCAGGACATCTAACCTGGGCTTCTATTGGAATTCCATAACGCATATTAGCAAGCCCATTATCGCCGTTTTAGCGGCAGTTTCCTGCCGCTAAAACGGCGATAATTTTATCGCTGGTCTTGCTAATATGCCCCCTGATATGTAAGAATATAGGTTGGTTGTTAAAATTCTTTACTAGTTGCAAATTGTGCCAGTCATATGAGACCAGTAAATAGTACACTTGACCCCTAGTCCTTTTTTGGACTCTAAGGGACTGTTGATTCACAAAGGTAGCTCATACTTTTCAGTTATGTACACTTTTGAGAAATTGTACTACTTTTTGCTTATTCGCAAAATCCAAGTGTAAGCTGTTATTTAAAAAAAAAGGGAAAAAAAACAGCAGTAAGCCCAGCCCTACCCATTGCCAACCACTGGTGCTGCAACACTGTCCCACGGAAAATAATGGAGGTAAGGAATTAAATAAAACTTCATAGAAAATAATGTCAAAGAAAAATGAATTATTCAAAATAGCTACAAATATTAATACATTTATTTTAACATTAAAACAATATCTAAAAATGGTGCAAAATCATTATTTAATTATAAAATATTTTAATACCATATCTTGAATTAAAATATTATTGTACCATTATTTTTATCGAAATATAACTAAACTATTTTTATTAAATTTCGTACATTAATTTTATGGGAGTTCTCCGCATGGTAAATTTAATTGGAAATACTTATTGGTACAGCACTAGCAACTTAATTTTGAGATAAATCATTAATTAATGGAAATATATAATTAAATACAAATTATTTTGCATAATAATTATTAATAGTGATGTATGCCCTTTCACAGCGTTTGCTTGTTTAGAAAATGTATATGCAAATGTGAAATGCACTATTTTCCCCCATTTTTCCAAAAGTTTTCAGGACCGAATCCCCCTCCTTGAGACAGCCGTGCTATCTCGCTTTTCTCACTCGCTCATTGAAATGTTGGGCAGGAAATACGCCGAACAATTTTGAAGATCACCACCGGCCACTGCTGTTTAGCCTATAAACTTTAGTTTTTATCTGTAGCAGGGCAAAGGTCAAGGTTAGCTGGCTTTTCTCCTTTGGGTTTTTGGCTGTTGTGTTATGCTTCAGCAACAAGAAGCATTCTGAATGAGCGCTCAATAAATTATTATAAAATGAAATAAAAGAAGTGAATAATCTTTGCTTTGCTCTTCTTGCAACATTTTTCGTTTTTAAAGCATTATGGGGCATATTAGCAAGGGCACTATCGCCGCTTTAGCGGCACTTTTTGCCGCTAAAGCGGCGATATTTATATCGCCCTATCAGCAAACTGTCTCTAACAGCAGTTAGCGACAGTTTGCGGGCATTAGCGCCCGTTTTTTACCGCTTTGCATGTCAGCGATATTTATCGCTAATGACATGCAAAGTGAGGCGTTCCCGACGAACAAACCTGGGAAACATTCGCTAACAGGCCTATCGCCTATTAGCAAGGTGGCCATGGCCCCAGTTAGCGACGTGAAAAGTCGCGCTAACCGGGGTCATCGCCATTTATTTAACACCTGCAATTAGCAGGTGTTAGCCATACCTAACATGGGGGTGGATTATGCTGATACGACCACAGGGTCGTATCAGCAAGGTGTTCTCCCTTCTCCATGCAACATCGCTGGTTTTTCAGCGATGTTGGCCCATTTCCCCCACTATCGCTGGAATATTCATCGCCATAGCGCTAATCGTTGCTAATACAGCGTTAGCGTGGCGATATATTCCAGCGATAGCAGGCGATAAAAAAAATCACGCTAAGCAGGGTTAGCGATGATTATCGCCTCTTCTTGCTAATATGCCCCTTAGTTTTATCGGATGACAGCTCAATACACACATGGACTGATTTAATAAACAATACCGGGTTGACCCGGCAGAATTATGTAATTTGACATACTCATTTTTCGTATAAAACTATTCAGTTGGCCGTAGTTGAGCCACTGATCCGTACACTGTAGCAAAGTGCATTTTCTGACGTCTTTCATTCTTTGCTCCACTTCAAGGGTAAGACTCCCTTGCATTTTATCCTGCACCCTACATTAGTGCTTCTGACATTTCAAGTGTCCGGTTATATATATCACTGGTATTTCGGTTGTATACACTGTTTAGAGAATGTGAAAGCTTAAAATAGTTGCCAAAAATGATAACGAGCTGTTGCCCTAACAAATCGTTTTCTTTACAGAGAGTTCTGTCTAGTCTCACTGAAGAGGCTGAAAGGTCCATTACCGTGATACACTTGAAGAGAGGGTGGAGTTGATGTTTTTAAAGCACAAAGATACGATACCTTTATCACATCCAAGCTTAGCTCTGCACTTCCAATGCCAGGAATATCTGAAGCTAAAAATATTTGATTATTTCATTATTTGCAGAAAGGAATTTCTTTTTAAACTGAACGCAGACTCCATCTTGTCTGCAGGGCCCATGGAGGAGTCCAAGACCAAACTGAAGGCTACCAAAATGTGTGACCTGTCTGAGCCTCAGAATAGCATGTCTAGTACAAAAGATACATGTGTACATATGTACATAAAATGTAGCTATTGACAGGCGGACTATACTTATTGTCTACCCCTTTTTAATAATATTTAGTTTGTGCAGCACTGTTGGGAAATAACGGATACAAAAGTTGCAATAACAAAATACTACAATGTACACAAACAATACAAACTTCATTGTATGTAATTACCATTAAGTTGCACATTTTTTTCAATATGACATTTAAATCTGGTAAAATGACGTGTTCTAAGTAATTTTAAATATCAATTGGATCTTCAGCATTTGGTCAGTAACAAGAATATAAATTAAACATGTTTTGTACACATAGAGATTAAATACATGCAAATTAATTGCAGATGCTAGTTTTTTTAAATCTATTCATTTTTCTTAAGTATTTGTATCTGGTATAAAAAGATGCATCTGCTTTTTCATAAAGTCTGTTTTTTCATGTAAGCAATCAATGTTGGTTTCCGCCCCTTGTCTAGACCCACATAGGTACCTTTGATTATAACTTATCCCTAGATTTACCTGTCAGGAAGTCCTGCCTTAGAAGTCTATTTGTGTGGGTAACTCAGACTTGTGGGGAGAGTGACAATTTATCCACCCTAAAATGTTAATTAACATCACAAAATGTGCAGTTTCTTGTCAAATACATGGCATTCATAAATGTAATTATCGTGAATCATATGCCAAATGGTTTAAAAGAATGTAAGGCAGACGTTGAATAATATTTTAATTTATTCAGGATCAAGATGTTTTCCCTCATCGACCCTCGTGTGATTTTTTTGGGTTTGCACTGCTGGTTCACTAACCAGACAATGAGTCAAGGAGCTTCTGGGCTGTCCTGTTTCATGCACTGAAATAAAAATACACTAAGAGGTTATATCCTGTGAAAGAGAACTCACAGTAGAATGAGGTCCTATCTCCAATCCTTGGTAGTACTTACATACTGTTTCCAAAAAAATGGGTATGGCTACTGTTGCTAAAATAGGTCGGCCTGTCTGACACTAGCTCCAAAGGAAGATGGTTACATGTATTTTTAGGCTACCATGGCATCTATAGTAAGGTTCTTGGGTGTCGTCTTTGATGATCCTTTTCAAGAGTAGCAGTGAGTAGCAGCAGCGGCTGGCACAGGTAAGTGCAGTGGGGCAGGGCAGGGCAGGGCGCAGCAGGGGGAGAAGCCGACAGACGACGGAATAGGTATTATGTAATTATTTAAACCTATTCCATCGTCTGTTGACTTCCCCCCATCCCACCCCGTCCCGCCCCACTGCATTTACCTGTGCCGGCCGCCACTGGACTGAGTAGGACAGATGTGTGGCAGGTTAGCTTACTTCTGAGGGTCTGGATGGATCCATAACAGTCCTTCGAAGGCACATTGCAGCAAGGAGCAGAGGTTCTGGAGATGCTATGGCTTTGTTGGATAGAGCAGGTTCCTTTTTCCCAGAAGGTATACCACGTTCCGGTTCTCATTTAGATGTCCTTCTGAGGCCCTGCTTGGATTCCTCATGGCCCCGGACAGCTGCTTTATGTCCTGCTCTTTGGACTGAGCTATGTCAGATGAACAATATAGGAGGCGTGTTCTTTTCAAGCTGAGAAACACCATAACATCAAATTGCGCTTTGTGATACTAAGCTTTGGGTCACAGCATGTCACTTACCAAGACTGCACTACTGGATGGCAGTGAGGTATTTCATTCCTGGAAAGCAACAGGAGCCAGGAAAATATCTGTCAAGATCATTCTTCAGTCTATAATTCAATCGGGCCCAGTTGGGATTTGTGTGGGTGAATTGGTTTTTACAAAGCATTCCTTATCATTCCAAATGATTCTTTCTATTCTTTCTTTTTGCACTTTCAAGCATATAAAACAACTACAAAACAATAGCCAACAAATGAAAAACAGAAAGCTATGTCACAACAAACTATTGTGAACACATGTTCTAGAAACAACAGAATAATATGAAAATGAATAGGCCCTTAACAAGAAAAGATAAAATAATCGAAGAGCAAATGAGCATGAAATGTGGTGATGAGAAAAGAGCAGTTGGAAGATTTCAAAATGTTACTGTTTGGATTACTTACCGGTGATCTCTATTACTCTTGCAGCTGTGTTCCTCGTCCTATTTCTTGGTCTATGAGGAACGTGTTCCCCCAAGAAAAACATTTAATATTCTGTTTTCCGTTTTAACTTAAACAAAAGTCTACCTTTCCCACAATACATAGAGCGGAGAGGATTAGTCCTAAACTCCGAAACAAACGCTCCAAGAGCACTCCCACTCGACCTGTTTTTCTTCACTTTTGGCTAGACAAGCTCCTTGGGCAGTCCCATATCAATACATCAAATACAATGCTACTTGATACATGTGATTATTGTTGTTTATTTATAAAATTCTTTTTTTCCCAAATTTTTTCAGAGAATAAAATATCATTTTCAAAATACACATACGTCTTTTTTTTATTTTTATACAAAGAAAAAAAAGATTGTTCTTATTTAACCGTGGTTCAATAATTCAAAATGTGATACATAATAAGACTTATTTATATGAAAAAAAAACCATATACTACGATCAGTCTTACACCACACTGACTCACTAAACATCACAACCTTTCTTACCACACTAGCGCATTCATACTTCACACTCGTTCTTCCCCCAGTTTGGTAGGCATACACTATTCAAACACATGGAAAGCGCATTTCAGTGCAGAGCGGGAAAGCAGTGCAGAGCGGGAAAGCAAGATGACGATGGCGTAGAGCTCCGCGGCGGAGCCTCTTCCCTCAATTCCCACACGGATTGTAGCTGGGGAGGTTTGGAAGGTCTCAGATGACCCGACTTACCTGTCTGAATACAGATGAACCCTGATGATTTCGGTGGGAGCCGATTTGGGCGCTGTGCTGCACTGGTGTCCTTCCTGGCGATTAGTGCTCCGAGAGACGCGCGCGGTTGTCACACGCCGCTTGCTGGTTCAGGAGTCACGGATCTGCACAGCAGCGGTAGGGAGACGCAGCGGCTCTCAGGAGGCAGGGGCAGCACAACACAAGACGGTCGCTAGGGCTTTACCGCCCACGGAATGGATTGAATCTTTGCGCTGATCCCTACGTTTGTGGGCTGGTTTAGTCTCTGCTGCCAGTGGAGGAGTTGCTCAAAAAGTACGGAGTGTGCTCAGCAGCTGGTCATTCATCGTTAGGAAAATGCCACCTAAATCTACGAGACAGCAGAGGGAGCAGAAAGAGCAGAAAGAGACAGCAGGGACTAATGCTGCTCAATGTAGACAAGAGCTATCACCTGCAAATACGGAGACTGGTTTAGGTAAACCCCAAGAGAGCCGCACCCTGAAAAAACTACAGGATACAGGGACAGCTAAACGGAGGTGTCTGCAGGAAAAAAACCAGGCAGCTGGTAAAAAGGGTAGCGTCTCAAAAGTTCTGGAAGAAACAGGGGCAGCTCAAGAAAATAATTCAGTTACCACGTCTACACCACCTCAGCTGGCTATTACTGCATTTTTTAAAACCAGAGATGGACCCGCGAATGTGGAGGTTGAGGTGGAAATGGACAGGGATGAGGATATTGTCGCTAAGGCTGGTTTAGAGTGCATTCCTCAAGCTAGCAAGGTGGCCCAGGATATACAAGAAATGCATCTGGTTAATGAAGTTAATATGGTCACATCCTGCCAGGCCAGGGCTGTAGCGCAATTACCATTACAGGCGGCGAAACCAGCTGCCCAGCCCCAAACTAATGAATCGACTTTCCTTCCACTGGAGGTTCCATGCTCAGCTCCAGACCGGGGCAGAGATATGGATGTAGATAAGTTAACATCTACAGAGATTATGTCAGAGGCTATCTTGGACGGTCCAGATAAATTCTATTCTCTGACAGAAGACTCTCTCTCAGGGACTTCGGACTCCGATCTTGAATATAGCGAATCTGACCACATTGATACTACTTCAGGGTCTAGTACATTGGAAGCCCCCGAAACGGCTCGAAAGCAACACAAAAAATCTCGGAGGACTTTAAAAGGCTTCAAGAGGCTTAAAAAGACACGGAGGAAGAAAAATAGTGGGGCTTCTGGCCTGAAGTGGGATTACTCAGATACCGGAATTATTGCCCCTCTGGAATCAGCTTCAGTTTTTATGGATCCTTCCTTGCCGGAACATCTTGGTGATTCTGCCACAAATGAAAAATCACTGGCGAGTCTTATCCTGGAGACTATTAAGGAACATCGTGCAGAAACTAGAGCTGATGGGAAAAAGACAAGACAGGGCACAAAAAAACTGGAAGGAGCTATTCGGAAAGTAGGTCGCACCTGCGGGGAAATCTGCGAAAGACTGGATGCTATGGAAGTAAGAACTGTGGCAGTGGAGAAGGATTTGGATGTGGTGAGGGAGCGAACAAAGACTCATGAGGCCCAACTATCTGACGTAATGTGGAAATTGGAGGACATAGAAAATCGCCAACGAAGAAATAATCTCCGAGTCCTTGGAATTAAGGAAGGCATAGAAGGAGATGACATTCGGGGCTTTATGCTTGGTCTTTTTAAGGAGTCCTTCCCTGAGCTTAATGGGTGGGACTGGGAGCCAGAAATTCAGAGGGTCCACAGATTTCCCTTTGTTCGTCAGAAGGCGTCAAACAGGGATACTAGTCAGCCGAGGGCAATTCCGTTTTTTTTTGGCAACTTTGCACTTAGGCAGTCTATCTTTGAAAAAGCTCGCCCTGAGGCTAGAAGGCAGTTTAAGGATGTTTCTTTTTTTATGCGCCCTGACTTTTGTCACATAACTGTAGAGCGTAGATGACGCTTGCGGCAATTAATCAAACCGTTTCAGGATGCAGGGTTTGAGGTGTTTTTACTGGCTCCGGCAAGGCTTAAAACGATTGTTAAAGGGGCTGTTAGATTTTTTACATCGGAAATTCAGGCTAGAGAGTACCTTGATCAAATTCATGGGGAGAAAAGAAAAGAATAAGAATTTTATGAATAGAGCTGGCTGCATGTTATGTGCCTCCTTTCTTTTTCTCTTCTGGTTTTAGTTTGTTTTTTTCCGTGTGGGGGTGGTGGCGCCGTGGTGCTATGTGCTTTCTTCTATCACTCAGACCTGGGAGGTCTGGTAGCTTTCGTAGGGTGGGGGTGGGGGTGGCGGGTGGGGCGTGGGGGGGAGGGGTGGGGGGGACAGTGTTTTTGGTGTCAAAGCTGAGAGCAAACTATAGTTAAAGAATGCTATGTTTTTTTTTTCTTTTTTGATTCTTTGTGTGTGTTTGAAGATGGGAAAAAATACTGAAATCGCCAAAATAAGTACCCAATGCTTTCCTAGAAATCTGACAGGCATTTTATGTTGTGATGCTCAGAGTCTTATGCTTAATTTGGTTGAGTTTCTGCGAAGAGAAGTGATTTAATGAATAATGGCTAATATTCGCATCGCAACTATAAATATTTGTGGCCTCAATGATAGGACTAAAAGAAGAAGTATACAAGAAGATTTTAAAGTTCTACGAGCAGATTTGGTTTGTCTACAAGAGACTCATACATCTTGTAAAGATTTTAAAGTGCTTGACACGCTAGGGTTTAAGTTAATTGCACACACGACTCAGGATGTCAGGACTAAGGGAGTGGCAGTTTTGTCTAAAAGCAAAAATATCACATATGAGAGAAAGAGTGTGGATAAGCACGGTAGGTGGATAGTTATGGAAATTAAGGGAGGGGCTGGGATATTCACTCTGTGCTCAGTATACGCTCCCGTTTTAGATGACCCTTCAGTACTGAACCACCTATCCATTGAGCTCCCTTCGTGGCCCGCCCCCTATCTAGTGTGTGGGGATCTAAATGTTAATGGATCTAGGGGTACGGTAGATAAAGTCGGGGCAGTAGGCACGAACCATAAACCTCAAGTGTGCAGGGCGACGAAAAATCTACTTAGAGATGTAGGCCTGATTGACGCATGGTCCAGCCTGAGGGGCACAGAGCCTGGATTTACCTATTATTCGGCCCCCCATCGGAAATTTGCCAGGTTGGATTATTTTTTGGTCTCACCATCTCTTTTGAAGGATGCACGGATAGAGGTATTCCCTAGGGTAATGTCGGACCACAATCCGGTAGTGTATGAATTTCCATTGGTAGGTTTAATTAGGACACAGAATAAATGGACTTTCGAAAGAGCACTTCTTTCTGATCAGGATTATGTAAATTATATGAGAGGCTGGATCAGCGCATTCTTTAGGTTTAATAAAAATAGCGCACCCCTAGGAATGGTATGGGATACCTTTAAAGCGTCAGTGAGAGGGGAGACTTTGAGATATAGTTTGAATAAGCAAAGGAAAAGCACTGAACAAATTAAACGCTACTATCAGAAATTAGCTCTTTTGAAGACTGAATTAATTTATGAGGTAAATAATGGCGGTGATCTCTCTATAATTTCAGATTCAGTTATGGTGACTAAAGCTGCTTTAAATGATTTTTACATAGTTAAAATGGCCGGCAAGTACCTCGCTAAAAAACAACAATGCTATGAATATAGTGAGACAGTAGGGTGACTATTGGCAGTCAGGTCTAGGCAACAGACAGCGATAGGGCATATAAAACAAATTAGGAATCTGCAGGGAGATATAGTGTCCGATGCCACTGAGATTAGAGAAGCCTTTAAAGAATACTATGAGGTATTGTATACTGCGGTAGCCCGACCTGCAGAAGATGACATAACTTACGAGCACGACTTTCCACCTAAAGCGAGGTTATCATAAGAGGAGGCTTCTTTTTTTGGGCACTGAAATTTCTCAGGAGGAGCTTTACGGGGCTTTGCAAGCTCTTCCATCTGGTAAGGCCACTGGTACGGATTCTATACCATTAGAATTTTATAAAATTTTTGTTAAGGAGGTCGGCCAGGAGATTTTGGGGTTGTTTAAAGAAGTTAGAAAGGGTGCCAGATCTCCGGCATCATGGGAGACCGCAAATATTATTATTTTTTTAAAGAAAGGGAAGGATTCTAGGAATATGGGTTCTTATAGACCAATAACACTGCTAAACAGTGATGCGAAACTATATTCAAAGATATTTGCATCACAATTGAATAAGGTTATGCAGCAGTTAGTCTCAGTATGGCAGCATGGTTTTATTCAGGGCAGGGGGACGGATGACCATATTAGGCGGCTTATCTCGCTATTTGATGCTGCAGATGTCCTAGAGAAACCCTTAGCTGCTGCTTTTTTAGATGCTGAAAAAGCGTTCGACCGTGTGTCATGGAGTTATCTATGGAGGTGTCTGGAAGCTAATGGCCTCGGCTCAGGGTTCATTAAGGCTATTCAGGCTTTGTATAATAAACCCACAGCTCGTCTACAAATTATGGGAGGAGAGTCAGAGCCTTTTACGATAGCCAGGGGTACTAGACAGGGGTGTCCATCTTCCCCCCTGCTGTTCGCAATATATATAGACCCCTTTCTCCGACGTCTTGAGGCCTCTGTGAATATTTCCCCTTTTAGTTTACACGGCCGTGACACAAAATTATTGGCTTATGCCGATGATGTGGCTATTATTACCTCTGAGCCGGACAGGGCAATGGCTGAAGTTGAGACACTGGCGGAGCATTTTGGCTCATTTTCTGGCTATCGGTTGAATAGGACAAAAACCCAGATTTTAGCGAATAGGTATACCTCTGCTGCAGATAGTAGGATTGTGGAAGAGGCTATATATTTACGCATACGAGTAAGAGCTAAGGTTGAAGATATTATAGATATAAATCTTACTCCCATAATCGGCAAAATTAAGAACGATATGTGCCGCTGGGACAATTTAAAGTTATCTATAATCGGCAGATGCAACCTGATTAAGATGATGATTCTGCCTAAACTGCTTTATATTTTTCATACAATTCCCCTAGAAGTACATAATGCATGGTTTATGCAGATTGAAAGGGAAGTTGCCAGATTTATATGGTCCTACAAGCGGACACGCAGATCGAATACATTTTTATCTCTTCCTAGGGAAAGGGGCGGTCTTGGTTTACCTAATTTTAAACTTTATTATTTAGCAGCTTCTTTAAAATATTATTGGCCTTTATTTGGTGTTATGAAAAAGGGAGATATTGATCCTAATTATGTGCCTTCAATATTTGAAAACTTGATTGGTTCACGGGCTAATGGCTGTTTGTTAAAAATATATGAGCCTAATTACTTTAAAAAGACTCGCTATAAGACTCTTATAGCAGCATATCGAAATTTGGCGTGGATCAGGAAAAGAATAGGGCTTGGCAGATTTAGTAGATACACTCCATTGATGGAAAATAATCAGATACCAGTGACAGTGGCAGACGGGCATCTACAAAGACGGAGAAAGCAGGGGTCTTTAGGATAGGCGATCTTTTGACAGGGAAACATATTTCTTCTTTTGACATAGTTAGGGCTAGATTTAACATTAACCGCCAGGATTTTTTAAAGTTTTTACAAATAAGAGATTTTCTTTTCAAAAAAGCTGGGGGGGCAGTGGGGTTTTCCGTGATTCCATTGTTGGAAGTTCTTATTGGCACATCTGGTCTGTCAATTTCATCTCTGTATAGCAGACGATCTTGAAAAGCAATCTTTGAAATGGCAGGTCAGGGTGGATGTGGCAGATTCTTAAATCAATAGAAATGGCGAATGTGGTATTATGCACTGCAAGCTTACGGGCTCAACATTTCAAGACCCTCTTTGATCTGTACATCACCCCGGCAAAAATTGTTAAATGGGGTGGTATGGATGGGACCCATTGCTTTAGGTGTAATGGACATGGGGCGGATATGACCCACATTTTTTCTACATGCTCTAGTTTAGATACATTAAGAGGTGAAGTCTCAGGCTTTCTGCAATACGTTTTAAAAAAAGAAGTACAGATGTCTCCTCAGCTTATGTTACTAGAGGTAACTGCCCAAGATGACTCTAGTAGTGAGTTTTTATTCATAGCTATGTCTGTGTTTAGATTATGCATCGCCTCAGCATGGCTAGATCCTCTTCCTCCAACTTTTTTGCAATGGAAAGCCCGGTTTTTACATATATTTAACTTGGAAAGAGCACTTTACGAACAAAAAGGTAGGAAAGGAAGAAATAAAGGGCTTAAGATATGGAGCCCACTTATAGATTGGGTTGAGGGATTAAGGTAGAAGAGTTAGTTTTGGCCTTATGATGAATTCCATAAGGCTAATGATCTGTGCTATGAAGTCGCCCCTGTATACATGGTATGTGTCTGACGCTGTTTGTCTTTGCCCTGTGTAAATCTTTATTTTTCGTGAATTTATTGGTGTTATGACAAGGAATAGCTTGTTAATTTTGTTGTAAACCGTCTTTTTGCTTTTTTCTGTATGTTTGCTCATATATGTTAAAATAAAGAGAAAAATGGTTAAGGAAAGCGCATTTCATTTAATGTCCATGGTTACGTTGCTTCCTGGGGATCCAATAGGTCAGGTCGACGTACGTTTCGGTGGGTAATATTTATTTGCAGCCACCTTCTTCAGGACCTTATATTGAGGGTAAGATTTATACCGAAGAATAGAAGGGGTATCATAAATGAATGGTCTGTTTTCACAGTCTCTAACACAAATTTGTTTTGGAGAGGTCCTCTGCAAGCATAGAGATTTCCTGTTCTATCAGAGGCCATCTGGTTTAATGGCACCGTCACTCATGTCTGATTCAGATAGACAATCAGTCCTGCTCTTCATTGGATAGTAATTCCACAGGTTTGATTTTATTTCGTCGTACTGCTATTTTAGCCAGGGCAGTACTGTGAATGGTCTCTCATTGTTTATAGTTGTACATTAAAATGATCAGTGTCCTCCCGGCGGGAGCTTTAACTTCTACGGCGTGTTCCGTCAGTTACGTCTTACCCAGTAAACTCCTCCAATCTGGAGACGGCCAACATTATCATAAGGAATGGGATGATTAAGATGGTCTCAGGAGTTTTAAAGCAACCTTCAAGCTTAATTGATATTTGTCAGTTCCATAGACCACAGACATGAAACAGACGACAACACTTTGAACCAACAATTAACTCAATAGGTGCAATCTGTAATGTAAAATGAAAGTAGAAGGAACAGCCTAAAAGCTGCTATGCAAATGTCTAACAAAAAAGTCCCTTAAAATTCTGCCTTAGAGGCTGCTATCCTATCCTGAACCCCCCAATTGTGGGACAAAACTCTCTGAAGAGTAGGCAATGGTAGTAGTACATACAGTTCACCCACTGAGAGAAGATGCTGTAGGCTTCAAACTCTTCTCTGATAAACCAAAATCCACAAAACAAATGTAGGTTATGGACATAACATAATAAGACTATGCTAAGCCCTTTGTTCCATGTTTACTTTATATTCCAATTTGTGGTGACTGCTTAACTTTATGGGTAGCTTGACCACTTAATACTAAACCACAGCAGGTCCAAACAATTTGTGGTGTGTGTGGATTTGGGAAAGAGATTCCTTAAAGATTCATGGTTTGTGATTTTCTATACTTTCAATAAATAAAGACACTGATACTTCTCATTGTCGGATGCCCGCGTTACCAATTACTTAACTCTATTTTAATATAGGCCTGGAACATAGATATGGTATGCATGTATTTTAAATCACTTTTACAACTGAATTATGGGGTTATTTTGGTGGTTGTACATAAACTACAATTGAGAAGAGGTTACGTGTATGCTCTGTAGAAGAGGAATACACATTGATTCTAAATTTCCCGAGCTGTAATAGAGACATGCCTATGTATGCATAAACCAACCTTATAGCTGAAAGTGTGTACAGATGGTGGCTGGTGTCATTTTTTTAACTTCACTGGTGGTACACCAGTCTATGTTACTCTTTAATCGTGTCATTACTCTATTGTTGTGTACATACATATATGATGTAATAAAGTTGGCTTTTTGACATTGGGCTTATAAAAGCAGTAAAAAAGTAGGAAAGGTTTGGTTTCCTGATGAGATCTACAAGTTTGGGTAAGTTTAGTAAAATAGCCCTGATAACAGGATAGATTGACAAACTCCTTTTCAAGCTTCCCCGTTTACTCAGCAGGCCTGGTCTGGAAGAACCAGACACCGGGATTACATAATATTAACAGATTAATTTTATTGAAATGCTTCTGATAATATTAGATAGGGGAGCCAAGGCAGAGGGATATAATGATATTGTCAAATGCTCAAGAGTCCAAGGGTCTAATTCACAAGGTAAATCTACAAGTGTAGATTTACACATATGTATATCTATTCATGCACTTAGGTGTAAGTCTACACCTTTTCACTGTTCACCATTTCCGAGGGTAGACCTATACCTAAGTTTAGATGTACATGTCTCAACCCTCTCTTTTTGAGGGCTGGAGACATTTTGGGGCATATTCTCAAGAACGTGTGATAACTACCGCAAAAGTTGCTTAACGCAACCCTTCACATCGCAGTCCATCGCGGGAAAATAACACTGTGTCAACGTGGTATTCCCAACCCTGCGGCACCATGTGATAGTAGCAGGATAACGCGCAAAATGACCGCCCAAAAACCAACGCGACGCAGAAACAATGCGAAACACGAACGCGAAAAAACATGCAATGTCCCAAACCGCAATACAAAAATCAGCGACAACCAGCCACAGGCCCGCAAATCCCTCGCGTCATGCGTGAAAATGCACTATAAGAGCAACCAAAAAATAAACACCAAAAACAAAACAAACTGCGTAGCACCTTGGATGCACCCGGACCGAGTGTAGAGGACAACCCGAACCCCCCAAGCCCCACGGAGGACCACCCAGGAACCCCGTGTTCGGGGAAGGGCAAGGAGAAGAGGAAGAGGAAGAGGAAGACGGGGTTCAGACCACAGGAAGACCGGATCATCGTCACAGAGGTGATAGAACACTACCAACAACTGTTCGTCACATCCAATGCGTCATTGGCAACAAAAACGGAAATATGGCAGTGCATCGTCACCAACGTGAATGCAGTCGGAGTGTCGAGGAGGTCAAGAGGCGCTGGCATGAAGTGCACAGCCGAAACAACCGAAACTCTCTGCCAACATGAAGGCAGCAAAGGCGACTGGAGGTTGGAGTCCGGCGCCACAGGTGGAGCTGGATGAGCTGGAGGAAATGGTGGCCACAGTCATCAGCGCGGAGATGGTGCAAGGAGTCGGGGGTCTGGACACAGCCCGATATGACCTGACCCAACAGCAACAGGGTGAGTAACGACCAGGGACTGGGGGACGGGGGCAGATGGGCACAATGCCACACATTCACAATCATGTGCAGCACACTGCACACCCACAATGACTGTGGAACATGTCCCTGATACCCTTGGCACACTGCAGCACACATAGCAACACCAAGTAGTCCACCGTCCACAATCTGCACAAATGGGCCCCCCTCCATATCATCAATGCCACAACCTACCCATGCACATGTGCTGAATCCCAAAAAGTAGCGGCTCTGTGAGCCACACCGACAATGCAAGTGACACTGCATGACAGATAGCATGGCTGAAGTCACAATACATGACATGGTGCACAAGACGACACTGAGGTGGCTGAGTGTGGACCACATCCGTAAAGGAGCAGGTCACTCTCTGACACATCCACGTGCACCTACGAACCATGACGTAAAAAACACATTTGCAGACAAACAATGCACAAGAGTACCAAATATCTCCAGTAGCACAAATGACCCAAGTCGCAAACATCCCAGCACCCGAAAAGCACACAAGTCAAATGCACACCGACTCAAAGGGATAAGGGTCTGCCAATGCAGAGCTGCAGGGGCGAATCGCCAACAATGCAGCACACACACATAGCAATCACAGTACATCAACATTGACAACAATGTAGGACAGAGTGCAACCCCTACACCACAGGACAGGGGACACAACTGGTGCCGCTCGTGCGTAGAAACTGGCCAATCACAACTGGCAATGCATGACACTGTGAGCTGATAATGTACGAGAACAACCACACATCCGTCATGTAGTCGAAATGTCCACTGACTCCCATCAAATAGCCAGCTTCACCAAAACAGTCACAATGTACATCGTCATGCAGTCTGAATGTAAACATCTACAATGCGTCAACATACATGGAACACACTGTTAACCTGCATCTCCCCTTCACATTGCAGAGGGACAATCAACACCTCCTGCAGAGCAGACCACACATCTCTTCAGTGATGATGAAGAGGACACCCTGCACATTTGCACAGACACCCTCCAACGGCTCGTGGACAGCCTCCGCACCCCACCTCCAGGAGCAGGGCAGCCCAGCTGCATCGCAGTGAGCCCACACCCTGCACAGACCACACCGCAGGAAGCACACACCACCACAGCTGCCTCCCAGGACCCCCACGACCAACACACAGATTTCAAACTCCTTGTGTTAGGGTGCCAGGAGAAGATGGCAGGTCAGCTGCGGCTGGGTTTCGAGCTCATGGCAGACAAACTCAATGCCATACGTTGGTGCCTGAGTCCCATCAGGGAGCACCTACAGTCCCTAACGGATACCCACTGTCTGCACCATGCTCACCAACAATCCTTGGCTGACATCGCTGGGTCCATTACTCAGTTACAAGAACTGTCTAGGCAGACAGGCCCAAGTGATGACAGCACAGAGTTGGCACAGATGCGGAGGTCAATGGAGACCATGGAGCCGATGCAGGCTGGAAGTATGGCTGCCACTGCTGAACACCAGCGAGATGTAGCTGCGATCTTCCATGCCTTGCAGATCCTCATCTTGCCATTGCTGCCACTGAGCCTGTTCCAGGTCACTGCTGCAGGAACCTTGACACACACATATCCTCCCCCTGATGTGTCAGTGGCACACAGTGACGCAGCCATAACCCCACCACACACACCTGACACACCGGACACAGAAGACGTCTCAGAGGAGTAAGATGTGGAGGGTAATGACTGTGTGAGGAAGGAGGTAGTAGCATCAGTTCCCGCCATATGGCCTGTCCCTGCATGGTCATGCTCTCTGCATCATGCCCTGGAACAACACCTCCCACTGTCCCCCGAAACACTCTGCGACCTTCACATGGACCCCGACATGGACTGCCATATCTGCTCTGGTACCAATGACACAGCAACCCGACGGCGGACTGCACCCTTCCTCTTCAGATCAACTTTGCCTTGCCACAAGAACTCTGGTTGGCCCACCACTGGGCAACCATGTCATGTGGGCTTGAAGTGGCCATGTACTGCTCCAGGTCCGACACCCCCCATAATGTGAATAAAACATTCCAAATCACACAGATGTGTCATGTCTATGTTCACTCACAAATAAATGTTTGGATGAATGTCAGGACATCTATAGCACTAAAAGGTGCACCCTGGTAGATGTCATCAATGCGCATGTTTGACCCTGACCCACATGGCCACTTAGATGACTGTGAAGGTGTGAACTAGCTGTGGCCACATTGCACAGTGACAACAATCCTGTTGCCCCCAAACGTAGCACCACCTCCATGTATCAAATAGGGCTGTGTGTGGAAATGTCACATTCGGTAGCAGTCCTTAAGTGGTGTCCCCATCACATGTGACAACAGAACGTCTCTTCGCATGCCTACTCACACACATTTGTGTGGACACAGTCTGTTTTGATGGATGACCTTGTTCTACATGGCGAGAAGTTGGACACCATACGCACATTGCTGGGGACACGTAGGAGCACAGGTCTGCCACCAACTATCCCAGCCACAATGTCTGGCTCACAGAGGTGGAGCTGGCAATAGGGACTCACCCCCAATTCACAAGCGTCAGTCAATGCCTCCCTGTGTACGGATAATGCACATGTAGGCACATAATCTGTCATTATAATTAGTGCTCCCGGTTTTATGGTATTTATTTTTTTAACATTTCCGTCTGTATTTATCCATATTTATTTTTGGGCCATTTTATCTGTATTTATCCATATTTTTTGTGTGTTTTGAGTATAAATGTAGTTGTAAAACTGTACATTTCCATATTTATTTAAATGATAGACGCGCACTCCTACTTTGATGTCTGTCGTGTTTTAACTATTTATGTTGCCAAATTTCACTTAACAGTACATCCACTGACAAATATTAGCATTATACCACAAATGTATGTTGACAAATGCAGTAATTTAAAGAAAGTCATCCTGTTTTTTAATTTACCAAGCTGTCCATCTGCTCAGCTGTTGGGCTATAATTCATGAAAGACAGCACGAAGAGTCACTTAAAAGAAGCACATTTTCTGTATTTATCCATTTTAAAAATAAATGCAGACAGAAAGCACATCGTTTTCTGTCTGTATTTATCTGTAAAAATCCGTAAAAACGGAAAACAGGGAGCCTTAATTATAATCAACACTCATCACAGTTGTACACAGGTGAAGTTGCGTAGACTTTATTAGCATGTGCGTTTCAGTACGGGCAAGGCAAGGGCCACAACATGCAGACCAATGTTTAAGACACTTACAGGCAGCTTAGGAACATGTCGAGGTGCAAGTAATGGGGTGGCAAAAGTGCACACAATTCATTACGGATGTCAACGGTCTCAGCCCACCTTGTCTTGCTGGACGAGTCATGTGATGTTTAGCGTCTGCTCATCGGCCCGTGTCAGGGGACACGACTCACAGCCCATGGGATCTGCATAGTGCTGTAGCACCGGACTGCGCTGACTGTGTGCTCTGCTGACACTGAGCAGGTGAAGGGATCCTACAAGGTCACATGTCGTGCTACATTGCCATGTGTGTTCTCTCCCCCCAGCAGTTTCTCCGCTTTTGGAACGTTGCCAGGCGACACTGTGCTGCTCCGCCCATGGGACTGCATCACCTTGCACAGGTGTGTGTACACACGTGTAGGTCCACACACATGCATTCTGAGTCCAGGCGAAGGCAGACATGTCCACTGTTGTGGTGGGATATGTGGAAATTCCTCTGAGATGCTACAAGGTGTGGGGACCTGTGCTGTGGGTGACAATCAATTGTGGCTGCAGGAACGTAGTTACTCGTCCATGTATGCGAGCGCTGCTTCATGGGCAATCTATTCCAAGAGTACATCGTTGTTGAGGTGAAGGTACGCGAGGGCGAGCCAATCCATTACCTGGTCCGGGCAGCTGTGCTCCGTCCACGCCGTTTCACCAATACGCAACACAGCCCAATAGGGGAGCGCCTCGATGTGGTCACTGCACACGAGGAGTTGTGCAATCTCCCATGCCCAACTGCCTGCACATACGCCAAATATCAAGGCATCCCATGCACGGGTGTCACGGTTACACTCCTGTTCATGGGCCAATAGGGGGCGCACACACGTGTCATAATCCAGCTCAGCTACCGTTGTGTTGGATAGGCAGACATCCATGGGCCACTCGAATGTGCATGATCGACAGTGGAACCAGGGCTGGATGTAGGTGACGTACGCAAGACGGAAACTCAGACGGTAACTGATGCGCAACACTGCCAGTGGCAGTGATCCCAACAGATGCAGCATTCATGCACGGTACAGTTCCACGTGACAGGGGTTGTGCATGTGCCCGGGATTGCCAGCCATTGCCTTTGTTGGTCTCGTAGCACCGGCACACTTCTGACAGGCGGCAGTTGTGTGGATGAGATGCCACTGCTCGGAGCAATGAGTCGTGTTTGTGTGCAACGTTTGGGCATATGGGTTGTTTCTTACTTATGTGTCAGGGGCATCCCAAGCAGGTGTGCATCAGGCAGGGACAAGTGTGTGTGGGGTGTGGACACGTTGGTCTTTCATTCGCGCAGTTTGTGGTGTGGGAGTCATCACAATCTGGTTTGTTATCTCTCGCAGGGAGTGCCAGCCACATTCAGGACCAAGGTCGGGGGTTCAGGTCTCCTTCAGACTTGTGTATTGAGACAATGGAGCTTTCATTCCTAATGTTGGTCTGACTACTGCTTGCATTTTTGAAATGTGATGTGGCCTTCGCGTTGCTATTGATGCCAGGCCTTTGACTTAGTGTGCGCCAATAGCGATACACACACAACAGTTGGCATGTATGAGCCAGGAGCCCGATTGGCCTTGCACTCCTTGTACAATATCTCTATTTCTCTCTCTCACTCCCTCTCCCTCTCTTTCTCTTTCTCTTTCTCTCACTCTCTCTTTCTCTCTCTCTCTCACTTTCGCTCGCTCTCTCTGTCCTTTGATGAGCGCATGACACACTTTCTTATCTGGAAATTTGTTTTGCAGGCTGTGACTTCCAGATTGTCCTGGGTGGACCCGCCATGACTCTTCAAAATAGTTATTTTGTGTTTATTCTGTATGAAACGAATTATTTGCTGAGTCTAAGATGAATGTATGATTCTCATTTTTCTGACGACACAGGTAGGTTAGGTGTTGTTATTGTGCGACATCGGGCACATTGTTTTGTTCATGATTTCGTGAGGTTGATGTGACATATCTTTGTCCGGGTGTGGGTGGGGGGTGCCCGGAGTGGGGCCCCGGGGGGGGGGGGGTCCTGGGTGTGGTGGCAGTGGGTGTTGTTGCCCTCTCGGGGCTCCGGGATGCATGGTGAGTGGCTCCATGGCATCTGTTGTTCTTCATGTGTGGCTATGGGCTGTGCTCCCTTGTCTGTTGCAGGTTGTCGTCCGACTTTGCACCAGGTAAGAGCAGGTGTTAATTTCCTGCTGCTAACGCGCCTTATCGCATGTTTTGTGATCTTATCGCGGATCGGGCTGGTCGTTGAGAATGTTGTGGAGTGGTGTTGTCGCTGCTTTTTGCACGGGTACGCCTACTCTGCATATCATTAGCGTTAGTTGCCGGGGGCATCTGTGGCGATGTTTTTTGCGACTGATATCGCAGGTAAACTGGTGTTATGGGCTGTTAGGACCAGCTTGGGAATGGGGAGATAAATTTATCGCGGATTTGGATGCGATAACGTGCCGATAACTCGGCGATAGCTCCTTGAGAATATGCCCCTTTGAGACTGAATTTATGAGTGCAAAATTAATACTAGTAACTTTTCACATATAGTTGGAGATCTCTGCCATGCTGGTGGAAATCTCCTAATGGAAAAGAATAGGGAAAAAATAGGGGAAAATAAATAAGTTTCTTATTTTTAAAAATATATATTTTATTGCAAAGTATAAATGGAAATACATTTATTTAGTTTTACCCTAGAAGATGTTAATAAGATGTTATACCACATCAACTTTTCAAAATAAATGCTTGCTAGACAATTACAAAATTTAAATACATTAATTTATTTTATAAATATTATTTTTTAAACAAACTAAAATAAAAACCTCTCTAGCATTTTCAATTTAAATTAATAGTATGTGAATGTAATTAAAAGTCATGTTTAATTAACGTAATTATGTAAATTACTTTGTATTTTGTAATATTTCAGAAAATATTTTGTATTATGTAATATTTCAAAAGATAACCAGCATTTTAACATATTTAGTTACCCTCTATGTGGTCTCAAAACCCAGTTCTGGGGGTAGCTTTCCTACCACTGCTTTGGTGCCAGTCTAACAACGGGGACAAAGGCTGGTTCTTTCTAGGTGTCACCTGACATTTACTTGTGACAAGGTAGGCCCCTCTGATGTTTATTAAGTTCCCGGGACCACCCCAGCCGGTTTCCCGGCAAGGGTAAGAAAAACCATCTCCACTCCCAGGCCACTGTCCCTGCTCTAGGAGCAGTTTTCACACCATATTAAGGTCAATAACTTTATTGACAGCTGCTGGAGAGCTAATGTAAATTAGTCACCAGGAGCTTCAGGGATGGAAAAGGTAACTTTCTAAAAGCTACTAATCATAAATATGTATTAAAAATGCAACTTTGTCATTGAATTGGACTTTCAATAAATATTAAAAAGAGAGATTGAGTTATTTTTGAAGCTGGTCCAAACCTGAGATATGGAAGTAATATTTTAATCTGTACTCTGGTTATCTGTCTACAATAGCTAGGCCTGCTACAGTGAAAATAGCTTTTAGCGCTCCGTCACTAGGGATATGGTGACATTAATTTTCTACTTGTCCCACTTTTAAAAACTATGGACCCTACATTGTGGGCTACAAGGCCTACATAGCAATGACTTATTAATATTTAAAAGGGAGGTCTTAGTCTGTCAAAAATAGTTCTATTGACAAGCTGCACTGCAGGCTTTATGCAGGCTGCAATGGTAGGTTTGAAACCATGTTTTAGGCCCACTCTGTGGATGGCACAAAAGGTGCTGCAGTACACAGGCAGCATTTATCTTCCAGGCCCTCAGTGCATTTCCTATACCTAGAGCCACTGGAATTATGCAACTCTGGGGCTGTGACGTTTTCCAAATAATGATGGATTTGCCGCATTTGCTTCTTGCTCAAAAATATCAAACGTTACTAAAATCGAGGCGACCTGTGGTGCAGCACAGAAGAACATCCTATGCAAAGGTTGACTTGCCATCTTTCAGTTACTTATTAATGTATTTGAATGTTAAACCGATATGAATAAGGTTAAACCTTTGCCCAGAGAGTGTTTATATATGACAAGATGGCAAAACTATGAAGTAATTTTATAACAAAATGTGCTGCATTAGGTTGCATAATTTGCCTATTCTTGCAGCATAATTTAGTCAACCCTCTCACATAATTTGGTCCCCCAGCCGCATAATTTCAGTGGCGCTGTCTATAAATTATACTATCACATTAATCAAGAAGAGGGAGGTACGTAGTGGACCTTGCCTCCTGTATCAAATAGATAATCAAAAGAAATCCACTAGAAAGCTTAAACTGATATCCTTCCAGATATAGTAGTATTCCTTAAGGGAAAAGATTTACTTTTCTTAAAATAACCCTCACCCACCACAAGGTCCCTTGGTGGCATGCTTCATCATCGGGATCTTCCCGCCCCGCTGCAGGACGGGGCGTGCTGCGATCGACGGAGACGTGGGAGCACTTTCTGGTAGGTGTGGGCTATATTACTAAAAAATAGGAGTGGAAGGGTCAGTGAGATAGTGAACAAAAATTCTAAAAATACCTGGCCACTAGGGACCTAAACATTATTGAATCCTGCGGCTGGTATTGTTAAAAACGGGGGTGTTGGAGGTGCACAATATAATGTATGTGTTACTCCTGGTCTACATGTTTCAAGCCTTCCCCTTCAGCTTTTCTTCAGGACCAAGTACGATTGATCCCTGATACCACTCCTTAATATTGGCTATTGTATTCTTTAGTGCCTACTCATGGTATATCATTGTGTGTTATACGATACCCAATCGATATGATGCTTCAATACTACCTATTTGGTAAGATGTCTCAATTCATTTCATTATTGTTCTAACTTTGCCCCATGAGCCCTGCACGGGAGGGGAGGGACGCTTGTAGTCAAACTTGCCTCAAAGCTACTCCCTCGCCCAGCATACTTTGCCTGCCCGTGGCTCCGTGGGTGAGTCTTCAATGGCTTGCCCACCCTTAGCCTTCTCTGACCAAAGGCATCAAGGACAATGCAAGAGTTACCAAAGGGCAAGTGAAGTCTACAAACTGGCTAAGCCCAATTGGCGTTCATGGCCATTTCAATTGAGCATGTAATGTGTTTGTATTTGTGAACTCAAGGACATATTTACTATCCTTTCACACAACACAGGGCAGCAGGCAAAGTTGCTGCACTGTATTGTGTGAAAGAGTAGAGCAGAAATGCTCCATATTTACAAATATATGGAGCATTTCTGGTCTCTTCTTGCGCCGGCTTACTGTGAGCTGTCTAGCACCAGCCCAGGCACCCTTGTATTATAGTGCAAGGGTGCCCGCATTATGGGCAGGATAGTTTTTATGAAGGAAGGGACACCGTGCACAAAAGCAATTCTTAGAGGGTTTTTTCTCTTTCTATGTCTGCTGCAGAATGCAGCACATGAGGAAAGAGGAAATATTGAGGAGAAATAAAGACATTTTGACTCATTCCCAGGTTTACTCGCTTTAGTAAATCTAGCAATGCGCCAAAATCCATTGATGGATGCATGGGAATGCCCGTGCTCCACCCATAGATGCCTCCCAAGTTGAAATGTAGCGTAACGCACCGCAAGCGGCTGTGTTGCATTACATTTCTTTACAAAGCCACACAAGGCCACGCAAATCAGGCCTTGCATGGCCTTGTAAATTTCAAATAAGCCTTTGTGTTGCCCTGCGCCACCTTGTGCGACGCAAAGGGTTAGTAAATCTAGACCTTAATATCTACCCATAATGCACATCCCATGCTCTTGCATGTCGCACTCTCATCTCTCATGTTTTATTCAACACAAACAAATGTCTACGGAAGTCTGAAGGGGCGCCTGATCTGCTTGTGCGCTCTTTCTGTTGATTTGGAATCCCATGCAGGGCACCACCCCCTCCCGGAAGTACAGCTAATTGCTGGCAAATGCTCACCAGTCATGGGGACAGAGTGATGGATTCCCTGATACTAGAACCAATTAGGATTGCACCGTGGCCAGACCAAGGGGCTGCCTGTTGCACTGAAGTAATTAAAATGCAATAATTTGTTTCTTTACGTCTTTAGCACTGCTTTTTTTTTTTTAAATCATTAGTCACCGAATACCTGCACTAAAACGTTGAAACAGAGGGGCATATTTACAAGCCCCTTGCGCCCCTTTTGCGTCACTTTTAACATGGGAAAAGTGACGCAAAAGTGGCACAAGAGGCTTGTTCAATTCCCTCTACTTTTTTTTTTTTTTTTGTATGACCAGATATTTGTTTTTTTGAGCCGAGTGTTTGGACAAAATTCCTGTTAAGTCTTGAAGTCAATTTAGTTGTTAGAGCGGGACACAATGGCATTTCTGATTAACACCTTTTGGTTTCTTGTTTTTGCAACTATTTCCATGAAACATATCGCTAGCTAAGGGCGATTACATCAGCATTGCGTGGTAAGTTGCAATGGAAATAGGCACAAAGGGGCATATTTACAAGCCCCTTGTGTCACCCGTACGTCACTTTTCCCATGTTAAAAATGACGCAAAAGTGGCGCAAGGGGCTTGTAAATAAGCCCCAAAAAGTTCAAAATGTGGCACCAATCATTTTTGTTCTATTCCATGTCAAAGTACTTTTTGCAGCTGAAGTCACCAGCCACTACGAATTTTTCAATATGGCGCATTTCGAACACGCTAAATAAACGCACAATCAAAGCTGGTTCACAAAAAAAGGTAAGGATGCATCACTCATCTGAGACCGGTTACACCACAAAGGTCCTGAGATATGGATTCTAAAAATATAGACCATTGTTTTACAAAGTACAGTATTCACGAGAAAACTAGAATATGGACAAATCGGCGCAGAATGGTCTGCCGTTTCCCATATCTGTGAGCAGTGCCGGACTGGCCATAGCAGGCACCGGGCGTTTCCCTGGTAGGCCGCCAGGGTAGGGGCCGGTTTTAGGCCCTGGGGGGCCGTTTTTGTTACTGGGGGCCGGCAATATCGGCCCCCTGTAACAAAATCGGCCGAAATCGGCTGTAGCAAACAGCTCGGCTGCACCCCCCTCCTCACCCCCAGGGGGCCGGCCGAGCAGTTTGCCAAGGCCGTTTTCGGGTCCCAGTCCGGCCCTGTCTGTGAGATATGAAATAATGAATGAATAAACTGGTGTGGTGGAATTCAGGGCGCAGAGTCAACTCGGTGTTTCCTGATAGGAAAGGTTAATGTGCAGAGCATTCACAGAAGAAGGAGGTTTGGTTATTCAGGTGGAACACGTGTCAAGTCAAATAGACAGTGTTATACGGGGCTAACTAGGACTTACACAGTGCTTTCAGCAGAAGGAATTGTCACGAAAACACCAAAGTAGACACTGGGGACCACAATTACTAAGATTTCACTCACCGCAGCAACAATAGTTGCTGCTCTGTTTTTGCATACATGCAGACAGGCAAGAGACTCCCATTTTTTTAAAGCAAACAATGCTTAATTTTAGCTGTCTCCCACCTGCAATCGCCTTTGCTTCAATGTACGTCAACGGGAAAATTAGGATCCCCAATTTTATTTTCAAAATATCCCTATTTCTTGTTTCAAAATGTTGGCATCTATGCTTTGACGTCAAAAGGGAAGAAACAGAACAGCGCCATATCTAATAAGATATGGCACTATGGGGCATATTTACAAGCCCCTTGCGCCACTTTTGCGCCGCCGCGGTGACGCAAACCATGTGCCGCGTTGCGCTATATTTACAACGTGACGCATCTAGGGAGATGCGTCACGTAGTAAACCCCTGCGCCACATGAAACCTGCGTCAGGTTTCATGTGGGCGTACCGGCACAGGGGGGGGCGTTCCGGCGCAGGTACGCCTCGGAAAAGTGACGTAGTGAAATCTACAAGATTTCACGCAGTCACTTTTCCGACGCTGGTGCGCCAAATCCTTACGCCTGCTTCAAGCAGGCGTAAGGATTGACGCACCATGTTAGGGATAGGGAAGGTTGGAACAGTGCTGGAGTTGCGTCGCGCTTGCGACACGACTTCAGCACTGCACCAACCTTCCGCCGGCAGATGCATCACGCATCTGCTTATCCTTGTGCCACGATGCGCCGCATTGTAAATGCGGCGCATCAGACGTGGCGCAAGGGTAAACTTGCGTGACGCATTTTCCCTGGCGCATCCCTGCTGATATGCAGGGATGCGCCAGGGAACGTAAATATGCCCCTATAATCTCTTCCCCTGCGCTAGCGCTCTCTTGGCTGCCTTGTGCAATGCACCATGGTGAAAGGGTGTTTGCTGAAATTCTTTCACACAGTGTGCACCATAAAAGTACCTTTTTAGTACAGATAGTATGCTTTCACATAGTTAAAGAGTTTTCTAGCTATGTATGTGCGCTATAGAAAACTTTTTTCACATGTTATGCTTGGCTTGAGGAGGTATAATTTTTTATTGCGGCCCAATTGTTAGGAATGGAGTCAGAATATAAAATAGCTATGACCCGGATCATAGCAGATTGAGGGAAATGTTTTCGCTTTTTTCCAATGTGAAGACATGGCAGTAGAAAACTTGTCAAAATAATGATAGTGAAACACTCACTGTCCAGAAGAGGTCAGGGGCGGCTCCTACATTGGAGCAGAGGAAAGTCGCCCCACTTAAACGCCCGCGGGATGAAAAATAAAATGGTAATTAGTTACCATTTTATTTTTTATCCACTTGTCCCGAATAGAGCGTCAGGACGGGTCGGGCCTGCTAAGTTACAGCAGTAGGGAGGAAGGCGGGATGTCTATGCACTGTTTAAAGTGCGCATGTCTCTTTGGCTAGCCAGGCTTCCTTGGAAATCCCGACCAAACATGCAACACTTTACAGTGCGACGTCTGCAGACAGCTATTTAAATTACCTAACAGCACTTCACAATCTCAAATAAGGCTAGAATTTGGCCTCAGAGATCAGCTAATGGCTATGAAAACAACTCCCTTGAAGTACTGTCATGGGTTAAAAGGGGCAAAAGACAACACATTTAGGAGTAGAATACACACATGGCTCACGATTAACAGCTACAAAACGACCACAAGCTTATTTAGTCAAGTTTTTTTCCAGCATTTTACAAATTAAAGTTAATGATCTTCAGATTCAAGCGAATCCCGAATTTAGATTTTCCACTCCCATTGGACTCATCACAGAGTTCCTTAGAATGCAGGCTCTGTAACTTCAAATAGCAGGCCCTGACACATATGGCCTGTACCTGCCATTATAAGCTCGGAACTACTGCATTGTCTTCAAGGGAGCACTCAGCATTCCAATGGTCTAATATGGCTTAGACTACTGTTCCTTAAGAATAATGTCCGCACTTACCTACTTCAGTGGAAAACAGCCAAAATTAGCGATGAGGTTTATCAAGTATATGTCACATGTAGAACGGCTTCTGTACTAACCCAAAGCAGTAGCTTCTCAGAAAACATACATCCATTAAAAGAGTAAAAGGCACTTAAGAACAGTCATTGTTTATGAATAACAGCCCTGAGCACTGTACTGACTAAGTGGCACCATCTGTGGCAATGTCAGCATTTACGGCCTTGTAGTCCCCATGGTAGTGGAGTAGAGTATTGATTTCCCCCTAAAAAAAATTAAAAAAATAAACTTCACTCAAATTCAGTGTCTGTTGAGAATGAAGGATTTTTACAAGGTCTTTTTATACTGAACTTTTGAACTTTAACTTTGTACTTGATTACTTGACTTAGTACACTTGTAGGTTGACTTTTAAAATGATCTTAGTATTTTATTGTATGATTATAATGGTTTTTATTAATTGAACAGTAAATATATCTGATCTGAACTCTTGCCCCAACAACACTAATCCAACTACACTGCTATAAAGCCTCCCACTGAACCACAACACATACAAGTCTAGATGCAATTCTGGACTTGCAGGGCTGTACCAGTGTGCAGCTTCTATGGCACAGTTAGCTCTGGGGCTATGTTTGGATATGCCTCTTCACCTTAGAGAGACTCAACAACACCAGATAAGTGATAGATGGAAAATCCTGAATTTGTTTTGTAAAATATGCTCTGCACCAGAATTATGCTATTTTAACCGCTTCGCTGCCAGGCCCCCCGTACCACACCCTTTTTTGACTCTTTGGGTTAGTTTGCGCTTATGCTCCCATAAATGTTTGTCCGCATAAGGTATCCATGCCAAATTTGCGCCCTTTTCTTCCAACATCCTGAGGATTCTAAAGGTACAAGGGGTTTGTGGATTCCCCTGGAGGGGACTGAGAAATTAGGCAAAAAAAAAGCTAAAATGGTGCTTTTTGGGAGGGGAAATGGGATAAAAGTGCTGCAGAAGAAAGCGTCTGGTTTCTTCCCTGCAAAAGGTATCAACAAAGGGTTTGTGGTGCTAAAATTACAATTTTCCCAGATTTCAGGAACAGGCAGACTTTTGTCAGAAAAACAACATTTTCTACACAGCAATTTACTGGGACATAGCCTATTTTTCCTATTTTGTGTGCTTTCAACCTCCTTCCAATTAGTAGTATATATGGGTATGAAACCAATAATGGATCCTGGAAAGCTATACATTTCTGAAACGTAGACAAAATTCTGAATTCAGCAAGGGGTCATTTGTGTAGATCCTTCAAGGTTTTCCTATGGAAAGTAACAGTTAAAATAAAAGAATGTGGAAATGTAGTTGAAAAAAACAGCCATTTGTGCCTTCATTTTCACCTGTAACTTCTTCTAACTATGGTAGATTTTTTAAAGCTATATACCGTTACGTCCACTGAGCCCTTCTGGTTGTGGGGTTATATGAGGCTTGTAGGTTCACAAATAACCCGAGGTACCCAGAGCCAGTAACTGAGTTGCACCTTGCAATGTTTTTTCATTGTGTACCGGGTATACAGTAATTCATTTGGTAAAATATAAAGAGTGAAAAATCTATCAAGGAAGCCTATGTATTTCTGAAATTGGAACAACATATGGAGTTTATAAGCAATGGTTATTTGTGCATCTCTGAATTTGTGGGTACCCATATTAGCATGCGAATTAATGGGTATTGTTCAAAATGACTTCTTTTTTACCCACTGACTTACATTTGGAAGGCAGAAATGAATAGTAGGACAACCAGTAATAACAGTAATAACACTTGTTCTACTATTCTGTGTTTTCCCAAGCCTCCTGATAAAAATGGCACCTCACTTGTGTGGGTAGGCCTAGTGTCTGCAACAGAAAATGGCCAAAATGCAACGTGGACACATTTGTTCGCAATGTGCCTAACTGTGGATTTTGGGCCCTAGTTCAGCCGGCACCTAGGGAAATCTAGCAAACCTGTATATTTTTTAAAACTAGACACCCAGCGGAATCCAGGATGGTGGGACTTGTATGGCTCTCACCAGGTTCTGTTACCCAGAATCCCTTGCAAACCTCAAACTTTGTTTAAAAAAAACACATTTCCCTCACATATCAGTGATGGAAAGTTCTGGATTCTGCAGGGAGCCACAAACTTCCACCCACCCAGCATTCCCCCAAGACTGCGGATAAAAATGGTATCTCATTTGTGTGGGTAGGCTTAGTGCCCACGACAGGAAACACCCCAAAACGCAACGGGGACACATTTGTTCGCAATGTGCCTAACTGTGGATTTTGGGCCCTAGTTCAGCCGGCACCTTGGGAAATCTAGCAAACCTGTATATTTTTGAAAACTAGCCACCCAGCGGAATCCAGGATGGTGGGACTTGTGTGGCTCTCACCAGGTTCTGTTACCCAGAATCCCGTGCAAACCTCAAACTTTGTTTAAAAAAACACATTTTCCTCACATATCAGTGATGGAAAGTTCTGGATTCTGCAGGGAGCCACAAACTTCCACCCACCCAGCATTCCCCCAAGACTGCGGATAAAAATGGTATCTTATTTGTGTGGGTAGGCTTAGTGCCCACGACAGGAAACAGCCCAAAACGCAACGGGGACACATCACATTTTTCCAATGGAAACGGTTTCTAGTTTTCAGAATGTCTGGGTTTGGTAGGTTTCCCTAGAAGGCCGTCTAGCCCAGGACCAAAAACACAGGTGCCCCCCTTTGCAAAACCAAGTCGGTTTGTGATAGATAATTCTGATGTCTCCACAATACATTTTGGGCCCTTCTCTGTCATGGGCACTTGGCCCACCTGCACAATTGAGGTAGCATTTTTATCGGGAGACCAGTGGGAATTCTGGGTGGTAGGAACTTTGTGCAGGCCCGGTGATTCCACAACTTTCCCACTCAAAACTGCGAGGAAAACATGATTTTTTAAGCTAAAATTGAGGTTTGCAGGGGATTCTGGGTAAAAAAAAGTTGTGGGATCCATGTAAGCTACAACTCCTTGGACTCCCCCGGATGTCTAATTTTCAGAAATATCTGGGTTTGGTAAGTTTCCCTAGATGGCTGCTGAGTCCGGACCAAAAACGCAGGTGCACTCCTTGCAAAAACAGGTTGTTTTGTCATAGATAGGGGGCGCCGGCGTCCGGGGTTCAGCATCTATCTATGGAAACCTACCAAACCCCGACATTTCTGAAAACTAGAAACCCAGGGGAGTTCAGGGATGTGTTTCTTGTGTGGATCCCCCAACGTTTTCTTACTAAGAATCCCCTGCAAACCTCAAATTTAGCTAAAAAGTCATATTTTCCTCACATTTCTGTGTGGGAAGGTTGTGAGATCACCGGGCCGGCACAAATTTCCCACCATAAAATGATACCTCACTTGTGTGGGTGCTCAAAGCAGTGTCAGCCCAAAAACGTTTGAAAATAAATCTGCCCTTCTGGTCCCACTTTGGTTCCCCCTCAGTTTTTCATATTATAAGTTTTTAAGTTCTCTGCTTTGGGCACCCACACGAGTGAGGTATTATTTTTTCAGGAGACTGAAGGAAACACTGGGAGGTGGGAAATTTGTGCCGGCGCAGTATTCCGACAAATTTTTCACACAGAAATGTGAGGAAAGTGTGAATTGCTAGCTAAATTTGAGGTTTGCAGGGTATTCTGGGTAATAAAACGCTGGAGGATCCATGCAGCTACACCGCTAGCCAAGTGCCATCCATGCATACCACCAGCCAAGCACCATTTGGCAACTCACCGATAGCCTGGAATCTGGGAGTAGTGCTGGATGAGGACCTCTCACTTGAAACGCATGTGAATGGAGTAGCTGGGAGATGTTTCGCTTTGATTCGAGGCCTCAGGAAATTGTACCCAATGTTAACTGTCCAAGCAAGGTCCCTGATTTCCAGAGGCGTTATACTAAGTAGACTGGATTATTGCAATGCCCTTCTTTTGGGAGCCCCTAATTATCTACTAAAGAAATTGGAACACGTTCAGATAGTCATAGCCAAACTAAAGCTAAATAGATCTTGGAATTCCTCTGCCTCTGGTGCTCTCAGAGATCTAGACTACCCATTAAACGGAGGATTATTTTCAAATCACTCTGTATTGTTTTTAAGGCGTTGCATAACAAAGGACCAAAGCCACTGCAGGCCAGATTAAGGAAATATACTCCCGGTAGGTCCCTCCGCTCAACCACACTTAATTATGTCCATGGACAGAGATTCAATAAAGTGCGGCAGGGAGGACACACCATCACTGTGAAAGCTGCACAGCTATGGAACAAGCTGCCAGTCTCAGTAAGATCTCAATCTGACCTGTTTAAGTTTAGGAAGGCCCTGAAAACTTGGCTCTTCCCTTATTAACTATTGAGATGAAACTCTGGCTCTCCGTTGCAATACTTTCTTTTCATTACTTATACCCCTACTGATGAGTCTTTCAGCTATCCAGTGCCAGGATACCATTATGGTCATAGTGCACTCTATAATTTACAGATACATACATCCATACTTACCACCAGCCAAGCGCCATCCACGCACACTGCCAGCCAAGCACCATCCAAGCACATTGCCAGCCAAGTGACAGTCCACGCACACCAACAGACATGTGCCATCCACACAGACCACTAGCCAAGCGTCAGTCCATGCACACTGCCAGTCAAGCACTAGTCCACACACACTGCCAGCTAAGCACAAGTCCACACACACCGCCAGCAAAATGCAGGTTCACACACAGCCAGCCAAACACCAGTAAACACAGACCGTCAGCCGAACTCCAGTTCACACACACACACATACAGAAACCTTTGCTAGTAGTTTTCTGCCCCCTTTGGGAGCAGGTGTGCCTAAACATATCACTGATCTGCCCCAAGGGGACAGAAGCAGCCAAAATGTGCTCACAAAAAAAAGGGGAGCAACACTTGCCTAAGGGGCTGCTCCCTGACATGCCCATAAACATATCTCTAGTGCCTAGTGGGCTTTCTGCCCTCAGGGGGCAGATTAGGGGACTTTGCCCCCATCCGGGGGGGCAGAAAGACTGTGCTAATTTTTGGGAGGGGTGGGGGCATTATAATGCCCATTTAGGGCAACCCCCACCTCTAGGTTTTCACCCAAAAAGAATCCCTGGTGTCTAGTGGGCTTTCTGCCCCCCCTCAGGGGCAGATGGGGGTAATAACTCCCATCTGCCTCCGGGGGGCAGAAACACTGTCCCTTTTGCATTGGGGCTGGGGGCATTGGCATGCCCATTGTGGGCAGCCCTCACCCCTCTTTTATAAAAAAAATAAAAACCATTCCTGGTACCTAGTATTTTGGAGGCTATTGACCCCATCTGAACCCCAGGAGGGGAAGAAACACAAAGTCAATTTTTGGGAGGGGTAGAGGAATTATAATGCCCATTTAGGGCAGTACCCACCCCTATGTTTTCACAAAAAAAGAATCTCTGGTGTCTAGTGGGCTTTCTGGCCCGGCGGGGGCATATCGGAGTGATAAGCCCCACCTGCCTCCGGGGAGGGCAGAAGGGTTGTCCCTTTTGCGATGGGGAAGGGGGCATTGGCATGCCCATTGTGGGCAGCCCCATCCCTCTTTAAAAAAAAAAAAAAAACATCCCTGGTGGCTAGTGGGCTTTCTGCCCCTCCGGGGGGTAAATTGGTGGCTATTGCCCCCATCTGCAGCCCATGGAGGCAGAAAGACTGTGCCAATTTTTGAAGGGTGGGGCCATTATAATGCCCATTTAGGGCAGCCTCCACCCCTATGTTTTCACAAAAAATCCCTGGTGTCTGGGAGGCAGATCGAGGGTGCTAACCCCCATCTACCTCCCGGGGAGGGCAGAAAGACGTTCCCTTTTGTGTTGGAGGTGGGGGCATTGGCATGCCCATTGTGGGCAGCCCCATCCCTCTTTTATGAAACATAAATCATCCATGGTGGCTAGTGGGCTTTCTGCCCCCCCGGGAGGGTGGATCGGGGGCTATTGCCCCCATCTGCACCCCGGGGGGGCAGAAATACTGTGCCAATTTTTGAAAGGTGGGGGCATTATAATGCCCATTTAGGGCTGCCCCTGCCCCTAAGTTAAAAAAAAAAAGAATCCCTTAGGTCTAGTGTGCATTCTACACCCCTGGGGGGGGGGGCAGATCAGGGGTGATAACCCCCATCTGCCTCCTGGTGGGCAGAAATGCTGTCCCTTTTGTGTTGGGGTGGGGGGCACTGGTATGCCCATTGAGGGCAGCCCCCACCCCTCTTTTATTAAAAAAAAAAACAGCGTTCCCTGGTGCCTACTGGGCCTTCTGCTCCCTCCCGGGGGCCGATTGGGGCTAATGCACCCATCTGTACCCTAGGGGGGCTTACTATGAAGTCTATGCCCACATTTTTATGGGGGAGCAAAAGCCCTTGCCCAAGGGGCTGCTCCCCCCTCCCTTGTGTCTAGTGGGTGGATCCCTGCTTTGGGATCGCCCTCCTGCGGCAATCCCCAATCAGGGATCCACTAGGTGGGGTTACCATGGGAAATGGGAGATTCTCCCCTTTCCTACGATACCTTTCCCGTGTGATTCAGTGCTTGGGGGCTGAGATAGCCTCACGAGGACCGAAGCACTGAAACTGAAACAAGTCGATCGGCTCATTTCAGTTTTATATGTAATGATGTCAGTGCGCAATGCGCACGATCGTCATTACATAGGGAAAAAAATGCCTCAGGAGGTTGGGCAAGCTCTTCCCCAAATCCCGAGGCCAAAAACAAAAAAAGGAAATCCCTCTGCTGAAAACAGCAGAAGAATTATGCGGTGGTGTGCTGAGGACATAACGGTTGAGTTCATGGCACACCAGCACTGCAGCCATGGATGTAACCGTTACGTCCATGGCACCGAACCGGTTAAAAATTCTTTATTTATCAATTTTCATATCGTATCATTTCGTCACACAACAACCATAAAGAGACTCAATTGGTCAAAATGTCTCAGCTATGCCACTCTATCAGCCTACACTAGGTATTTACATTGAGTTTTAATGTCCATACTCTTGGTGAGCATCAATCAGGAGCTTCATGCCAGGATATGCCAGTATTAGGCCTGGCTTTTTCAGCGGGTTCACCCCCAGACATTTTGCTTTTTGGCCTCCAGGTTTTTACTCTGTTTTTGTTGGCTTTAGGACTCTGGGCACGTTACCACTGCTATTCAGTGCTAAAGTGCATATGCTCTCTATGTAAATTTTGTATATGGATTGGTGTTTCCATAATTGGCTTCTTAGATTTACTACTAAGTCTCTAGTACAGTGCACAGGTGTGCCCAGGGCATGTAAATCAAATGCTGCTAGTGGGCCTGCAGCACTGACTTTGCCACCCAAACAAGCAGCCTTTCAAAGGTGTCTCAGACCTGCCCCTGCAGTGTCTGAGTGCAGTTTTTACTGCCATGTCGACCTGGCAAGTGCCCCCCCACTTGCCAGGCCCTAACCTTCCCTTTTCTTACATGTAAGGCAGCCCTCAAGTAGGCCCAAGGTAACCCCCTGGGCAGGGTGCTGTGTATGTGAAAGGTAGAACATGCCCTGGTGTGTGTGACATGCCCTGATAGGGAAGAACTGCCAATTTTGTTTTTCACTATTGACAGGTTATCTGCCCTATAGGCTAACATAGGAGTTGCTTTGTAATATCTTAAAAACCTACCTTTCGATTGGGACAAGGTAGAGAAATAGAGTTTAGTATGCCTGAACTCAGGAGTTAAAAATACATCTTTTAGTAAAGGTGATTTTTATATTATGTGTTTGAAAATACCACTTTTAGAAAGTGGGGATTTTCTTGCCTAACCATTCTGTGTGCCTCTGCTGGTTTGTGTATTGACTGTCTGGTTTTGGAGTGGTGGGGATGGGGATGTGCATTCATTGTAGACAGCCACCAGGGAGGTTGAGGTGTGTCCTGCCTTTCCTGGGTGACTCATAGTTGGGCTGAAAAGGCCTGGTCTGCGTTTAGAGTGGTCGGAGGAGTTTTCACTAACACCTGAATAGGCAGTGTCTCCTCTGCACAATGCTGTCTTCTCCTCCTGTAGGGAAGCTGGGCTACAGAGGGCAGAACTGGTTTGGACTGGGCTCAGAGACCCTTGCCACAAAGAGAACAAAGAGAAAATGTGGAATAAATATTGGGGCCCTGACCCCAGGACTTTAGAACTGGAGAAGCTGTGAGGAGTAACTACCACTTTGCTACGTGCTTTGCTGTGTTGGCCTGCAGTGGCTAGTTCTGTCTTGGGCAGAGAAAGGACTGGACTGAACTTTCGGCAACTTCCTTGTTTGAGTTTCTACAAGGGCTTTAGGTAGAGCTTGCACCCTGCTCAAAAAATCTCAGGAACAGCAAAGACTTCAAGTTCATCTGCTACCTGTGTGTTTTGTGCTGCACCAGAAGTAAAAACAACCCGACGCCATCAACGATGCCGCTGTCAGTTCTGTGTCCTGAAGGCACCGCAGAGGGCCCCGTCACACTTCGCAACACAACCCTGGTCTTACCAATGATGACACCCGATGCTGCCACCGAGCCACTGCTTGCACCATGACCTGTGGCCACAGCACTTCGCACCACCTCACTTCACACCGCCGCCTTGTTATCCCTGATGCGGCTGCTCCATGCCGACACCGACGGTGCTGCTTGCACCATGGTTTGAGGGTACCACTTGTAAGTTACATGACTCACCGCCACGTTCCACACTGCAGCCTTTGCCCACTGATGCCATTGACTCCAGATCGTCAACCGATGCTGCTGCCTGCACCGCGACCTGCGGGCCATGCACACTGCATTGCCCCGTCTCGCACCACAGCCTCTGATCTATCGACAATAGCCCTTCAGCAATGACGACACCTCTGTTTGCACCGTGACCTCTCAGCACTGCAACGAGCACCGCTCCACTTTGCACTGCAGCCTTGGTCTCACCGACACCGCTGGATGACCATCACCAAGCTGCTGCCTGCACCGCGACCTGAGGGCACCGCACGTTGCACCACTCCACTTCACACCGCAGCACTGACGCCTGCTCACACCGGTGCTCCTGACTTCAAATTCAAGGAGTTCGACCTGCAATGCGTGTGACTTCAAGGTCCTGACGAATTCTACACCGACTTCCAAATCCGACGTCTGCCGATGCCGCTCCTCTGTAGCTTACCACATGGTCCGATTTCCTGCATCTCAAAAGGTCTTTATGGGTGTCCCCAACACCGTAGCTGGCCCACGGCGCCCGGTTGGCCAGAACTGTTGGATTTGTTGTTCACGACGCTGTTATAGCCCCAGGCGGAGCTATTGACTTCAAGGTACTGTATATAAAGTCTATTTTTGCTTTATTGGTATTGTGGATTAATGTATGGTGGATTTTTATCGTTTTGGTCTTTTTTTACACAGATAAATATTGGATATTTTTCTAAAACTGGTGTGGTGTCCTTTTAAAGTGTTTTCACTGTATTACTGCTTGTTATGTGTAAATGCTTTACACACTGCCTCTGGAATAAGCCTGACTGCTCGTGCCAAGCTACCAAGTGGGTGAGCAGGGGTTATTTTTGATGTGTAATCCCCTTATCCTGACTAGAGTGGTGGATTCTGCCTGGCTTAGGTGCAAACCCTAGCCAACTAGAAAACCCATTTCTAACAGCCAGGATGAGCCTCCGTCATGTAGAGTTCACTGTGGCCGCACGTTTTTGCTGATGTTCCTCTTAACGGGTTGTGATGTGTTGGAGTGTTCTCCAGCATTGCTTTGTTCTCACCCTCCTCTGCATAGTACATAGTAGCAGTCCTATTCCTTTTGGTGCGCACTTTGCTGATGTGTGGGGACTAGGTTCATACAATATCTCAGGTGTTGCCCCCAGGTCATTTGATTGCTGTGTGAGGTAGTACCTGAACGGGCTCCATATGTCTCTTGGTCTGGAGGCTAGGGAGAGGAGCTCTGCATATACCTCCAGCTGCTCATTGCAGTAGGTCATACCCTGAAGCCATTATTTAGACTTTGGCCAGCGACCTCGTCCCCGCCCACATACTACTGCTAGAAGTTTCTTCTGGGTTGTTTTGATTTTTTCAATCTAGCCCAATAGAGGCATTCTGGGCCGAGTGGGATATTACATGTTAGCATTTGTTTTAAGGAGTTTATTCTGTCATTCCAGTAGGTCATCACCTGTGGACATGCCCATTCCAGGTGCAGGAAAACCCCCACTGGCGCTCCACAGAGCATGCACTCTGAGTTTGTGATTAGTCCAAAGTGGTGTTGAGTTTTTGGTGTGTAATACTCTCTAGTCAGGAACTTAAAGTGCATGATTCTCAATCTACTACTAGCAGTTACCATGCTTGTTTAAGTGCAGCAGAATCTCCACATTCTCTGGGTGATTTCCAATCTGGTTTTGGCTTCCCATCCTGTCCTCGCTGAGCATCCTGCCTCCGGCTCTCAAGACCATGTGTTTAGTGGTAGATTTGGTGTGTAATGAGTCTAATTGTGACTGGGCCCTAGGTTCTTGTGTGGCTGACAGCAGTGGGTGGTTACGCAATGTCAGTTTGGGTAAGTACAGGACATCATATGCTGTTGTCTTATGTAGGCCCCCGATAGTACAAGCGAATGTTAAGGTATTATTTCAAAGAAGCATGTGTGGTATGCCCACCAGAGAAACAATGGAGGTGGGGCTGACACTGCCCAAATCTATTGCTGAGTGTGGCATGTGTGGGACAGGATGGTGCCAGTAGTGCGCACAGTGGACCTGTGCACTGAGGTACTATAATACAGGATCTGGTGCCTCAAAGCCCCCATGTGATATGGCAATATAAGCATGTCCTATGCCACTCCCACCCTTTACTATTACCACACCAGGTGCATGAATTGTGACTTTAAAATGCAGAACAATGCTTTGTTGAGGTGTAGTGGGATGCTGAGGAAAAGAAACTACAGGTGGGGCATGACTATCATTTTGAGGAGGCCGATGCAACTTGCATGGTATTCTTGTAGTGCAAGTCACCTTCTGATTTGGTCAGTAATCTGGGTCAGTGCCAGGCCATAATTTTCTGGAATGACTGTGTGTGGGTATCGATTAATGTGGATACCCAGATATTTCACTGTATCATCCTACCATTCCAGTGGGTAGTCTGGATGAAATCTTTTTTGCTGCGTTTGTTAGTGGAAAGAACTGGAATTTCACCCAGTTTATCTTGATGCCTGCTAGCGTTCCAAATCTGGTATATTCTCTCCTCACTGGGATAAGGCTTGTATCTCGGCTTCATAAAAGTAGCGTCATGTCATCTGTGAACAGAGAAGAGATATGAGTATGTGTCTGTCATGATAGCGAAGGGCATATGCTCTATAATGTCTGAGTTTAGGCACCAGTGGCTCCAGAGCTAAAGCAAATAGGACTGGGGATAGGGGACAACCGAGACGAGTTCCACAGGCAACCAAAAAAGATCAGGAGTTAACATTGTTTATCTGAAGATGGGGAATTGGGGCTGTGTATAACAGTTTGATCCACGTCGTGAAACGGGGTAGAATCACCATGCACTCAAGAATCGTGAAGAGGTAGTTCCACTCTAATGAATCGAACGCTTTGATAGCATCCTGAAATACAGCTGTGGCAGCGATATCCGGATTAAGGTCTGCGATCAATGCAAATAGGATTCATAAGTTGTGGGACATGGACCAGCCTTGTTTAAACCCTGCTTGATCTGGTCTTACCAGGTCCAGCACCATCAGTGTGAAGAGGTTAGGGATGGTTTTAGCCAGTATTTTGGTATCGCAGTTGATAAGAGAGAGTGGGCTGTAAGAATCTCATCTACGTGGGAGATTGTGGTGCTCTAGCAATATAATTATGGGTGCCTTTCTCACTGAGGCCGCAGTATATGTCGCCTATGTATCTCATCATATACTTCTACTTCTAGAAGGTGTAGGCCTAGGATGCCAATATATCTTTCATCAAATTTAGCTGGGAAGCCATCGGGTCCCAGCACTATGCTGTTTTGGAGACTCACAATGGCCATTTATTCAGGTCAAATGGTTGGAACAGAAATTCTTAGACCCTCTTCTAACCAAGCAATGGGAGTTTCTTGCAGATATTCAGCAACCCGAGGAAGAGAGCTAGAGTATTGTGATGTGTAGAGGACGGCATAATATGTGGTGAATGTGTCTAGAATGCAGTCTGTGGTTTGGTGATGCTTTCCTGTTGTGTCCTTAATCTCTGCCACAGCAGCTCGCGGATGTCACGTCACAGGCACCAGTGATCTCCCCGGTGGTTTGTCCTCTCCAAAGACACATGCTTTGGCATATTTCCCCCTGTATTTTGGTTCCCTTTGCACCACCTCTGTGTGCTCCGAAAGCAGTTGGCATATCTGTGCTGGTGTTGCTGTGTCAAGGGTGTCCTCTAGTATGTCTTTCAGGGATTTGATTTCACGTACCCGCCCAGATTTTTGCTTTTAACCTAGGAGCAGATGTACAACCCTACCAATTTGCGAGTCGCAAATTACGTCATTTTGCGACTCGCAATTTGCGACTCGCAAATAGGAATCTACATCAGTGTCTCAGACACTGTTTACGATTCCTAATGGGGTCGCAAATTGCCTACCTCATTAATATTTATGAAGCAGGTGCTATTTGCGACCCCATTAGGAATGGCCAGCATTCACAGGGATGGTGGCCTGCTGGGGTCAGCAGACCCCCATGTCTGTGACTGCATTTCAAATAAAGCTTTTTTTTTTTTTTAAATGCACTCCGTTTTCCTTATAGGATAACAGGATGCATTTAAAAAAAGAAAAATGAAACGTTACAGTTTCATTTTTTAAGAGTAGGCAGTGGTCCGTGGGACCACTGCCTACTCTTAAAAATATTTTAACTGCCAGTCACAAAGGGTAAACTGCTAGTGTTTTGCGGCCGCAAAGGCGGCCACAAAATCAATCTTACATTTAAGTGCCAGTCGCTATTAGGAAGGGACGCTCTTGGCACGCCCCTTCCTAATAGCGAGTCGCAAACCCTATTTTGCGAGTTGGTAATAGGTTACCGACTCGCAAAATAGGGTTTGAAATTAAGGCAGACCAATTTTGCAGTCGCAAAAGGGCCAATTTCCCATTTGTGAGCGCAAAATATGGTTGTACATCTTGCCCCTAGTATCATCTGCACATAGGTTTGTAGTTAACGTACAGGTCTTTGTCACCTGCCAGCCTCCACCAAATCCTGAACTGAAAGTCATACTTTAATTTCTCTGTCTGAAACCATCATGTTGCATCATCACTCTGTCCTTCTTTAGTCAGTAAGTTAATTTTGTACTAAAGGAGAAACTCCATATCAGGATATTCATTGTTCTGTATAAGGACCTGGGTGTCTATCAATCCTTCTCTGCAGAGTCGGACTGGCCAATAGGGCAATCTGGCACTGCCTAAAGGGCTGGTATAACAGGTTAGTGTGTCAGCCATTTTTTAGCGGTTTGTGGGTCTATTTCATGGTCTGGTGGGCAGGTTTCTACAGTTGATTTCCCTGATATAACCACAACCATTGTATGCAGCAAATACAAATGCAGGCAGTCACTGATATCTTGCCTATAATGGGCGTCTTTCTAAGTTCAAAAGTGGGCTGATTTGCAAATGTAGGCCACATTTTTAGCTGTTTGGTTGGCTAATGGGGCCCACTTTTATTTTGGTGCCCTGGCCTATTTTTTGTCCCAGTTTGACCCTGCCTCTCTGGAACACTATTTTGCAGCTTGCTCCGGTGTGGTAGCCACAGGCCTCCCTGGTTAAAACATGCATCCTACGTGCAGAGGGGAAAAGTGGTGGTTTCATGCACCAACCGTCTTTTATTTTGCTGAAGTCCTGAATTTGAATGATCCCATTTGTATCACTCTCTGCTACTCTCTGTTTAACGTTTCTATTTTTCTCCTCCCTGCTAGACTTCTCTTGATTTTCCAGACTTCATTGTTTTGTACACAGTGTCCTCTCCAGCCATTGAAGGTGTTGTTTACCATTGTGCGCTAGGCACCATTAATCACCCTGTCAGGCTGAGTCTTAGAGTAACTGAAATTCACTGACTGGAAACAGCAGATACCAGTTGGCATACCTCCATGACTATTTCGCTGTGATAACTGGTCACTGCTGTTGAAATGTGCTAACTGATACGTTCCTTGCTGTGGTCTTTTGTAGCACTGGTCTAGGAGCAAGAAAACTTAAATATCAATAACATACACATATTGTTTTCTGTATTTTAAGTTTTGGAGAATATTAAGAGTTTAGCATCTTTATGTCTTGTACTTACAATGAGATTGAGTTTTAATGATTAAATTAGTGTTTTGGATTGTGTTTAGCGGTAGAATGTGTTCGTTGACATCACTCCTTTCTTCAACACAGAGGCTTATTATAAAAATCATTACATTTATAAAACGGAGTCAAAATGATTTTGTATATTTGTAGAGTGATCACAAATGTGGGTTGAAATTACACACCCTCAAATTAGTTAGTGCAGAGCGCGTTAATTAGCAGCCGATACTGAGAGGGACACCCCCGAATGGGTCATCATTCTGTACAAACTGAGCATAAAATCATCCATTCCAGGTACTCAAACTGATATTTTGCTGTAGATATAATGGGGGCATGGGAGTTTGCAACTGAAACAGGAGTTTGTACATTAAATGGGAGTACCGCCTTACTTGCAATCAGGACCTTCACTCTCTGAGGTTTTTCTCATTAGAACATATTGTCAACATCTTCTTGCACAGGACTTTATAGTGCTCATAAACACTGCCTATATTAATTTATCGGTATTGCACACTCGCATCTATGGGCCACATATATCAAGCATTTTTGTTTTCGCAAAAGGTCTGATTGTGAATGCAAAACAATGCTTTTCACATGTATTAAACCCTATTTTGCGATTTGGTAACCTGTTACCGAATCACAAAATGGGTTTGCGATTCGCTATTTGGAAGGGGCGTGTTTAGGGCGTCCCTTCCACATAGAGAATCCTAATGGTCTGAATGAATGTTTTGTGACCTTGAATGCAGTCGCGAAACATTCACATTGTACCCATTTGCAAATGACAAGGGGTCCCCAAGGGAATCGTTTTTTCAGAGCTTAGAAAATTAAAAGAAAACCTTTCATTTTTCTTTTTTAAATGCAAGCCGTTTTCCTTTAAGGAAAACAGAATGCATTTAAAAAAAAAATGTTTGCTTTATTTAAAAGCAATTACGGACATGGTGGTCTGCTGACCCCAGCAGACCACCATCCCCGTGATTTTAGCGATTCCTAGGGGGTCGCAAATTGCGACCTGCCTCATTAATATTCATGATGTAGATCATTTGCGACCTCCTAGGAATCGCAGAAAGTGTTCAATACACTTTCATACATGCCGTTTAGCGAATTCCTACTTGCAAATCGCAAGGATTCGCAATTAGGAAATCGCAAAACGGTTCCTACATACATCTGGCCCTATGACTTGTGTTGACTTATACGTTCTTGGGCTTCAAAAAATCCCAAGGGTTAGATTAGCTCCTGTCTATCCAGTTCATTCACCGTGACAAAATGTGCAATTTCTCATCTTTTTCCTGTCCTCTGTTTCTTCACACGGAAAACGTTTGGCAATGTGGGGAAATTCTAAGCCCTGCACTCCCAAAATTTGGGGATGTTTGGGGACCTCTAGCCTCCAATTTCTCAACTAATCGGACTTTTTCAAACCTGCAGTTTGTATATGGAAACATATTAAAATATTTGTAAATAATCACAAATCAACTGGGTCTGGATGTTCCCAACATTCCTAATGATTTTTGACCTGAAATTCCACAGGGGAGACCCTTTTTCTAGGGACTGTTACACTGTGGGTATCTAGCTGCCTCGTAGATTGTCAGAAGTTGTAACACCAATTGACACCCACAACTGTGTGCAGATCCTGGTTATGGGGCTTGGAATCTGACATTTTGGGGTGCACAATACATTTTTAGAGCACTCAAGTTGAACTCAAATTCAACGCAAATAATTAGAATCAGGGCTTTAAAAGCACATGTAGAGCAGGGCCACTGGTTAAACAGAATCTAGGAACAGCCTGAACATCATATTTTTGTGGTCCTGATCCATGCAACTAGGGTGGCATGGTGAGCACAAGAATGATGGATTTAACCCAGATCTCTTGACTGGGGGTGAATGTTTTGATTTGTTCTGCTTTCCGTCCATCAATTGTGTGTCTTTTGCTTTGTCGCCCTAAGTGCGCCGGGTATGCAGAGACGTGGGTCCCGGGCTCACTGTGCCACTGGATTCAAACTATCCTGGCTGATGAGGGGTGAAACCCGGAAACCGGTCCTAGGATGCTTGTATCCGGTCCAGGGAGGACCTGGCTTGGCAGTTCGGGCTGGACTGTTCCCATGAGGCACAGGGTCAAGACTGATTTGCATATGGCCAGGTCTAAACTGGGGTGACATGGTGAGCAAAAGAATGATGGATTTAACCCAGATCTCTTGACTGGGGGTGAATGTTTTGATTTGTTCTGCATTCCGTCCATCAATTGTGTGTCTTTTGCTTTCTCGCTCTAAGTGCGCCAGGTATGCCCAGACGTAGGTCCCGGGCTCATTGTGCCACTGGATTCAAGCTCTCCTGGCTGATGAGGGGTGAAACCCCGAAACCAGTCCTAGGATGCTTGTATCCGGTCCAGGGAGTACCTGGCTTGGCAGTTCGGGCTGGACTGTTCCCATGAGGCACAGGGTCAAGACTGATTTGCATATGGCCAGGTCTAAACTGGGGTGGCATGGTGAGCAAAAGAATGATGGATTTAACCAAGATCTCTTGACTGGGGGTGAATGTTTTGATTTGTTCTGCATTCCGTCCATCAATTGCGTGTCTTTTAATACATTTTTAGAGCACTCAAGTTGAACTCAAATTCACGGAAAATACTTAGAATCTGGGCTTTAAAAGCACATGTAGAGCAGGGCCACTGGTTAAACAGAATCTAGGAACAGCTTGAACATCATATTTTTGTGGTCCTGATGCATGCAAACTGATGACGTAAGTGGATGCAGAACATGGTGTGGACACAGTGACTTAAGTTGGCTTCACTGGCATGACAAAAGACTGAGTCAGACCTGAAGCTATTGGAATCTAATGATCACATGTGCCTACAAAGTGCCCTGGATAAACTATTAAAGCTTCAAACATATACAATTCAAACCCTCTTATTAAATAAGATGTTACTTCTAGTGGTGACATATCAGTGCAAGAGTTGGGGCCTCTACCTCCCATTTTCCAGTGTATAGTCAGTGTCTGTCAGACTGAGCAATGGTTGGGCAGACAGGCACTTAATGGTTGGGCTGACATATAATGAGCAAGTCATACTCAACCAGCCATGTGCCTTATATATGTTAATGCGCAGGTGCCAGCCTGCCTTGGTTTCCTGGCTGAAGATCTCACAGTCCTGAAGTTTGAACCCTGAAGTGGTAAGGGCTGACTGTCAATCAGGGAATCCCCTCTGGTCACAGATTGGGGTGGGATCAGAAATGTCTCACTGATCCTACCCCAAGCTGTGATGAGATAGGGAAGGCTAACCCGTGTCCCAATGAGAGAAGGCAGTGAGAGCTTCCAGTTCTTGCTTCCCTCCTGAAGGCTCCAGCTTCAACACAGGCTGTTATGATTCTCCCTCCCACCAACCACTGGTCCTGTCTTCTACTGCGGCAGCCCCGAGGTAAGTGCTTCCTTATTGTTTGGGTGCATTTGAGAATGTATAATGTATATATATCTGCAAGCATGTACGTGTAAATAGGCTGGTGTAGGAGTGTGTATGTATGTGCTTGTAAATAGGTGAATGTGGGTATGTGCACATGTCTGTGCTTATGAATGGGTTGTGTGAGTATGTGTGTTGGGGTATGTGTATATGTGTGTGTGTGTGTGTCTGCCTCACAATGTTTAAAATTAACCAGCTTCCACTGGTTACTTCATAGAAGTTCTCCGTTTGTGATTGTGACATCCCTGTTGACCAACCTCTTCTCTTTCAGACACAACTTTTTAGAAAACCTAATTATTTCATTAACCCTCTCCCTTTCTGCCTTCCCAACTAATCACTCATGTCTCATTCAAAACATGCCACGCCCCCTGCCAATCTCCATTCCCCTCTTAACTTGACGTACGAGTCATATATATGATTGAGCAAGGCATGTGAACCACCATCCTAGCAGGTAGCAAATCCTGTGTCCACATTCCAAAGATAAGAACTATGATGTCTCCAGTCATTCTGTATCTACTGTACACTTAATAGTTGCTGGATTGTCGTTTTTTTTTCAGTTTGTAAAGCTTTTTGAACACTATTATGGACACATACCGAATGCATTAATAAATAGTTCTTTAAACGGAATGGAGCCCAGGCCGGGAAAGGTGAAGCCGGACCCAATGGGGGCCCAGGACAAACTCCGCCCGGAAGCGGGAAGCCCTCCTCCCCTCCCCCCAGGGCGAGAGCCCGCGAAAAGGGGGTGACCAGGATTGGTCGCCCCAGGGCAGTAGACGGCCTCCCCCAATCAGTGGGCGCGATAGTAAGCCATGAGGGGGTTTAAGAAGGGTTTAAGAAGGGGGCGAAAGGCCACCCTAAGCACATACTCCCCCTCGCTGAAGAAAAGGAATGTGCGATAGCCACAGACAGAGTAGATGTGATGCTCCTGCTGGGCCCTTGGGATGCCTCACGGCAGGGGTACCAGAAGGAGCAAGATGTCAGAACTCAGTACCAGGCTGAATAGATGAAGTGCTCCCACAGGGCCCTTGGGATGCCACACGGCAGGGACCCGGAAGAGCAGGGAGGGGCCAAGAAGGGGCAAGCGGAACGGCACTTGCAGCCCTGGCTGGTCCTGACGGACACCCACCAAGTCGGTAGCAAGTTCAAGCCTAACACAGCGAAAACAATGGCCCAGGTGGTTGGGCCCCTCCCCAGAGATTGGCCTGCCTGAAGGCAGACAATGAACAGGAATGGACTAAAATTGCAAAGACAATATACGTGTCAACAGAATGTTATGCATGAGCATGAAATTGACAATATTTATAAATGTTATGTTATAATAAACTGAGACTTTTTAAGGCACCAAACACGTGGTCACTGGTGTATGTCAGGTTAAGAGGGACGCAGTTGGAAAGATTGAAGGGTGGGGGAGGTGACTCGCCGCTTGGGAGGAGTTTGTGCTCGGCAGTGTTCCCATGTATCTTGCATGCAGTTCAATCTCACTGACATGAGAGCCTGGTTGAGTGCAATGAATAGGGTTGGTTTCTCTGTGTGGGATGAAAAATTCAGCATCTTGCTAGTATGTTCACTATGTAGTTATTATGTGGTTGATATTCTCTTCCTTCTAGAGTGCTGGCTATGTAATTACTACGTTGGTAATGTTCTTTTAGAATGCGCAGCATTAGAACATGAGCTCAGTTGACAGGTGGCTGAACGTCTTTTGAAGGTGTCTCTGCATGTTGACTGATTAACCCAGTTCCATCAAATCTTATGAGGAACCTCTCCGTGACAACAGCGGCTATGATCCCACAGATCTAGTGATCACGGGAAAGATTACTACATGGTGGACAGTAGCACATACCCAACCCCAGCGGAATAAAGAAAGATCCTTTAAATCAGAGAAACTGTTGCCCCTGACTATCGGTAGAATCAGTGAAGTAAGGGCTAAAACTCTGTACCGGAATGGGAAAAGGGCGACGACTGCCTTTACAAGTAAGTGCAAGCATCACCGTGCATTGAAGAGTGAATATTCCACAATTTTAGAATATAAAAGGAGCTATGATGGCCCATAGGCTGCACGAGTGACAATGCCACATCATGTTGACACATGCATAACTCTGCCATAATGTGTGTGAAGTTGTCACGTTGATGCACGCAGACAGCCATATTAGGTTGAGTGATAGCATGTGCTTGCGATGACCAATTATAGTTCAGATCGAGTGGGTTTGGAAGGAGACACGCTACTCGTGCAAAATACCGCAAACAAATGAGGTGCACTGTTCAGAAAGACAAGAAAGCAATATGCTGAGTTAAGGGCGTTGAGCAGCATTGCGGCAGGAGAAACGATGGAAAACCAGAAAGGCAAGTTCTCAGCTGACTTTCACATGCATAAAAGGTGGCGTCGGGGTTTAACATAAACAGTGGATAAACCGGTGTAAACTGAGTGGAATGATTTGGAGGAGTAAAAAAATACTCCAGATAATAAAAAAAAGGCGCTACAACTTTAAAAGCAACACCAAAAGGGTAATTGTTATTTGAGCTATTTCTCTGGCTTTTTTGAGTTAGTTTATTTCTTTGCTGTTTTTTTGTTGTATGATAATGGTGGCAACTAATGTGTCACAACCTCAGTCATGTCTTTCAGAATTGGGGGTGGAGGGGGCACTACTGTTAGGGAACTAGCAGGATGAGATAGGGACAAGACAGGAATATAGAGGATGAGAGCTCTCTGTAGGGATAAAGTCAGTCTTTCCAGTGCTGGGTTAAAACATATACAAGTAAGTACCTGAAGGCTGGGAAGAAAGGGAAAACAGAGGCTGAGTACTGGAATAGGCAGGCACAGGCTTTGATTAGGAAACTGAAAGTCTGTAAAAGGAAACTGTAGGATAACACAAGTTCTACAACAAAGGGAAACAAGGAAGACAATAGGCAAACTTTTATAAATGAGAGTTTTATGCTCCTTGCATAGTGATCTCTCTGTGAGGTGAAAAGATCTTATACGAAAGCAAGGAGCAGATTAATCTCACAGCGGTTTGGGAGACACCCAGCAGCTCCTATCAAGAAGGAGTGCAGGGTGGCCATCTGTGCTAAAGGCACAAGCCTTAGAGTCCACCTGCCACCCTACGAAGCTAAGACAATCAGACCTATGATATAACCACAAGACAGGAAAAATGGGGACAGAGCAAGGAACACCAAAACAGAAACTGGGCTCATGGATAATTTGGATTGGAATCTGGGTCAGGAACAGGACTGGAATAAACAGAGCTGAAATACTGAAAACAAGGCTAGAAAAGATTTACCCTCGAACAAGACAGGACTAGAATATGCTAACAAACAGAAACGCAGAACACAAGGCAAGTAGTCTGCATATAACAGGTCAGATCACAAGAGTGCAGACAGGAGACTATGAATAATGGCATACACAGGAACAGAGATGTAGGCAAACAAGGGACAGAAAAAGATACTATAAAATAGCCAAAAACAGGAAAATGGGTACAGGAAATATGGGAAACAGAATCAAAGAACAAGCCTGTAATAGCAGCAGGAACACAACAGAGCACAAAGAGACTCAACAGAAGCCAGTCGGAAGCCGTTGCACGCTGTGCTCATGGGGCTGAAATAGCTGTAGGCTCATGGGAGGAGCACAGGTGCAGGGAGAAAACCAGGTGCAAGGATTTAACCAGGTACAGGGAACCACCAATGAGGCGGAGGCTGAACTGGGACCTGGAGAAGGGAAGGCCAGGGAAAACAGGAAACATAAGAAAGGGAACAGGAAAACCTGGAACAGAGTATGCATTGGAACAAATGTTTAAAATGGCCAAGAAAGCAAATATAAAGGAGTCAGAATAACCATAGGACACAAGAACAAATCTAGTGAACAGGAAACCACTATCAGGATGTGATCAAGGAAGGGTCTGAAGACAGAGAGAACTACAAGTACCATAACTCATCAGGGAAATTACACAGAAACCTGGACTAAAAGGTGAAGCAAAACTAAGTATGATAACTGTTGATGTGTGTATACCTATACTGATGTAAAGGCAGTTTGTAAAGGGCCCTCGTGAGTGACATCAGTGGCAGGATGGCAGAATCCTGACAACTACTTCCTTGGAAGCAATGGAAAAAAGATTTTTTAACTCTTACCTAATAGCCACTGGGGAAAATATTTCTCCTTTGAGCTAGCAAAATGTTTTATTACACTATCTAGGTGGGGAAGGGTGCAGCATCAATGAAAGTCTGGCAGAGATCACAATAGGGAAGAAAGAAAACCTCATGACCTTTAGGAGATGACAGTAAAGAGACTGTAGCCGCATTTGTTGCTGAGGATATATGTTGTGTTAGAGCCTCATACATTTTTAGCAAGAATTCAAGGGAAAATGAGCTGGTGGGCAATTACATTGCAGGATTAAGGAACCTTTATCGTACATGTGAATTTAGTGAACTTACTGAATCCCTCATCCATCATAAGCTAGTAAGGTGCATGAATAATTTAAAAGTGCAACAAAAATGATGTGAAGAATTCAGCCTTAAAAGAGGTGAATCATTTCGTTGAAAGTGAATTTATGGAGGTTTGTGTGAATGTGATCAGAGAAAAAAAGTAAAGATTTTAATTCAAGGAACGAGGATAATGGAATAAAAGGCCAGAGCTAAGAAAGAATAGGAGGACTGATAGTGGAGAGACATATGTGAAGCAATTGAAGTCTAAACATTTTGGACTCGCTTCTAACAATCAAGCACATAATCCAAATAATTCAACGTGCCTAATTTGTGGAAAAGGGGGGCACTGTGCTAGGATGTGCTGCACAGTGAAAGTGCATCAAGCTGCAAGCAGCAATGATGAGGACAAGAAATAAGTACTTCAAGTGAAGAGGGCATCTGGCGTGGGAGAAGATGACAATAAGACACAGTGGGTGAAGAGAGTGACTGGTGTTGATGAATGCGAAATTAAAATGCCAGGTCATGGCTTTACGTTCTATGGTAAAAAGCTAAAGGTTCTTAGCAGACTCTGTGCCTCCCACACCTTAGCAGTATATAAAGAATTTAAGATAATATTTTGAGGAAAAAACTAAAGAATTGTCCTAAATATAAATTCCGGTGGCTATGGTAACACTGGAACAGACTTGGTTGAAAGATGTAAGGAGATTGAATTCAAAGAAAAGAGAATCGTATGCAAAGTATACATAGCCAAGGGTAATCACCATCTTGAATGAGTTACAAAGACCTTTAGGCATAACTCTGAACCCCAGTGCTAAGGAACAAGTTATGCTTATGTCAAGGTCAATGGAAGGGGAGGATTTGCTAGAAACGTTTCCCAGAGCATCTTGTGATGGTGTCAGACTTTTAAAGAACTTCGAGCACCGCATCATACTAAAGGAGCGGGCCAAAACTGTGGCACACAAAGTAAAATGTGAAATAAACAAACAAACAAGAAATAAAAAAGATACATTAATAAATAGACAGATACATATCTACAACCTATTCCATGGTGGGCTTGATGGGTGAACCCCTAAACCACTAATTGCAAAGGTTTTTGGAAATGGTGATACAGAACAAATAAAAGCTTCTGAGTTGTTAGCCCCAATATTTATCACAAAGATTGTGGGAGGAAATGGATTACACACATGTGCCGACCCGCTCAATCTAAATACGAATATCTGGGTGGATTGCTATACTCTTTCCAATATTCTACAGGTGTTAATCATTTTGGGGAAGGTGAAAGTAATTTAGTATTTTAGCCAAATCCTAAGCCTCTCATCAGGGGAAGCTAGAAAAAGGTTTTAGGCAGTGTATGCACCTCATTGACAATGCCACTTGGTGCCTTTAGCGGCCTTCCATCAGCCATGCCATTATTTCAATGGGAAATAGAAACTGTCATGCATTAAGAACATTATGTTTTTTCATTATACCATCCTGGCATTCAGCAATACTGTGCCTGAGCAGCTAAGCTGGGGAGGGTGTTACAAAGGCTGGAGGAAAATGGACTGGCAGTAAAAGCTGACAAGTGCCAGTTTACAGTAAGTATGATGAAGTGCTTTGGGCATACAATTACCAAAGAGGAAATCAAGTCTAAGTTGATTTTGATAAAAGAGGTAGCAAAGGCACCCATGACCAGTAATAGGTGGGAGGTGTGGTTATTTCTTGGGTTGCTAGAATGCCAGTCCAATTTAGTGCAATACTTTTCTAAAATTGAATGTTCTCTGAGGGGGATAATAAACAATTTGTGATACTTCGAAGGCAACTCTGTTTTGTCCTTTTGATGTGAAAAAAAGACATATATCAACTGATGGCAGACTAAAAGATTTGGTCGGCTTTTTCATAAGTTGATAATGGGAAGGGAGTGGTTATTACCTTTGGGTCCAGTGCTCCATGTGGAGATGAAATTAATTATTTCATTATTGAAAGGGAGGTATTAAGGTGCAGTTGAACTATACACGACTTCAAAGTTTTCTGTGTGGAATAGCTTTCATTATGAAAACAGATCCAAACCCCTTGTGCTAGCATTCTCTATTATTGGTAGTGGATGAGCAACACTCAGGATGGCAATGTGATATATTTCCAGATCAAATGTGTGAGTAGGCTCCAGAAGTAGGTGGCTTATTGCCTCTACCGACTGCCATTAGAAGGAACAGATATTCGGGAAAGGAGTGTGGGAGGTTTATTGATGGGGTGGTCTGTAGATAGTTTACTAGTAGTGGGTTACTGTGTGTGAGAAGTTAGGCTGTTGGTTGAGGGGGGGTGAGCCCTCCTCAAGCAACAGCCACAATCCTTGTCAGGGTGAACCACAAAAGTCACTAAATTAACCTGTGCTTGACCCTCTGGTAGCTTTGCACAAAAGCAGTCAGGCTAAACTTGAAGGAAAAATGCAAAGTATTTTTACAGCACACAAACAACAATAAAGTGGAAATACAACACCAATTTAAGAGGAGCTGAACTGATGCCACACCAAGGGTCCAGGAGCTAGGAGTCACCTCTTAGGGATCTGGAGCTCACTCCAGCCGAGGCCAGCAGGGCTTTGGCAGGTCCAATTGCAGGTCCAGTGCAGCAGGTCAGCTGGGCAGTTGCCGGGAGACCTCTGGAGTTTGTTGTGTCCCTGTAGCTAAAACAGGAGGCCAGCTTACTAGCCCTTGGAGTCACTCAGGTAGCCAGGGTTGAAGGGCTGTTCCAGTATTCCTTCTCAGAGAGCAGGGCAGGCCTCAATCAGTAGGACAGTCCTCTGACAGCAGGGCAGTCCTTCTTCTGTAGTAGTATCTACAGGTCCATGAGTGTACTGAAGAGTAAGTCCGAGGGTCCTATTTTTATAGCTGGTGCCCCCTTTGAAGTGGAAGAAACTTCTGGAGTTTTACCCCTACAGAAGTGTCTGGAATTTCCTGCCTCTCTGCCCATTGGATAAGGGTGTTGTTTTATATAGGGCATGCACCAGTATTTATTTGTACCTTTTATTTTTAATTTTAATTTGATTGCGGTTGTGGTGGGTGACCTGGAGTTGTAGTAGGGGGCATTACATTTTTTATATTTTATCAGGGAAATGCACTATTCATGCACTATTCATTTGTTTTACCACGTGACCTATTCTGCCAAAGGGCCATCTAGCCAGTACTATGCATTAGGTACATGAAACAACTGTTTCTGCGGTATATGTTGCTTTAAAACATCTATGATTTAATAGCGCGGGCATGGCTTGATCGGCTGTCGACATTGGAGGGTTTCTTGCCTTGGGATCGCATCAGGATCACGTACCTGGGAGATGTTTTTAGAGAAAGAACTCTTGTGACATTTCAGGATTTAAAAGCAGACTACTCACTATCTAACTCGCAGTTCTTTCGATAGCTTCAGTTGCGTCACGCCCTGCTGACTCAGGATCTTCCGGGCGAAGCTCTTCCGGAATATTATCCATTAGAGGCGAAAATTTTCTTGGGGAGGTTGGACAAAGGGGCCACGTCTGCAATTTATCATTCTTTAGTCATTCACACTTCGGACAGTCTCGGGATGGCCAGACAGAGATGGGCGTCCTTAGTGGGGGACCTAGATGAGGATGACTGGAGTCCAAGGGAGCCGGCGATTTCGGCATGGCTGCGAATGGTGCAGTTCATCTATTTACATGCCACATATCTTAATCTGAGATGCTTACAACATGTATGTCAAGATGCCCAGGCAGTGTGCGCACGCTGCGCACTTCCTGCTGCTGATTTTTTCCATGTTGCCTGGGAGTGCTGGGTATTAAAGCCCTTTTGGGATGAGGTGGGTCACACACTATCTACTGTCTTAATTCTCCCCCTGGAATTGATGCCACATGTTGCAATAATAGGGCTTATAAAGGAGGTGGGAGGGTCGAGGGTGGAGCGTGCCTTCCTGGGGATGGCATGTTTGGTTGCTAAGCAGAATGTGGCCCGAGTCTGGAAGCAAAAAAACACTACCGACTGTTAGAGGTTGGCGTGCAGGAGGGGACTGGTGCACGCACCAGGAGAAGCCAATCTTTGAGGCACGTGGTTGTCCGCAGAAGCATGACTGGAAATGAGGGAAATTGTGGGACTATTATGGCATATCCATATGATGAAGTGCTGTTACATAATTTTGGTGTCAGAGCTGGTTACTATGCTATACTTGTATGTAGATCAAATTAACCCCGGGCGGAGTTCGCGTAGCCGCGCTATGCGAGGCTATGCGAAGCTGCAAAACCACTCCGCAACTCTACGCGGAGCTACGCGAGCATGCAGAGTTGCTTGTTCCGCATGCTCGTGTATGCTCGCACATGCTCGCAAGATGTTTTTGACGTTCGGCAACGCGGATTGCGTGTTCGGGGGGAAATATCACGCAAACTTCACCACGCGGTCGCCAATGGGTACGGTCATCTTGTTTTCCTACTCTTTGCATGGGTCTGGGGCCTGTTTCTCATCCTGTTCTAATCTTTTCAATCCTTTGTTTTTTACACTGATTTTCTGATCTTTTTTATTTATTATCTATCCCTCTCTCTCCCTAAGTGTATATTTTGCGTTTTATTTCTACTTTTACTGCGTTTTTTTGAATTTTTTCTACTGTTTTATATTACTTGCTTTTTTACTCTCCTACTTCTTCTCCTGCCTTTATTTTTTACTCCTACATTTTCTTTTCTGCCCCACGCCCACCCAGAACCATGGCTAAGGGTACCACTATCTCCTCCACTAGCAAGGGGAAGGCGCCTGCCGCGTAGAAGAGCCGCCTTCCTTGCGGCAGACGGCGCCCGGAAGGGTTGCAGCCCCGGGCCCTTTTTACCGAGGCGGAGGTGGCCACCCTTGTTTTTTTTGTTCAGCACCACCTCCCCTTGACCTTGGCAGCAGGCGGCAGGCCCGGCTCCGATTACGCTACCCAGGAGCGTCACCGCCGGTGGGCGAGAGTGCGCTGGGCAGTGTTTCGCTGCTCTGGGGTCCGGCGCACCCATAACCAGCTGACCCACCGGTAGTCAGACATCTTGGACCGGGAGCAGGACCTGTTGGACCTGCTAGGTGTTGTGGTCATGGGGCTTGGTGAGTAGATAATTATAGTAGTATTGTGTGTTCTGTTCTGTGTTACTGTTATTGCGAATATTATTTTTTTCCCAAATAGCAAGAATGCTGCTGCTTACATTGCAGGTAAGTTACGTTTAAAAATCTTCTGTGATTGTTATTCTTCTAGACACTAGACAGGTGCTCAGCGCTACTAATCTTACTTGTTTGCAACTTTGCGCTTGCTTGGGCTGATTATGTAAGACAGTTTAGAGAACTTAAGTTAGGTAATGCTAGAGAGACTCTAGTCCTTTCCTTTGTTCTCCTGTCACTAAGATATTGGTGGATTGATAGGTAGCTTAGTTACTTAGTATTAGTTGGTAATTTTTTAGCGGTCTGCGTGACGTATTCTCCGTCACGTCACGTGCTGCTGAGTGCTGACTCCAGTCCTTAGTAGAATCTTTTGCAGTTTGTTAGTGAGTGAGTAATATAGCAACTAAGTCATCATCAGCAGAACATCAGCAGCAACCAACCAACAATTTGGTGTATGCAAATTTATGCATGCGTCCTCCATCTATGCATTTTTGAGGACTAAAATAAATGGAAATGCAGGCTTAGTGAACAATTGGCCCGTCTGGAATAGGTGGGCTAGGTCAGGTGGTACTTAGGTTTAGGATTCTGGAATCAGAATGGAACACTGGATTAGTTCATAAATAATAACTAGACGGTCCGTGAATCTACTAGTCGATCAGATTAGATAGGTCAATTTTATTGCAATTGTTGTTTCCAAAAATGTTTTTTTGAGCGTTTTTTAAAAATATTTTATTTGTTTCACACCAATCATCAATGTTTGTCTCTTTCTTTAGTATATCTTACATGATCAGCACCCAGGGGCAAGAAGACGGGGTTGGAGTCAACGAGAGCTGGAGAAGATGCCTCCCAGGGCCAGTACCACTCCTCTACGAGGGCTCTGCTGCTGGCCCCAGTAAGTCCTCCTGTTGTTAATATTAATAATTATATTTCCCTAACTTTTACTGCACCTTATTTTTTCCAAACTATTATTTCCGTTTCCTAATTCTATTTTTTACCAAATCTTCTTCGATCTATCTGTTTCTAAATTCTTGTTATCCCTGCCTCTAACTGCCTCTGCTCTGACTCTCTGTACCACTACTATTAGTCTGTCTGTAGCAAAGCTTGCCCAGTTGGGCACTCTTTATTTTTAAAAAGTTTTAAAACTCAGATTCACCAATAGCTCTAGCCACTGAGTCCAGTCCTTTGGGTTGTCCTCTTCTAGTCTTCTTAAGAGGCTTTTCGACAATTGACACCAACAAAATGCCCAACCAGATATTTTACTATTTTTGATAGGATAGGACATACTACTACTGTCTACTCTACTCTAGTACCCGATTTGTACTAGTGATGTATGTGTTGTATGTATGTATTTTAACTAGTATTTTTTCAATCTTGCTAGTGAAAAAGAATAAATAGGGGGAGGAGTATATGGCATCTAAAAAATGTGTAATGTTTTTTCTAGGCGTACCGACCACCAGTGCCGGGGCCAGCGGCGGGGCAGGCGATGCCAGCCAGGAGGGAGCAGCGGATGCATCTGCTGCCACAGGAGTGGGAGAGCCAGCAGCAGTGGCGGGTGGTGGTAAGTTATGCTTATATTCCTTACTTATTGACAATAGTTACACACTCACTGCAAGGGTGTACACTGTATGTTGAGAGAGACTAAGTTGTTGTGAACAACGGTTGAAGAAGAAGACACCCTTTACTTAGCATTAGAGCAATAGCATTAGCGGCGGGAGTTGAGTAACTAATGGCCTCTTCTATCTGACTTCAACTCTGTTGGGAAAGTTTTATGGAGAAGACTGAGAGTCAGACGACCTTGATGGATGGGTTGAACAAAAAGGGAAAGAAGGATGGAAGGAGGAAGGACGGGTGAGATGTAATATATGACTGGCAGAGAAGGATGCGTGGGATGCATAGGTGGCTGATAGTAATCAGATGCATGGGTGGTTGAAGGATTGGTGGAAGATGAAAGAAAAGTTGCCTGCCTTGGTGGGTGAAACTGTATGGGTGATAGGAAGAATCCTCAGGGGTGTTTCATGGGTCAAACTCAAAGGCAAGCAAGGAAGGAAGGACGCATGGGTGGTGGTTTAAAAATAATAACAAATGTATGTTGTTGGTGAAACTAGGGATTCTTGAGAGATTAAGAAGAATGATAGACATCTTTACTTTTACTGGATGGATGCCTGGATGGTATTCAATCACCATAGCATAGGTGGAGACTGTCACTGGATTTGAAGAGAGTGTAAAAGAAAAATAAACTGCGCCAGAGTAGCAAAGCCAAGGAGAATACAAGATTGGAATTGAAAAAATATGAGGCTAGAAGAGCAATGCAATGATTGATAAATGGAAAAATTGCTGGGAAGAGAAACAATAGGACTGTTTTTATGCAAGGTTTTTGATTCAACGTTGTATTTTCAGAATACTCCCTTGAATCACAGTAGTTTGCAAGCACAGCATAATATATTGTGTATGTATGTTATCAAGCACCTCCCTCCAACTCCGAGGCCCACTCCCTACCTATGTCATTTATTTTCGACTGTGTCAGCCAGCATGCCATGGGTGGCCTATCGGCTGCATGGTTACACAATCAATCAAAAGTACCTCATGTCATCCCATATATAATCAATGATCATTAGGATCAGATATCATCTGCCTTGTTGTAGTAGTCAGGGTGAAAGTGAAATTGAGCAGTTGCCCTCATGTAACAGAGTATGGCCACCCATAATAGAAAAATAAGATGATTGTGTAGTCAGCTTCCCCACCTGCAGACAGCAGTAAATAAAAACAACTTGAGTCTGCGACACGAGTATGTTTGTCTAGGGCGCAAGCTGACTGAGCTGGCATGCCGGCTCAAACAAGGTTAATTTAACTAAACAAGAGAGAGAAGAAGAAGACTGGTCCACTCCATAGTGCCTAGTAGTAGTAATGCCTGAAACTCCCACAAATGTTAGAGGCCGAGGAAGTGGGAGGATACCACAAATGTTATGTACTGTGCTTGCTAGTGCTACTGTGCCACTATGTGTAGAATTAATTTTGTGTTACTGTTTTGCTAAGAGTATTGGTTACAATAGTCTTTTTCTTTCTTGATATAGCTACTCCTTCACAACCAATAAAATCAAAACCGGACAGGATTTAGTTGGCAGCCATGGCTCGGCGCCGGAAGCTGGAGGCCATCTGCAAGGAATATTGGCAGCTGGTGGTTCTGGCGGAGGAGGAGGAGGAGGCGGCAGCAGCTGCAGCCTCCTCCAATGCCCCGGGCCCCAGCCAGACCCCTCCAGTGGTACAGCGCCACGGTCTGGCAGCCGCCCGCCGCGCTTCATCGTTCAACACTGCTGGCCCCCCCCTCTGGATGCAATTGCAAAGCTTTCAAGCGCCGCGTGCTCCTCCGGATTGGGCGCCAAGAGGAGCGGATAAACATCCTTGAGGGTTAAAAAGCGAGCACGCCGATAGAGATTCCGTTGGATTACCCCTTTTTAAATCTTTTTTTTGGTGGGTGGGAATTGGGCGTTGGGGAAAAGTTGGGGTTTATATTTATTATGGACAATTGAATTCACCGGACATTGGTTGGACTCTTTCTTTATCTTTTTGGACATTGGTTGGGGTTAGGGAGAGGGGTGGGTCAGGTGTTGTGGGATTTTTACATTAGTTTATTTTGTTTGGGGATTAAATTATATTTATACTTAAACTTTACATATGATGTAAATGTTTTGTGGGGGGTTACTCTTTTACTTCTCACGGTTTCCTTTGCTGCTGCAGGGCCGAAGCCAGTTTTTAATTTAAATAATCTGCCGATAGTTTAACACATGCACAGATAGATGCGGTACCCTCACTTGTGAGTGACTTGTCCTACTAGTACTGTCAGTCTCTCCTCCTAGTCTATGCAGTCTGCAACTGGACTCGGAAGGGTGTGGGTGTGTGAATTAATGAATTAATTTCCATTATTAATTATGCCTCCCCCAAACTTCTTCTCTTACCTGTGATTGATGTTTATTTAAACTTAGGCAAAGCGATGGCTGCATGGTGATGATGGTTTGGTTTCCCAAGATGCCATGGTGGTGGTGGTAGTAGTAGTAGTAGACACTGGCAGTAGCATTTGCAAAAAAAGAAAATGAGACATTCAGTCGCCTGAGGGAGACTCTGGAAGGAGTAGTAGAACGAAGTACAGTACAGTACACAAGAAGACTGCCAAACAAGAAACCATAATAATGATTAGCAATGCTAAAGTAAAATAAAACATAATGGTGGCAGGGATAGCCTAGTACAAGTTACAAACTGTAGTTGACTCGACATATGATATGAAGTGGACATGGGTAACCTTTAGTGCTGTAAGGATGATGAATCGATGCCGGCAATTAATTATGATGGATTATGTTCCTCTGGAAAAAAATTGACTTGCAAATACAGAGCATGGGTGGGCAAGCAGAAGAAGATCCTCGCCCTGCTTTGAGTTAGTGTTGTTTTCACCACATCTGCCCCAGCAAGTGTGTGATCAATTATTGGTGTAAATTAATTTAGTCACACCTCAATATAAATCACACAGCCCGGGGGAAGAGGGTTAGGGTTTGATGAATGGTTGGGAAGGGGTATTTGAGGGAAAGGTTTGACAAAGACAAACACTACACATGGACAACAGACAATCTTGGCAGACAACCATCATATTCATAAATCTGTTAAGGGAGAAAAAGGAAATGCATGCATGATGAAGACTTGATGGTTAATGATAAGTAGTACTAACTAGACTAGTAGGCAGTACAGGGCAGCAGTATATTATTAATTATTATTATTATGCAATTGCCTTGCCTGTCTGCCCTCAGAGAGACTAAGACTGAGCCCCAAATTACATACATTTTATGTTCTGTTGTACCGGGCTTCCTTTTAAAGATAGCAAAGAAAATTAAAAAATACCTGTAGGGATCAATTATAAGCAAAGAGCAAACATAATAAACAACAACACACAGTCGTAATGATTGAAGAGAAAAAATGAATCAAATTAATTAAAAGATGATAAAAGATACTAAGTTACTGTATGTTATCCTGGTCAAATTGAAATTGGGGAGTTGCATCTCGGCATTCCTCTTGGTCCTCCCTTCCATGGACGCTCCGTCCGTCAATCTTGGGTGCCACTGCCTGCCTGGCGGATGCGGATTGGTAAGGTAAGTGTGAGTTGTTTTTCCCAGTATAGCACAGGGTAAAGGCCGGCCTATAAGTATAGATGGAAAAACAAAAGGGATAATAAAAAATCAAGGAGAAAAAAAATGCATAAATTACGGAGGAGTGCAACAAGAACACTGTCAGAGGCGGCATGGCTAAATCATGTCTACTACTCTGTTTCCAGCCTTAACCGACAACTACAACAGGACAGAGCAGGCCCACGGCGCTCACCCAACCTCCACTTAGCTTAGATTTTGAGCCAGACACAGCACACATATAAAGCAACATAGCATTTTCCAAATTAAGTAACTAAATCAATGCACCGCTGTCAGTCATACCACTACACTCGCCTCCACCACTGCACAGACATGTAGGTCTGCTGTGGTTGTTGTTGACTTGTTTACCTTTTAGGCCACTTTATGAAACGCCCGAGTTATTTCATCAATCATCTCTGATCCTACTGACTGACTGCGATGACTACAGTATGGTCATCATCATCATGGTGCCCAACTCTGTAGTGTACTGAGTGAGTCCAGAATAGACTCCATATTCAAAAATGCAATGGATCGGCCTGCAGTACAAGTACAATTTTGTTATTAATCAACAAGAAGGGAAACATTGACTTGAGTCACTTTTTTGTGTGTAGATTAAATAATACTAGTCCACTTCATGCACAACAACAACAACAACACAAACACCAATCACTCAGAGTAAGCGCCCAATGCATGCCATCCATCATTACTTGTTGTTCTTAAGGGCAGTCCCTCTCAGCTCAGAAAGGAGGATAGCTATAGTCATGCTCTTTGGAGGGACTCGACGAGGCAGGCACACATTTCTTGTACTATTCTCCATCCAATGTCTGGCTTGAGGGAAATGGATTTAGGGCGAGTCAGGCTGGAGCAGGACTTGGAGGAGTGGACTTACCTCTTTAATAAATGCACACAGTTGCAACTCCAATACGGCAATAAAAAGAGTAAGACGGTGGTGATGTATGTGTTGTGATTCGAACCAGAAAGACAGAGACACACACAAATAGTAAAAGTAAATAAGGAAGAAAGTAACAAGTTGAATGCCTAGTTGTCAGGGAAGTAGAGCTCGAACTTAAACTCTCGTGGTTCACCCAGAAGTAGGTCATCTAACACACTACTTACATGACCTAAGTCGCAGTCATCATCTTCCTGCTGTGCTACTTCAGGTATGGTGTAATCCGGTGGTATAAAGTGCTGATTCATTTTGATCATGGTTAACCTCTCCACTTTTTGGGGTGAGAGACTGGTACTTTTCACTGTTACAACGGCACCAGCAGCACTGAAAACACACTCAGAAGAGACACTTGCGACAGGGCAAACCAGATAGTTTATCGCCAGCATGCTGAGCACTGGCCAGTGGCGCCTTTTCCCATACCAATACAGCAATGGGTTTTGATCAATGTAGACCTCTGTTGGGACATCCAGATAGGCCTGGACCATCCGCTCAATGCTCAGGGGTGCTCCGCTTTGCTCTGCCTCTTTTGCCTTAGCTTCAGCACTGGACCTAACAAACCCTTGCTGTAGAAACCATTCCAGTGCCGATTTTGGTGGGGCCGATGGTCCTGTTCTTGTTGTTGTTGATGTTGTTCTTGGTGTTGGTGGTTTTGGCTGCTGTGAGCCAACCGCACTGCAGTACTTGTTGTGGACTGGAGTAGCTGGCCTCTAATTCCCAGCTGTTCTTTTTCTAAGCGACTGGCTTCCGCAGCTATCCAAGTTTTGTACTTGGCAACATTCACTTCTGAAAAAGGAATCAATGTGTTAGTGTTCAGTACTGCTTTGTACCGTGGATCCAGAATTGTGGCAGAAATGTAACGGTTGGATGACACAATTTCTCTTTGCACCCTTGTATTTTCAGAAAAGCGAAGGGTTAAGCTCTCCACCAACTCATATGCTTCTTTTTGTTCCTCCACACCTGCGTACATTGCAGACACCCCCTTCAGCTGTTCCAGTAGCTTATTCCTATAGCATGTGCAACAATGGGATAGCTTGGCCCATAGTACAGTCCTCCTTGCTCAAAAGGATGTAGCATTTCTGTCAGGCATTTAACTAGGCCCCATTGGTCCATCTCAACGGTCATGCCTTTCACAGTAGCATCCCCTCTTTGCATGACATATTCATTGATTGGTCTGTACTGCTAAAACAGACGTTCAAGCATGTAATAAGTTGAGTTCCAACATGTGGGCACCTCCTGGATGAGTGCTTTAACTGGCACTCTATGCTCACGTTGAATGATCCTCAGCTGCTTAAGGGCTTTAAAAGAATGGCTGAAATGTGTGCAGATTCTTCTGCAGGTGGTCAGTAAGTTGCTGACTCGGTCTTCTTTTTTCAGAAAGTCTTGAACAATAATGTTAATGCAGTGCGCCAAACACAGGACCCTGAAATAGCCAACATTGGACATGGCCCTAACTATATTACTGCCATTGTCCGTGGCAACAAAACAAATGTTAAGCCCTCGTGGGTGCAGCCATTCAAAGACCTTGCCGTTAAACTCTTCCAAAATGTTTGCAGCAGTATGAGATTTCTCCATGGCGAACCTGGCTACAGTTGCATGTTTCCGAGTGGCATTAAAAATCTCAGTAGTGTCAACACCTGCAAATATCTTTTCTCTAACCCCCACAAAAGAGATCCAGTGTGCAGTGATGCACATGTAATCAGTTGCTTGGCAACTGGTCCACATGTCTGTTGTCAGGTGGATAGTGTGAACAGCACTCTGCTGCAAAGCTTGTCCAAGCAATTCCAGCACGTCGTGATGTAGTGCTGGAACAGCAACTCTGGCAAAATAGGACCGGCTGGGAACCTTCCATTTTGGGCAGATGGCTGTCACAAATTCAAGAAAACCCACCCCTTCCACAAAAGAAAAAGGGAGGAGGTCCAGCGTTATCATTTTAGCCAGCTTCGCATTGTACAAACATGCCGTTGGATGGTTGCGTTCATACTGCCCCTACGACCTAAACATACTGAGAATGGTAGGCTGGATTTTTTTCTTTTCTGGTGCCACTGATGCAGGTGACTTCTTGGCGCCAGATGTTGTTAGGCTCAACACTGCATGTTTTTTTGTTGTGGTACTCTATTGCCTTAGTGTCTCAGCCTGACTCTTACTCTTGTGCCACTGAGATGTTGCTGAGGCTGATGAGGATGTGGGCGGTACCACTGCACTGCTGGGGACAGGGCTACTTTGTGTTCCAGAAAAAATGTCTCCCTCTTGTTCACCTTCCACCGCGTTCGTATCTTCTACTTCTTCATCACCACCAACAGCAATGGGTGCCGTTTTTTGGCCTTTAAGCGCCTCCCACTGGATCAAGTGGTGTTTTTTCAGATGGGTTGTTTGGCCTCCGGTACCATAGTTTGTACCAAGCTTACCCCGATTAACACCTTGTCCACAAATGGAGCATATAGCAACGTTCTCCTTCTTACTGCTAACCGAAAAGAAGTCCCAAACTGGGGAGGTGAACTTTCTGGTGCTGCTGGAGGTGCCACTTGCAATGCCGGATGAACTGGAAGGTGGGCGTGGTGGAATTTGACTCTCTACAGACGCAGTACCTACTTCTACTGAGGTGGTTGTGCTGAATGTAGGTCGCTGCCGGGCTTTTGCAAATGCAAATATGGAAGCTGCAGGTGGTGTTGGTGTTATCTGTGTTGGTGGTATCCGTGCCACATCCCTCACAGCAATTTGGGATGGGGTAATAATGTCGGTCTCCACTGGGGCAGGACTAATGTCCATGATTACTGGCTCGTCATCATCCTCCTCTTCAACATCTACCTCCATAACTCTAAGGCTTTCTGGAACCTTCCTTTTCCCTAGCCTTCTCTTGTGGCGTGTCTCACCCTCAGACTGAGGTGGTGGCACCCAATTGGCATCAAGATCATCAGAAGGGGGCTTGCAGAAGAACTCGATGGACTAACCCTCCTTTTCCTTGCTGGGGATCTGGAAGACAATGGATCTTCTGAAAGAGTGGCTTGCTCTTCTTCCTCTGCAGGAAGCTCTATCTCCTAAACTGCCCCTATTCAGGAGGAACAACTACTATTGTGGGCGGTGGTTGCGGCTGTTGTTGTCCACTTATCTGAGTTTCCTGCGTTAATTGGGTACTACTTTGCGATAACGATAATCAATTTCAACATCACTGCTCGTCGGCGTTGTCGTTATTAGACTGGCTGCCTCTGCGACAGACATGGGCTTGGGCCTAGGTTTAAGGGATGGGTCCACTGATGCGGGGGTGCTGCTCCCAGCTTGCTCCCCGGACACCGCTGCTACAGGCGCAGTTTTTTGTTTCCCAAAAAAACATCTTGGGCAGCACACCAGTCTTGGTAAGTGGCAGTTCCTTCTTCTCACTGGCAACTTTCTTGGTACTGGAGGACCTGGTACCTTTCTTTGGGGCCATCTTCTTCAGATGTCAGCAGCACGCAGTGGCACAAGTTGAAGAAATGTCTGTCTGTGGTCACATGTCGCGTGACGTCGTGCGCAGCAGGACTTCTGTCTGACAGTACAACGGCTGATGATGACACCTCCTCCTCAGTCTTTTGTGCACCTAAAAGCAAAGAAGCCAGAAGAACATCAGTGAAACGTGGCATTTGTTGTTGTGGTTCAATTACTACTAGTACAAACAAACAAATATAATAATATATAACTTAGTGTGTGGTCACACTTGTTAGTGTTATTATTAATATTATTACATTCTATTAACTCAGTTTAGTTATTAACAAAAAATAACAACAGTATAGCCATTTGTGAGACTTTGACAACAAGGACTTTCATGGTGTACTGTGTACAGTCAGAAAGGATAGGAAAGAAGAAGAACAAAAAAAATAAATACAAATGTAATGGAACCTGTTTTGCATTGTGCATCACGTTGGATGCAGCATTCATGGAGCTGTAGCTGGCAATGGGGATGGAAGCAGTAAGCCAAGAGGAACAAAGGAAAGACATGCAGGCCTATGGCAAAAGCAGCACACTAACTAGTGCTACCACAACAAAATGGCCACCAGCCACATGGGCACTCACAGTCACAACAAGCAGGAGGCCTGGAAAACAATGAACTCAAGCAGGCCCCATATGGCCATACAAAGGAGGCATGCTAAACAACACAGCTTTAATGCAACAATGCAAAAACGAAAAACCACAGGGCTAAAAAAGGTTTGCAAGTTACACAACAACCACACCACATACATCCAGCAAAGGCATTTAATTAACACATACGAAAAAAGTGAAATACCCCAAAAAACACATTTTGCAATTCAATCCAATGCCATCCATGCCCTAAATGAGGTTTAAATTCAACAGACACCACAGAAACATTTGCTTCATGCACCCATGAGTAGCTCTGGGCCTATTGGTTGGAAAACCCATTGGCAGACTAGGCCATATAGTGAATCAATTCAAATCAATAATATTGCAAATGTATTAGAAAATGTAGTGAACTGTGATGCATTTTTTGCTGGGTAAAAGAAGAAAAAATTGCATGCAAATCAACATCAAGGCATGGGCACCACAAAGAAGGCTTGCAGGCCTAATGCAGAAGCACACTGGCTGCCTTCACAAAATGGCCGCCAGCCACATGGCCAGGCCACCACAACAATAAAAAAGGGGAGACAGACAAGGCAGGCCTATGGCAAAGCACCCTGACTGCCTTCACAAAATGGCCGCCAGCCACATGGCCAGGCCACAACAACAAGAAAGGGAAGACAGACAATGCAGGCCTATGGCAAAAGCACACTGGCTGCCTGCACAAAATGGCCGCCAGCCACATGGCCAGGCCACAACAACAAGAAGAAGTAAGCCAAGAGGAACAAAGGAAAGACATGCAGGCCTATGAAAAAAGCAGCACACTAAGTACCACCACAAAATGGCCACCAGCCACATGGTCACTCACAACAAGCAGGAGGCCTGGAAAACAATGACATATGGCCAGACAAAGGAGGCATGCTAAACAACACAGCTTTAATGCAACAATGCAAAAACGAAAAACCACAGGGCTAAAAAAGGTTTGCAAGTTACACAACAACCACACCACACACATCCAACAAAGGCATTTATTGAACACACATGAAAAAAGTGAAATACCCCCCAAAAAACACATTTTGCTATTCAATCTAATACCATCCAGGCCCTAAATGATGTTTAAATTCAACAGACACCACAGAAACAGTTGTTTGATGCACCCATGAGTAGCTCTGGGCCTACTGGCTGAAAGGCCTATAGTATTGGCAGACTACTGGGCTAGTGAATTAAATAAATATTGCAAATTAATTAATTTCAAAGTTTGGAGAAAATGCAGTGAACTGTGCACCATGTTTCCTTTCTAAAAGATGGAAAATTACTTATGAAGAAACAACTAGGCTCCTACTGAACTACAGGCCACCCACCACAATACATTTTAAAAAAACGATGAAAAGTACCAAAAAAATGTAGGTGCAATGCCCCAATCAAACAAACAACACCAATTTTCCAACTTACTTGTGAAATCTCAGATTCAAAAGTCCTCAAATCCAATGATATATGATACAGCAGCCACAAAGAGTGATCCTTCCAGCTCCAAATCCAAATGAAAAGTGAACAGGAGATGGAAAAAGCACTGGGAGTAGCCACCGGGACAGGAACAGGCAGTTGGAGACTCTGGGGCACTTCCTTCCTCTTAAACAAAAAGTAAAAAAAGAAAAAGGACTCCTTGCACCAAAAAGTACAGCCAAATGTCAATCTGAGGAGTTTTTTTAATCAGAATCACCGTTTTGAGAAGGTTTTGTTGCTGCTCGAGAGAGATTCTTCTCCAGATTGCAAATTCTGCGTGTTCGGGATCGAGATCTTCGCAAAAATTCAGCCGGAAGTCCGATGGCGCACTCGAATGATTTGTTCGCGATTGCACACTCTCGCGGGAACGTGCGGCCGGCTACCAATTCTCGTGGCACTCGCGAACAGATAGGAAATCTCGTCGGCGATCGCAGGCATCCCGGTAATGCATTTTGAGATCGCAAACACAAAAAAACCTCTGCTCCGCTGCAGATCGCTGAGTTTTCGGTAACTCTGCGTTGTACGCGGAACGTGGAGTTGCCAAAAATCTGCAAACTCCGTGAGCGGAGCGGATTTTACGCCCAGGCTTAGATCAAATATCGTACTGTGCTATGCCATGGTTTCTCGTAAAACTTTCAATAAAGCTGCTTATAAAAAATAAAAAACGGCTATGATTTAGGCCTGGGATGCCATTGGATTGAATGCAAAATATGTTTTTTTTGTTTTTCACAGTGTGTTTCCTGCAGAAAGTATTTTGGCGGGCTAATAATATTTTGATGTCTTGGGAGGATGTATGTTATGGAAAACTCTTTTAGCTGACAAAATTTTTGCTTTTGGCATTGAGAATTAATGGTAGTGTATTTTTAATTGTTTACCATGCTTCCTTTGCCTGGTCAGTGTGTGTGTGTGTATTTGTTTGCCATAGGCCACCATTTTGTCTCTGTTCTCCATGTCATTTGAGCAGCGGCCATTTTCTGTAGTCAGTGTCCATAGGCCTTCATGTGTTCTTTGTTGTCCATGGTTCCTTGCTTGTTATTTAAACGTATGGCTGGCAGCCATTTTGTGTAGCCAACCAGTGTGCTTTTTCCATAGGCCTGCATGTGTTCTTTGTTGTCCATGCCTTCTTGCTTGTTGTTGTTTGAACATGTGGCAGGCGGGCCTTTTGTGAAGCCAACCAGTGTGCTTTTGCCATAGGCCTGCATGTGTAGTTTGTTATCCATTCCTTCTTGCTTGTTGTTGTCTGAACATGTGGCTGGTGGCGATTTTGTGTAGTCAGCTAGTGTGCTTTTGCCATAGGCCTGCATGTGCTCTGTGTTGTCCATACCTTCTTGCTTGTGCTGTTTGAACATGTGGCTGGCAGCCATTTTGTGTAGCCATGCAGTGTGCTTTTCCCATAGGCTTGCATGTGTTCTTTGTTTTCCATGCCTCTTTGCTTGTTGTTGTTTGCACATGTGGTCAGCGGCTATTTTGTGTACTCAGCCAGTGTGCTTTTGCCATAGGCGTGCATGGTTTCTTCCACACTTGTAAGACCCCTGCTAAGACCTGCATCCACCACTACCTCAGTTGAAGTACGCACTGCAGAGAGGCAAATGACACACCCACGTACCTCCAGTTCTTCAGGCATTGGCAGTGGCAAACTAAAAAAGTTCTCCTCCCCAGTTTGGAACTTCTTTATGCTTAGCAAGCAGGAAGATAACATTGCAAAATGCTCCATTTGCCAAGCCAGTGTTCATCGAGTTAAGCCTGGTTCACACTATGGTACTGGAGGCCAAACGTCCCACATGAAAAAACATCATGCAATCCGGTGGGAGGAGCACTTTAAAAAGGTAGCTGGTTGTGGTGGTAATGAGATAGGGGAAGCAGCTCTAATTAATGTGATAGAAGGAGGTGATGAGGAAGAAGCGGATGACAGCTTTACACAAATCAACCCTGTTCCCTGCAGTGTACCAGTGTCACCTATATCAGCAACCTCCAAATGGCACAAGACTCAGGTGCAGACACCACTGCATACCGGGATTACCTCAAGATGCACATTGAGTCTACCACCTCCTGGTTCTCTCCAGAAGTTGCCTGTGTCAGTGGCACCACAAATGAAAAAAAATCCAAGCTACTTCTTCGGGCATGTCTAGGCATGAGGAGCCCTATGAACGCAACTACACAATGGCACATTTGAACCATGGTAAGCTGGCAAAAATATTAGCGCTAGACTTTCTCCCTTTTTCTTTTATGGAAGGAGTGGAATTTTTAGAATTTGTGGAGGCCATATGCCTGCGATAGAAGGTTCCCAGCCTGACTTACTTTGCCAGAGTGGCTGTTCAATCATGATGCGCTGGTATTGGTTGGACAAGCTTTGCAGCAGAGTGATGTTCACACTATCCACTTGACGACAGACATGTGGACCAGTTGTCATGATTGCATCTGTATCACTGCACACAGGATCTCTTGTGTAGTGGTTAGGGAACAGCTATCAGTAGGTGTCAGCGCAGAAGAAGGTTTTAAGTGCGTTCAGCGGCATACAACAGTAGAGAAGTTCCCTAAGGAGAAATGCCATACAGCTGCAAACATCTTGGAAACCTTTAAGAGCAAGGTGTTTGAATGGCTGCAACCCAGAAGTCTTAGAATTGGATTTGTTCCCATGGACAATGGCAGTAGTATAGTCAAGGACATGGCAGTTTGTGGATAATTCAGGGTCCTGTGTTTAGCACATTGCATCAACATGATTGTGCTGAACTGTCTCAAAAACAAGACAGAATCAGCAACACACTGGCCATCTCCACAAGAATCTGCAATCATTTCAGTAATTCTTTTAAAGCCTGGAACCAGTTGAGGATCATTCAGCAAGCTAATAGAGTACCAGTTAAAGCCCTCATACAGCCAACACATTAAAACTCAACTTACTACATGTTGCAATGTCTATTTGAGGAGTACAGAACAATCACCAACTATGTCCTTCAAAGAGGAGGGGATGCAACTGGGAAAAGCATGATCATGGAGATGGACAAATGGGGGGCTAGTCAAATGCCTGACACAAATGATACTTCCTTTTGAGGTTTTCAAACTGTGAGTCAGAAAAGAAGACAGTACGAGTCAAGCAATCCTGTTGCTGCTGCATCTGCTACAGGACCAGTTTACAAACGTGTTGCAAAGGTTCACCGGTGTGAACAAAGACGCCTATGAGTTGGTTCAGAGCTTAATCCTTTGCTTGGCTGTTTTATACTGGGCTTCAAAGAGAGATCATGTCCTCGAAAGAGTACATCTGTGCCACAATACTTGATACACAGTACAAAATAATGCTGGCCACTTTCATTCCTTTATCAGAAATGGATGTTTCACAATATAAGACGTGTATTGTTGAACAAGCAAGAGACCTGGATGAAGAACGGCTGGAAATTGGGTCCCGGGCATGCACCCTTCAACCTCCAGAGAGGGCAGTGCTGTTGTCTCAATGCAGCCAACACCAGCAAGAACACCAGTAAGAACATTAGCAACAATACTAGCAAAAGAAGAATCAGACCTAACCTCTGCAATGGCTTGGTTTTCAAGTGTCAGGGTTTAAGTCAATAGCAGAGGCGAAGGCAACAGAGGCCGAGCAAGTGGCAGCACCAATGACCATTCACAGGATGGTCCAAGACTATCTCGATGACCTTTCTAATGCAACTTTCTACAAGTGGCATTTTAACAATTGCAATTTAAAAATGAATTTCACCTTAAGTTGTGTTTTCAAATTGTGATTCCAGGGACACCAAATTTGGAGGTCCCAGATTTCCCAATTGGAAATTACACTTATAAACTGTAATAGGGCAATCCCAATATTATCCTATTAGAGAGACAGGCCTTGCAGTAGTGAAAAATGAATTTAAGAGTTTTTCATTACCAGGGCATGTAAAATTAAACATACATATCCTACTTTTTAGATACATTGCACCCAACCCATGGCTGTCCAAAGCTTACATTAGGGGTGATATGGTATATGTAATAAAAAGGAAGGTTTGGACCTGGCAAGTAAGTTAACTTGTTCCATGTCAAAATTGGTAGAATGCACACCAACATAGCCATAAAAAAATAATTAGTAATTAGGGCATGTTTTTCCCGGAACGCGCTCCATCCCTGCCCGTAAAAATATGATTGTGAAAGCTGGAGCCTCATCAGGTTCCCCAACCCATGATGAATCCTGGGTTGGGGAACCTGACAAGGCTCTAGCTTACACAGTCAAGTAGGTTAACTTGCCAGATCGATTTGGCAGTTTTAAATTGCACACACAAGCTCTGCAGTGGCATGCCTGAGACATATTTAAAGGGCTACTTCAGTGGGTGGCACAATCAGTGTGTAGGCCCACTAGTAGCAATTGATTTACAGGCCCTGTGCACATGTAGTGCACTTTACTAGGGACTTCTAAGTAAATCAGATATGCCAATTGTGGATCAATCAATGCTACCATGTTTTAAGTAAAGAGCACATGTACTTTAGCACTGGTTAGCAGTGGTAAAATGCCCAGATTCCTAAAGCCATCAAAAACAAAGTCAGTAAAAAAGTTAAAAATAAGAGGTCAGATGGCAAAAGGTCAGGGGAAACTATGCCAAGGATGTTAGGTCTAACAGATAACATCATCATAGTGCGGAGTCAGAACAATGTCTGTTCCATGATAGGTAGTACTAGTGTGCACTATCTGGCCTGATTCACAAAGGTAATGGTGCACTTTTGGTGTAAGTTCACTCTTGCAGTTTAACTGAACTAACAGAACTAACAGAACTTTACTATTATGAGTAGTAACCTTGTGAGTAGTAACTCCTTTTAAAGTGATTACTTACTACTGAGAAAGTTTGAGTTTCTATTCATAAAGTTACTGATTAAAGGTTACTAGTTGTAAAGGTACACTGCAGATGCCAGTAAACTAACACCAAAAGAGTAACTTTACCTTTGTGAATCAGGTCCTCCCTGTGTTACTTACAAAATCTATGCAACATTGGGCACCCAAACTTCTCCTCCTGAGTCCTTACTCCTGCTTTGAGGAGTTTGTAAGCTTAGTTTAATTTTCATTTAGAAATTAGACCCTGGATTGCTTAGAAAATACTAGTGCTAGTATTTGCAATATGAGTTTTTTTGTCATGGTGGTCTGGTCTCAGCCTTTGATAACCCACTAACTCTGTGGTTTTTTTCAGTCTAGTTGCCTGTGATGGATAATCTTTCTGAATAAACCACTAGTTGGAGTTCACATTATTTTAAATAGGTGGGAGTGGGACCTCTCTTTGTAATGTCATCCCTGTTAGCACAAGAACACTAATACCACCACTATTAAGAAGGCTTTTGAGAAACCCTGCATTAAGGTCTGGGAAGATTGTGGGTGGTACCATCGCTCAATCTTATCTAATAAAAACTTGAAGAACTAGTTAATAACCTTGTAGTGAAGTTTCCTCCCTTCTCCACCCAGAGCATGCCCTCCCACCAACAAAAAATCAATAAAAAAGAGCTTTGAGGGCACCCAGTTCAGTGGAGATGTTGGCCATCTCCTGAGCTAAGTTCTGCTGCAACCGCTAGAATAATGCCTTCTCACACCTCATAGTGCCAGTTCACATAGGACGTGGAGGAGGAAGCATGATGATTAGTCCAACAAGTAGGGGAGGCTGGTGGTATGGGTAGCAGTACACTGCAGCTTCATTTGGCGGCTGCGGTGCCATAGCCGAATTGGATGATGGCTTGGCTGGTGGCCCAAGGAACCGGAGGCCGGTGCCTCATCCTCCTCTTCCTTCAAGGCCACCGGCAGGTTACAGCTATGGCCTCCAATGTTTGCTGCCACAGCCAGGCAGCTCTTTCCTGCTCAGCAGCACAGTAGCTGAACATTGCTTGTCCCATAAGACCATTGGAATTTAATTTGGAGGTGATGATTAGTCACAAAGCCTGGGCTATGTTTTTCAGGCCCATGCATCACTTTATAACACTGACTGCAAGGAATTAAGCCAGAACACTAAAATAATCAAAACATGAGTTTTGTTTAAAGCATTTCATAGTGAAACTGAACAGACACTTTATGTGTGTAAATAAATGGATTATCTGGCATATATAGATATGTGTGTGTGTGTGTGTGTGTGTGTATATATATATATATATATATATGTACGTACGTACGTACGTACATACATACATATATATATGTATACATACATATATATATTTTTTTTTTCAGCAACAACAAAGTAAGAACGCTCACTCAGGGCATCATTTTGTGAGCTAAGATTTTAATCCAGTTATGCTTTTCAGAGAACACAGTCTCCTTGTTCACAGAGGTTTATTTTTTATTATTTTAAAAGCCCCGGGGCAGCGGGGGCCGTGTGCCCCCACGAATAATTAATAAAAGCCCCGGGGGGTGGTGGTCCCCAGGGCTTGGGGGGCCTTGGAGGCCCCCCACACATTAAAAAAGAAGCACCGGGGGTGGCGGTCCCCGGGGCTGTGGGAGGGCCAAGTGCCCTACCGCAGATAATTTTAAGCTAGCCCCGGGGGTGGCGGGCCCCCGCATATATTTGTGCAAATGCCCCCGGGACCTGGCCCACCCAGGGGCCTCAATTAAATGAAGCGCGGGAGCCCATGCTTCATTTTTTTAAAAATGTCAGCGGGATTCGCGGACCCAGCGCAAATTTCGCCGAAATTAAAAAAAAAAATGCTTTTGGCCCTGGGGATCCTTGTGGGACCCCTGAGCAGGCCTAGGGGGTCAGGGTGTTTCTACCCTTCCCCCTTTTCTTGTTTTTCGCGTTTGTTTCCCTGTTTTCTTGTGACTCGGTTCTACCGAGTCACAAGATGGCTGCCAACACTTCCTGGTTTGGAGTGTTGACAGCCAATTAGAATAAAGCTCGTGGTCGGGAGGGTCCGCGGATCCACCGTGCCTCTAGATATCAAAACTTTTATTTTTTGATTTTCTCAGCAACTACTGAACGGATTTACACCATTTGAAAAAAAGGGCTCTTTCTGAACCAAGGGCTACTTTTTTGCCAAATTTGGTGTAATTCCGTTCAGCAGTTCGAGCTGTAGCTGTGTCTAAAGTTTCCTATGGAAAAAACACGTTTTGGGACCCCCTTTTTTCTCGGCCCCTGCTTTGCAAATCACCCCGAAACTTTCAGGATAGGAGCTGACCGGAGCGGGCCACACGTTTTGAAAATTTCGCGAAGATTCGTCAACCAGCGCCAAAGTTATTGGGAAAAGAAAAAACGCTTTTCCTATGGAAACTAGGTCCTAACTATAACTATCTACTGGCGACCGCCAGTAGATAATATATGTATGTATGTATGTATGTATGTGTATATATATATATATATATATATATTTATATATATATATATATTATCTACTGGCGGTCGCCAGTAGAGAGGTATAGTTAGGACCTATTTTCCATAGGAAAGCTGCAACAGTCTCTTTGAAATAACGTTAGCGCCGGTAGACGAATCTTCGCGAAAGTTTCCAACTTGTTGGGGCGCTCCGGTCCGCTCCTATCCTGAAAGTCTCAGGGTGATTCGTCAAGCGGGGGCCGAGAAAAAATGGGGGTTCCAAAACGTGTTTTCCCCGTTCATTTTTCCATAGGAACCTTTAATCGCAGCTACAGCAGGAACTGCTGAACGGAATTACACCAAATTTGGCAAAGAGGTAGCCCTTGGTTCAGTGTCATGCCTTTTGCTTAAATGGTGTAAATCCGTTCAGTATATATATCTGGGCGGAGCCTAACCACACATGTCATCGTGAGATCTGATTGGCTGTCAGCACTTCATCGTGGAATTGCTGGCAGCCATCTTGGGACCAATATAAATGATAGTACCCCATTGAAATGCATTGTAGTAAATCAAAGATTTTGAGGGTTACCAAAAGGAGAACTATAAAGGGTGATAACAGACTTTAGTTACATTAGAATTCATTTGTTGATGGTACCATACTAATTTCAGGAATTGTGGTGTGTTCTAAGGAGATTTTACCCTGTGAAAAACCTTCTGCTGGGATATCATGAATCATGTTTGAGAGAAAACTATTTTCACATGCTTGTCCCATAGAGTTTTGGAAGGTGCTCCAGAAGCTAAAATGAGAGCATATTTTCTGTAAATTCACATTATCTTTCTCAGTCATGTGAGAATGAAGTCTGACATTCTCAGTAAAACATGTACATCCAACAAGGGCAGAGACTGTCAGTTGATTCCTTTGTGTTCTACTGCAGCTTCCCAGAGTGTTCTAAAGAACAACTAGAGTGCTAACAGCCTTACTTATGACAAAAGTATGGCACACCTGAAGCCATCTTGATTGGAATAAACTGGTAACATTTAAAACATTTAATTTAAAAAGGAACAAAATGATGGGGTTCATTTTGTCATAGAAATTATGGTTAGTGCTGTAGAAAGAAAAATTAGGACATGTTTTAAGTGAGATCTCAAATCCTCTTCTATTTCATTAGAATATTCTGACATGCAGACTGTAACAATCACTTTCAATACCAGCAGCAGACTTCCTGTTAACTCCCTGGTGAGCAGTAGCTTTACTACAGTGATCTAATGAGCAACTAGAGTGCTAACATTCTGAATTTATGGCAAATGTGAGACACATCTGAATGCCTTCTTGATGGAATCAAAGTAAAAAACTGAAAGCATTTCCTACTGAGGAGACTGCAGTAAATGAGGAAATTAGGAAACTTCATAACAAAGAAGTCTTCCAAGATGGCCACCAGTGAAAAAAGAGCCCAAATGTAGCACAAATATTACCCAGATGTAGCCCACATATAGCCCAATGACAAAAGTGCGCAAAACACTTTTTATTTTGAGTTTTTTTGCAGTTTTATGTAGTACAGACTGGTCAGGTATTGGAGCGTTGCATCTTAAAACATGACCCCCCTACACTTCAAAAACACCACTGCACTACCCTAAAACACTACCCCCAGCATGACCCCCTACACTCCACAAGCACCACTGCACTATCCTAAACCCTAAAACACTACCCCCAGCATGACGCCCTACACTACACAAACACCACTGCACTACCCTAAACCCTAAAACACTACCCCCAGCACGACCCCCTACACTACCCAAACACCACTGCACTAACCTAAATCCTAAAACACTACCCCCAGCACGACCCCCTACACTGCCCAAACACCACTGCACTACCCTAAAACATGACCCCCTACACTACACAAACACCACTGCACTACCCTAAACCCTAAAACACTACCCCCAGCATGACCCCCTACACTACACAAACACCACTGCACTACCCTAAACCCTAAAATTCTACCCCCAGCATGACCCCTACACTACCCAAACACCACTGCACTAACCTAAATCCTAAAACACTACCCCCAGCACGACCCCCTACACTGCCCAAACACCACTGCACTACCCTAAAACATGACCCCCTACACTACACAAACACCACTGCACTACCCTAAACCCTAAAACACTACCCCAGCACAACCCCCTACACTATACAAACACCAATGCACTACCCTAAACCCTAAAACACTACCCCCAGCATGACCCCCTACACTACCCAAACACCACTGCACTAACCTAAATCCTAAAACACTACCCCCAGCACGACCCCCTACACTACCCAAACACCAGTGCATTACCCTAAAACATGACCCCCTACACTACACAAACACCACTGCACTACCCTAAACCCTAAAACACTACCCCCAGCACAACTCCCTACACTACACAAGCACCACTACACTACCCTAATCCCTAAAACACTACCCCCAGCACTACCCCCTACACTGCCCGAACACCACTGCACTGCCCTAAACCCTGAAACACCAGCCCCTGCACGACCCCCTACACTTCCCGAACACCACTGCACTGCCCTAAACCCTGAAACACCACCCCTAGCACGACCCCCTACACTGCCTGAACACCACTGCACTGCCCTAAACCCTGAAACACTTCCCCCTTCACGACCCCCTACACTGCCCGAACACCACTGCACTGCCCTAAACCCTGAAACACCACCCCCAGCACGACCCCCTACACTGCCCGAACACCACTGCACTGCCCTAAACCCTGAAACACTACCCCCAGCAAGACCCCTACACTGCCCGAACACCACTGCACTGCCCTAAACCCTGAAACATCACCCCAAGCAAGACCCCCTACACTGCCCGAACACCACTGCCCTAAACCCTGAAACACCACCCCCAGCATGACCCCCTACACTGCCCAAACACCACTGCACTGCCCTAAACCCTGAAACACCACCCCCAGCACGACCCCCTACACTGCCCGAACACCACTGCTCTGTCCAAAACCCTGAAACACCAGCCCCAGCACGAACCCCCTACACTGCCCGAGCACCACTGCACTGCCCTAAACCTTGAAACACCAGCCCCAGCACGACCCCCTACACTGCCCGAACACCACTGCACTGCCCTAAACCCTGAAACACCACCCCCAGCACGACCCCCTACTCTGCCCGAGCACCACTGCACTGCCCTAAACCCTGAAACACCAGCCCCAGCACGACCCCTACACTGCCCGAACACCACTGCACTGCCCTAAACCCTGAAACACCACCCCCAGCACTACCCCCTACACTGCCGGAACACCACTGCACTGCCCTAAACCCTGAAACACCACCCCCAGCATGACCCCCTACACTGCCCGAACACCACTGCACTGCCCTAAACCCTGAAACACCACCCCCTGCACTACCCCCTACACTGCCCAAACACTACTGCACTGCCCTAAACCCTGAAACACCATCCCCAGCACGACCCCCTACACTGCACGAACACCACTGCACTGCCCTAAACCCTGAAACACTACCCCCGGCAAGACCCCCTACACTGCCCGAACACCACTGCGCTGCCCTAAACCCTGAAACATCACCCCCAGCAAGACCCCTACACTGCCCGAACACCACTGCCCTAAACCCTGAAACACCACCCCCAGCAAGAACCCCTACACTGCCCGAACACCACTGCACTGCCCTAAACCCTGAAACACCAGCCCCAGCACGACCCCCTACACTGCCCGAACACCACTGCACTGCCCTAAACCCTGAAACACCACCCCCTGCACGACGCCCTACACTGCCCGAACACCACTGCACTGCCCTAAACCCTGAAACACCACCCCCAGCACGACCCCCTACACTGCCCGAACACCACTGCACTAAACCCTGAAACACCACCCCCTGCACGACCCCTACACTGCCTGAACACTACTGCACTGCCCTAAACCCTGAAACACCCCCCAGCACGACCCCCTACACTGCACGAACACCACTGCACTGCCCTAAACCCTGAAACACTACCCCCAGCAAGACCCCCTACACTGCCCGAACACCACTGCACTGCCCTAAACCCTGAAACATCACCCCCAGCAAGACCCCCTACACTGCCCGAACACCACTGCCCTAAACCCTGAAACACCACCCCAGCGAGACCCCTACACTGCCCGAATACCACTGCACTGCCCTAAACCCTGAAACACCACCCCCAGCACGACCCCCTACACTGCCCGAACACCACTGCTCTGCCCAAAACCCTGAAACACCAGCCCCAGCACGACCGCCTACACTGCCCGAACACCACTGCACTGCCCTAAACCCTGAAACATCAGCCCCAGCACAACCCCGTACACTGCCCGAACACCACTGCACTGCCCTAAACCCTGAAACACTAGCCCCAGCATGACAGCCTACACTGCCCGAAAACCACTGCACTGCCCTAAACCCTGAAACACCACCCCCAGCACTACCCCCTACACTGCCCAAACACCACTGCACTGCCCTAAACCCTGAAACACCACCCCCTGCACGACCCCCTACACTGCCGGAACACCACTGCACTGCCCTAAACCCTGAAACACCACCCCCAGCACAAACCCCTACACTGCCCAAACACCACTGCACTAAACCCTGAAACACCACCCCCAGCAAGACCACCTACACTGGCCGAACACCACTGCCCTAAACCCTGAAACACCACACCCTGCACGACCCCCTACACTGCCCAAACACCGCTGCACTGCCCTAAACCCTGAATACTGGGGGTCCCTGGGGGCCAACTAGCCCACCAGGAACCTCCAGTATGCGCCAGGGGGCTGCGTTGCAGAGACGTGTACAGAGGCCACGCCCCTTTTACACCTCTCTGCAACGCAGCTCTGTGGCGCTTTTGGAGGTATATGGTGGGCTAGTTGGACTCCAGGGACCCTCAGGATTCAAGGGGACTTAATCCCCCAACTTAAAACGCGCCACGGGGTGCGCTTGCACAGTGGTGAAGGGAGGGCGGGGCTTCAGGTGACATGTGTGCAAACAGGCCCCGTGGCGCGTTTTAAGATGGGGAATAAATTCCTTTTCAATCCTGAGGGTCCCTAGGGCCAACTAGCCCACCAGGTACCTCCAGTAAGTGCCACGGAGCTGCGTTGCAGAGTGTTGTAAAAGGGGCGTGGCCTCTGAACACCTCTCTGCAACGCAGCCCCTGGCGCATACTGGAGGTACCTGGTGGGCTAGTTGGCCCCTAGGGACCCTCGGGATTGAGGAGGATTTAATTGTCCAACTTAAAACGCGCCACAGGGCGTGTTTGCAGACATGTCACCTTAGGCCCCACCCCTTCCTTCACCATTGTGCAAATATTCCTCTAAAATCAGCCGAACTACGAATTCCGATTTACTCACCTGTTATCAGGAGAGACCTCAGTGCTGCATCTTTGAGCCCAGTACTGATCCTGAAAAGTAATTCTAACCGTACTTACCAGTAACTTGAATTTCCTTCCATAGGATATCATTGCCTGCTTTTTGCTGAAAAAGTTTCTAAGTGTCGATTTTGAAACATACAAATATTCCTCTAAAATCAGCCGAAATACGAATTTCGATTTACTCACCTGTTATCAGGAGAGACCTCATTGCTGCATCTTTCAGCCCAGTACTGGTCCTGAAAAGTAATTTTAACCGTACTTACCAGTAACTTGAATTTCCTTCCATAGGCTAACATTGACTGGTTTCACTTGGAAATTCTTCTAAGTGTGGAGTTTTGGAACTTTATAATATTCCTCTAAAATCAGCCGAAATACGAATTCCGATTTACTCACCTGTTATCAGGAGAGACCTCAGTGCTGCATTTTTCAGCCCAGTACTGATCCTGAAAAGTAATTTTAACCGTACTTACCAGTAACTTGAATTTCCTTCCATAGGATATCATTGCCTGCTTTTTGCTGAAAAAGTTTTTTAAGTGTCGATTTTTGAAACATACAAATATTCCTCTAAAATCAGACGAAATACGAATTCCGATTTACTCACCTGTTATCAGGAGAGAACCCAGTGCTGCATCTTTTAGCCCAGCACTGACCCTGAAAAGTAATTCTAACCGTACTTAACAGTAACTTGAATTTCCTTCCATAGGCTAACATTGACTGGTTTCACTTGGAAATTCTTCTAAGTGTGGAGTTTTGGAACTTTATAATATTTCTCTAAAATCAGCCGAACTATGAATTCCGATTTACTCACCTGTTATCAGGAGAGAACCCAGTGCTGCATCTTTTAGCCCAGCACTGACCCTGAAAAGTAATTCTAACCGTACTTACCAGTAACTTGAATTTCCTTCCATAGGAATCCATTGTCTGGTTTTCAGCAGAAAAGTTTCAAAGTGTCGATTTTCACAAACTACAAATATTCCTTAAAAATCGCATGTGTGACTTAAACGCATTCTTTCAACTGTTTACAGGAGATGCACCAGTGCTGGTTCCAGGATCCACCACTGAGTAAGAAAAAGTAACGATAACACTACTTACCTGCTAAGTGAATTTCCTCCCATAGGATAACATTGGTGATTCTATATGAAAAAGTTTCTGTGTCAACTTTTAAAATACAATAATATTCCTTAAAAATCACTACTGTAACCAAAACGCTTTTACTCAACTGTTTACAGGAGATGTCCCAGGACTGAATCTAGGATCCAGTCCTGTGGTTAGAAAAGTAATCCATAAAGTAACTAATTGCATTTAACTAGAAATTCACATTGAGCTCAATGTTGCTTTGTTTTTGAAATTGTGTTGACCATTGCAACAACTGGAACTACTGTACTTAAAAGTCTATTGCCTATTTGCAAAGTATTTAAACTAAAGTAATTCATTCTGAGAAAGTATATTTTGTAATGTAATGTATAATGTAATTACAATGTAATTTAAAAATAAAATATCTAAAAAAATTGTTTAAAAAAATGTTGTAAATCAGTATCAAAAAAATAAATATAACAATTAATACATTTAAAAATTGTCATTTACAAAACCTTTGAAATTCACTGAAAAAACCATAGGTTTCAGACACGTTATAGTTAGGAATTAGCATTTAAAAAACCTTTGAAATTCACTGAAAAAACCATAGGTTTCAGACACGTTATAGTTAGGAATTAGCATTTAAAAAACCTTTGAAATTCACTGAAAAAATCATAGGTTTCAGGCACGTTATAGTTAGAAATTAGCATTTAAAAAACCTTAGAAATTCACTGAAAAAACCATAAGGTTTTAAGGACAGTTATAGTTAGTTGGACATTGCACTCAGTACAAAACCCTTGAAATTCCCCCGTTATAGTTAGTTCAGGTAACTATAACTCGCGCCCGCATAAGCACTGCTGATGTCGTCACATATTACATCACTCATGACATGGTCAGTGACATCACTGATGACATCACTGATGACATCTCAAATGACATCACTGATGACATCATCCATGTGAGAATTTAATGCACCTCCTCACACCCTAATATAACCTTTGATACACCCACTCTAAATTACAGACTGCCATTCTCAAAACCATAGACACTCCAACACCAATAACTACATACCCACTCACTGATTCTTAGGTCTACACACACACATCCACTCACTCACCTGTACAGTCACTCATACTTATGGTCACTCAGTACAGGACTATCATATGCACTCATACTCCTATATAGACACTCAAACACCGCCACTCATCCATAGAGGTACTCACACACCTAGTCAGTCATGCAAATAATTAAACACACTGCCATTTACTCACCTATACAGTTATACACACACCAGCTCACTTACTCATACAAATACTAGCACATTCTTACGCTCTTATACAATCACTGATACAAGCACACACTCATCTATACAGTCACTCTCACAATCACACACTCTCGCTTATAGCTATTTATATACTCCAACACACATATGTAGTTACTCAAACATGTACCACTGGGACATACATTCACTCACTAACACACTCTTACACACACTTACCCACCCATACAGTCTATCACAGATGCACTCTTGAAACCATCCACCCAGTGAATCCCCCACTCACACATCTATGCACAGAGTCGCACACACCCCACCCACACAAACACTCAGGCACCCATACAGATACTCAGACAACCAATCAATAACTCATATAGACACTCATGTAGCTATTCACAAACCCATGCACCACTTACACAGCAACAGACAGACGGATACAGACATTCACCCAGTTTAGTCACTAACCCATGCATTCAGTAAGATACGTTTAATCACTCACTTATCGAGTTAGTCACGCACCTACTAAATCATCCATACAGACACTTATACACCCACTCATTCTTCAATACGCCTTTCCCTATATATATTAAAAATATTTAAACTTTACAGAAACACACAGTCACTGGATGATGTCATCAGTGATGTCATTTGAGATGTCATCAGTGATGCCACTGACCATGTCATGAGTGATGTAATATGTGACGTCATCAGCAGAGCATTGCGGGGCGCGAGTTATAGTTACCTGAACTAACTATAACGGGGGAATTTCCACGGGTTTTGTACGAGTGCAATGTCCAACTAACTATAACTGTCCCTAAAACCTTATGGTTTTTTCAGTGAATTTCTAAGGTTTTTTAAATGCTAATTTCTAACTATAACGTGCCTGAAACCTATGGTTTTTTCAGTGAATATATATATATATATATATTTCCAACTTGCCCTGAGATGAGGACGCACTCAACGACAGATAACTTATCCAAGTCCTTTATTTTCAAAACCAGTATTAGCACTCTGATTCCTTCAGTTGCAGTGATTTCAAAATTGAAAACCATGAAAATACGGACAGCGCGTGCTTACCAAGTCAAGAGTTTGAGCAACTCAATATTCACGAAATGAGGTGAGCGCCGCCAGTCACACTTGTGAAAGACGGATTATGCATTGAACATTTTCATAAAGCGGGGCTAGCAACAGACAGTTGCGTAATGAGAAACCATTACTCTGCATGGCTGTAAATACAACTAACAGAATAATGTGAACTCCAGCCGGTATTCCCTTTATGTAAATATGGAAAAATTGGGAAGTTTTGGATGGCTTCTTATGCAAAGTACAGCGCACACCTAAATTGAACATAATTTTAATAACTATATATCGAACTGTTGAAACAGGACCTTTATCCTTCCTTTTTAAATTTGTGCTCCACCAAAGGTGACTTTTACAAATAATACATTGCAAATTGAGAAACTTACGAGATCAGCAGTGGCTCTTCTATGTCGATGCATCAAATGGACACCTGAGGGGAGTATTTAAACGTAACACTGATGGCATAAGTACAGGTTGACAAAGGCTGCAAGGACAGCCGAAACGCGTTCCTGCTATAACATGCGCTGCCAGAGATTAAATGGTATTTCAAAAGAATTTGAGTGCAGGCTTTCTTTGTAATTGGAGATAAGCGGGTTTGCATATATATATATATATATATAAACCAATCCCACTCTCCAACGAAGGGGGCCGACACTTGCTCGGTGAAAAAAGAAGAAACTTTATTGCCAAATCTTCAGCGCAAAGCATGGAGTTTACTGCATCTGTGAAACGCTGGGCAGACGCGTTTCAGCGTGATTGCTTTCTTCAGTGCCTGTTCCATTTCCGCGATGATGTTTCACCTGGGGGCCTGATTTTATCCTTGCCAGTCCACTCCCATTGGAGTGTGATGTTACGCCCATTCTCCCTGGCCGCTGGCTGCGCTGATCTCAATTGCTGTCCATGCCGGGTTTTGCAGCATCCGATGCGAGGGCAAATTCAGTAATTTGACTCAAGTACACCCTGTGGTGTCCCAAAAATGCTGGCTATGGATGCCACACCCACATTGCAGCCTACTTGGGAGACATAGATGGTAAGTCTCTGCCTTTGTCACCTTCCCGCAGTTCCAGTCTGCTACCTCTCTCCCCAACGGCAGTATAATCACAGTGGATGTCTAATCCCGCTGGGAGGGGCGACGCGCTGTATTTTTCATACACAATCCACAAGGTACAAGCTAGGCGCGTTGCTCCAAACTGAGAGGGTGTGCCGGTAATCAGTGCTTGTGAACCGATACAACATAGAAACCAATCCCACTCTCCAACGAAGGGGGCCGACACTTGCTCGGTGAAAAAAGAAGAAACTTTATTGCCAAATCTTCAGCGCAAGGCATGGAGTTTACTGCATCTGTGAAACGCTGGGCAGACGCGTTTTGGCCTGACGGCTTTCTTCAGTGCCTGTTCCACTTCCACAATGATGTTTCACCTGGGGGCCTGATTTTATCCTTGGCAGTCCACTCCCATTGGAGTGTGATGTTACGCCCATTCTCCCTGGCCGCTATATATATTTATATATTCACTGAAAAAAACAAAGGTTACAGGGATGTTATAGTTAGTAAACAGAATAAAAAAAACTTAGAAATTCATTGAAAAAACACAAATGTTCCATTGATGTTATGGTTAAGCTCAGATTTTACACACACAAAACCAAAGAAATTCAGCACTTATTGTTACCTGAGCTAACTATAACTTACGCCCCTGCACTGCACTGCTTATGACCTAACATATTACATCACTCATGACATAGTCAGTGACATCACTGATGACATCTCAAATGGCATCACTGATGACATCATCCAGTGAGTATAAGTGTTTAGCAAAGGTTTCTGAGACTTAAAGACATATACTAAGCTACTGCATAAGTTAAATTACTATTCTATATGTACTACTGAGGAGTGATCCTATTTCTAACATAAGTCATCTGATCTATAATCCCATTTTTAAAGCAGGTGTACTATTTGTCAGTGAACTAGCCTCTACACTGACACATGTCCTCTGCTGATGCAAGTGTAGGATAGTGCTTTGCGACAGTCTAGGTTGTTCATTGAGACTTCACTCCACAGTGAAGGCTGAGTATAGTTCTGTTTTATGACATACCGACCAGTTTCCTTAGACATCTGTCCTTTGTGATAAATGGCTGTAGCAGTAGATTGCAATACATTTAGCTGTTCACTAAGACCTTTCTCTAGGGTTTGAAGACATTTTACAACAGACTAAACTCTCTGCTCACACCTTTCCCCAGGATGAAGAATCATTTTGCTAGTTGTTTGTGACACAGTTAACCCTGGGCGTAGTTTGCGTAGTCGCGCTACGCGAAGCTACGCGAAGACGTCGAAGCGCTACGCGAGCTTCGCATAGCTTCGCGAGCGTGCGTAGCTGCTTGGCGCGCCCGTTCGCGATGCGTTTTCTTGCTCGGGAACGCGTTGTTCGTGTTCGGGACGCTGTTTGCGTGCTCGGGGCGCGAACTTACCCATGCGGTCGCCTATGGGCGCGGCCATTTTGATTTTCACTTGTCCCGTCCGTTCGCGATCCCTTATTTCCTGTTCCGGGTCGCGTATAGCGTGCTCGCGATGCGCATTCCATGTTCGGGAACGCGTTGTACGTGTTCACGACGTTTTGTGCGTGCTCGGGGAGAAATATCGCGCGAACTTACCCATGCGGTCGCGATGGGCGCGGCCATCTTGTTTTACCACTCTATGCTATGGTTCTGGGCCTGCTTTTCTATCCTCCCTCAATCTTTGCAATCCTTAGTTTTTTACACTGTTTTTCAATTTTTCTTTATTTCTTACCTATCTCTCTCTCTGCCTAAGTCTATATTTTGCATTTTTTTCTACTTTTTACTGTGTTTTTTTACTTTTCAACTGTTTTATATAACTTTCTTCTTTAAGCTCCTACTTCTTCCCCTAACTTTATTTTTCCCTTCTAACTTTTCTTTTTCACCTCCTCCCACCCCAGAACCATGGCGAAGGGTAGCAGCAGCGGGTCAAAGGGCAAGGCGCGTGCGCCCAATCGCCGCCTGCCTTGCGGCAGACTGCGCCCGCAGGGGTGCAAGCCCGCCAGCTGTTTACGGAGGAGGAGGTGGCCGCCCTTGTTTTTTTATTCAGCGCCACCTCCCCTTGACCTTGGCAGCAGGCGGCAGGCCAGGCTCCGGTTACCCGACCCAGGAGCGTCACCGCCGGTGGGCGAAGGTGCGTCGGGCAGTGTTTCGCTGCTCCGCCGTCCGGCGCACACATAACCAGCTGGCCCACCGGTGGTCAGACATTCTTGACCGGGAGCAGGACCTGTTGGACCTGCTAGGTGTCGAGGTCTTGGGGCTTGGTGAGTAGCCAATATATATAGTAGTATAAGTATTGTGATTTGTGTATACATTTTTTACAAATAACAAGAATAATGCTGCTTACATTGCAGGTAAATTACGTTTCAAAATCTTCTGTGATTGTAGGACACAGGTGCTGGGCGGTACTCTTACTTTTTGCAACTTTGCGCTCGCTTGTCATTATTATGTAAGAGTTTACTTTAGAGAACTTCAGTTAGGTAATGCTATTGCTAGAGAGACTGTAGTCCTTCCTTTGTCCTCCTGTCAAATAGTGGTGGATGGATTTGATACTAGGTTTAGTTACTATTAGTTGATAATTTTTGAACGGTGTGCGTGACTCATCCTCTGTCACTGAGTGCTGCTTACCCCAGTCCTTAGTAGAACCTTTTGTAGTTTGTTTAGTGAGTGGTACTGGTAAGCTTAGCTTAGCAGTGTCAGTCAGCTGCAGAACATCAGACGCAACCAACCAACAATTTGGTGTATGCATTATGCACTGACTTTATGCATGTGTCCTCCTTCTCATCTATGCATTTTTGATGGGAAAAAAAATGGAAATGCATGCTTAATGAACAATTGGCCCGCCTGGAATAGGTGGGCTAGGTCAGGTGGTACTTAGGCTTAGTTAATGTTCTGGATTTTATTTGAATCAATCAGAATGGAACACTGAATTAGTGTTCCCCAATAAGTAGACTGTCCGTGAATTCCGCAAGCCAGTAGGCGATCGGATTAGATAGGTCAATTTTATTGCAATTTTTGTTTCCTAAAACGTTTTTTGAGCGTTTTTTTAGATAATTTATTTGTTTCACAGCAATCATTAATGTTTGTGTCTTTCTTTTTCTTTATTATATCTTACATGATCACTGATCTGCAGCACCCAGGGGCAAGAAGACGGGGTCCGAGTCGGCGGGACAACCACCAGAGGACCGCTCCTCTACCGAGGGCCCTGCTGCTGGTCCCAGTAAGTCCTCCAGTGGTTATATTAACAATTATATTGCCCTAACTTTTACTGGACCTTATTTTTTCAGAACTATTAATTCTGGCTCCACTCCCTAATTATATTTTTTACAAAAGATTCTTTGATCTTGACTTGACTATCTGTTTCTAAATTCTGGTTATCCCTGCCTCTAAGTTGTAACTGCCTCTGCTATGAATGTCTGTACTCGGTACTACTACTATTAGTCTGTCGCTAAGCTTGCCCAGTTTGCATTGCCACTCTTTATTGTACGGTTTTGAATAAAACTCAGATTGACCAATACTAATAGCTCTAGCCACTGAGTCCAGTCCTTTCGGTTGTCCTCTTCTAGGCTTCTTAATCTTGAGGCTTTGACAATTACCACAAACAAAATGCACAACCAGATATTTGACTATTTTTGATAGGATATAGTACATACTACTTGGATTCTGCACAGCCCCATGCAGAACTATGCACAATGAAAGAGGATGTTGGTGATGAGAGTTTGGAACTTGGACGTTACTCACACCTCAGTCAGAAGTGAACCCACAATCCCCTGAACGACTAGCTAGTGTCTCATTAGGTCCCCGAACCCCCACCCGAAGATACCCAATGATTATGATTCCACAACCCAGAACATAACACACTTTCGCTCACTCACTCGTGTAAGTCCACCACCACCACCACACCAAATACCACAGAGTCTATGTGTAAGTTCAAAAGGTTTATTTTCAAATGACAACTTCTGTATGTTGTTGTTCTATAAAATTCAGTGTACTCCAGCCAGCTCCAACAGCAAAATGCATAAGATTAAAACAATAAAAATTGTTGCAACAAGTGCATGATGATATAAGACAAAAGATCTGTGTGAATTCTGGGTGACTCCTCACCGTAGAACGTAGAATTACTGGTTACATGCATCATTCATAAGCTCTGCAAATCTCTGGTTCGTACTCGTAGAAGGGAATCCTCTGCCTGAGAAAAATGGTGCGTGTTAATGCAAGCATTTGTCAGTCCTGCCAAAAAACTGTAACATGTTACCTATGGCTTAGTAATACGGACTAACGGAACTCCATAACAAAGTGGCTTGTTTTCCGACCTCTTGTACGCAACGCTCAGACAGTAGCTGTATGTGCTCATGTGGGCTCAAAAGGCGTCTTACTGTTACTGCACAACAAGCTGCGAGGTAACATGCGCAAAAGACATGAAGCGAAAAATGGTTGCATGGCTCAGGCTAACTTTGCAAAGAGTAGAGTATAGTATAATAATGACCTTAGGGACCATAATAACACTACTAGTGTCTGTCTACTGACTGTACTCTAGTACCCGATTTGGACTATTGAATGTGATTTATAATAATAATATGTATTAACCTTTTTCAATCTTGCTAGTGAAAAAGAATAAATAGGGGAGGTGTACAGGCATCTAAAAATGTGTCATGTTTTTGCTAGGCGTACTACCGACCACCAGTGCCGGTGGGGCCAGCGGCGATGGCGTTGCGGCCATTCCGGAGGGGGCAGGAGATACAGGGGGTGAGCCAGCAGCAGTGGCGGGCGGTGGTAAGTTATATTCATGACTTATTGACATTGCACTAGCTGGAAGGGTGTGTGGAGTGGACTTCACTCACTGTACTGTTGTTGAGACTTATTAGGTATGAAGTTGTAGTGAACATTATACAACGGTTAATAAAGAAGACACCCTTTACTTAGCAGCATGAGCAATGCAGTAGCAATAGCATTACCAGCGTGACTTCATTAACCAATGGCCTCTTATATCTGACTCCAACTCAGCTGTGAAAGTTTTATGGAGGAGACTAAAAGTCAGATCAGATGACCTTGATGGATGTTTTGAACAAAAAGGGAAAGAAGGGTGGAAGGAGGAAGGGCGGGCGAGATTTAATATGACGACTGGCAGAGAAGGATACGTTGGAAGCATGGATAGGTGGCTGATAGGAATCAGATGCATGTGTTGTTGAAGGATGGGTGGGAGGTGAAAGAAGAATGGATGCCTGCCTGGGTGGAAGACACAGTATGGGTGGATACCAAGAATCATCAGCGGTGTTTGGGTGAAACTCTAAGCCAAGGCAAGCAACGGAGTGAGTGGACGCATGCGTTGTTGTTGGTGAAACAAAGTAACGTTTGTGGAGAGATTAAGAAGAATGATTGACATTTACTTAGAATGGATGGATGCCTGTATGTATTCATCATAGACAGCATAGGTGGAGACTGTCACGGGATGCACAGTTTTAGGGAATGTTAAAGAAACCGCGCCAGCGTACCAAAGCCGATGTGGGGAGGGGCAGGGTGGGGGGTAGTAGTAAACAATGTATTACGCGGGCAAATACAGGTAACTTTACTGTAACATACAAATAAATAAAGTGAATTTCATTGTGCGCACTGCACCGCCAATTGCGATGCAGTGTGCGCAACAAAATTAGTTTCATTTATTTATATGTTTACTTACCTGTAATTGGCCGTAATCCATAGTTTACTACCCCCATCCTGCCCCTACCCACGCCACCGCCCGGCCAAACTCCCCGAGTCCCACCAACGACCGTTACTGACCTTATGTCGTTGTCCCATATAAAAGCAACGATCATTGGATTAGATATATAATCTGCCTTTTTGTAGTAGCCAAGGCACTGTGAAATTGAGCAATTGCCCTCCATGTAACAGAGAGAGTATGGCCAGTGCCACCCGTAATAGAAAAATACGAGCTTCCCCACCTGCAAACAGTAGTAAATCAAACTAATGTGACTCTGCGTCATGACTCGTATGTTTGTCTTGGCTTCAAGCATAGATGACCGAGCTGGCAATGCCGGCTACAACCAGGTTATGTCATTTCCCTAAACTAGAGATAAGAAGAACACTGGTGTACTGTGTACTGCTTGGAGTCCATAGTGCTAGTATAATGCCTGAAACTCCCACAAATGTTAGAGGCCGAGGAAGTGGGAGGATAGATAGATTATTACCACAAATGTTATGTACTGTGCTTCTTGCTAGTGCTACTGTGCCATTATGTGTTGAATTAATTTTGTGTTACTGTTTAGGTAAGAGTACTGGTTACAACAATATTTTTTTTCTTTCTTTTCCCAAGACAAACCATCGCGGAAGGAGTTGGCAGTCAGGGCCCGGCGCCGGAAACTGGAGGCCATATGCTGGGAGTACCGGCGGCTGGTGGCTCTGGCGGAGGAGGAGGAGGAGGCGGCAGCAGCTGCAGCCTCGTCCGATGCCCCGGGCCCCAGCCAGGCCCCAACTCCAGCGGTACGGCGCCGCGGTCTGATAGCCACCCGCCGCAATTCATTAGCAGCCAGCACTGCTGTCCCCCATTGTGGATGCCACTGCAGGGCATTCCGCAAGAAGATTCTCCTCCGGATGGCACGGCAAGAGGAGCAAATGGAGGAGCGGGTGAAAATCCTGGTGGACAAACACCTCAAAGCCCGCCGATTATAACATCGAGGACCCTGTTGCTTTGCCCCTTTTTATTCCTTGTTTTGGTGGGTGGGAATTGGGCGTTGGGGTTTCGGGACATTATTTGGACTTTTTCGTTTTGGACATTGGTTGGGGTTAGGGAGAGGGGTGGGTCAGGTGTGGGATAGTTTCTTTTTGTTAGGGTAATAAATTATATTTATACTTAAACATACAATGTTAATGTTTTGTGGGGGGTTACTGTTTTACGAATTAACGTCACATTGGTTTGCTTGCTGCTGCAGGGCCGCAGCCAGTGTTTGATTTAAATAATCTGCCTATGATGTATAACAAACAGATAGATGCGGTACCCCTCACTGAGTTATTTGTCCTACTAGTATTCTACCTCCCACCAAACTTATCTTACCTGTGATTGATGATGACTACGTTCGGCACAGCGATGGCTGCATGGTTTCCATAGAGAATGTAGAAGATGCCATGGTTGTGGTGGTAGTAGTAGAGTAGACACTGGCAGTAGCATTTGCTAAAAAATAAAAAAAGAGACAGTCACTTGCCTGAGAAAAACTGTGGGAGGAGTAGTCGAACGAAGTGAAATACAGTACAGAAGACGACTGCCAAACAAACAATATTGCAGTTGCAACTGCTAAAGTCAAATTAAACATAATGGTGGCGGGGACAGCCTAGTACAAGAAGTTATAAACTGCAGTTGTGCTGTCGAGTGAGTCACTTAACTTAACACAATCGTAATTCGTAACCTTTACTGCTGTGTGGTAGGAGTTTGATGATTAATCCAATCAATGACGGCAATTAATTATGATGTACTACTATTAGCCGTTGACGGCTTGCACAATGCACATAGACTGAGCATGGGTGGCCAAGCAGAAGAAGCTCCTCGCCCTGCCTTGCAATTGAATTAGTGTTGCTTTCACCACATCTGCCCCAGCAAGCGTGTGATCAATTGGTGTACATTTTATGTAGTCACATCACACCTCAATATAAATCACAGCCCGGGGGAAGAGGGTTAGGGTTTGATGAATGGATGGGAAGGGGGTTTGCGGAAAGGTTTGAAAATGAAAAACAGTACGCATGGACAACAAAAGCAAAGCGCAATCTTGGCAGACGACCATGATCTTATCCAAAAAATCAATAAAGCGAGAAAAGGGAAATGCATGCGTTAATGATGATGAAGATTAGATAACTTGATGGTTAATGAGTAGTACTTAATAACTCCTACTAGACAATTAGACAGTACAGGGCACCAGTATATTCTATGCAATTTGCCTTGCCTGTAATATGCCCTCAGAGACCCAAATTCCATGTTGTACTGGGCTTACTTGTAAAGATAGCAAAGACAATTAAAAAACATTTGTAGGGATTAATTAGCAAACAAACACACAACACACAGTCCTAATGATTGCAGAGAAAAAAGGATTCAAATTAATTAAAAGATGAATGATGAATGATACTAAAGTTACTGTATTATCATGCTAAAATTGTGGAGTTGAATCTCGTCCTTCCTCTTGGTCCTATCTTCCATGGACGCTCCGCACGTCAATCTTGGTGGCCTTCCTGATGCCGATTGGTAAGGTAAATGTGAGTTGTGTCTCCCAGTATAGCAAGCACAGGGTAAAGGCCGGCCTGTAACGTCTAGATGGAAAAACAAAAGGGGTATTGAGAAATCAATGAATAAAAAAAAAAATACATAATTTACGGTGGAGTCCAAGAAGAGAAGAGAGAACACTTTCAGAGTGAGGCGGCTTGGATATATCGTGTAGATTCTGTTTACAGCATTAAGCTACAACAACAACAGGACAGAACAGGCCCACCACAGCACCAGCCCGTGACCCAACCTCCATTTACCTTAATTTTTGACATAGCCAGACAAAAGGCATACACAGCAACTTAGCATTTTCCTAATTAAGTGACAAAATCAATGCGCCGCTGTCAGTCATCACTACACTCGACTAGACCACTACATGGACATGTAGGTCTGCTGTGTTTACTACTTTCTTGTTGAATTGTTGTGTTTATGTTTACCTTATGCCACTTCATGAAATGCAGTTAGTCCTTGAATCATTTCCGATCCAACTGAATGACTGCGCGCGAAAAGATAGTATGGTCATCATCATGGTGTGGTACGTGTTGTCCAACTACAACTCAGTCTGTATTGACTCCGATTAAGTCCATATTCCATTTTAAAAAATTGCAACAGATATTGGCCTGCACCTGCAGTAGTAGGAGTACAATTTGGTTATTAAACAACAAGAAAGGAAACATTGACTGTCACTTACTTACTTGAGTCACTTTGTAGATTAACTAGTAGAGTAGAGTTCGACTTCATGCACAACATCAACAACAAACAACAGCAATCGCTCAGAGTCTGCAAACATCCAATGCATTCCATCATTACCTGTCTTGCTCTTCTCTTTGGCTGTCAGATCATCAGATGCCTAGTTCTGACATTTTTTTTTTTTTTGCGGGGCAGTGGCCTCATCATTATTACTCCAGTCCACATTCATTTTGAGTGTTAGGCGCTGTTTCGGTTTTCGTCTTATTCATCTGTGGCACTTCTTTGTCACAGTTTAAGTTGCTTCCCATGGTCAGCACTGTGATGATGGTCCGCGGCCTGTGTAGTGCTCATTGCTGGTCATTTGAGTTTGCACAAATGTCAGCAAGTTTCTTCGAAGAGTCTCTTGTCTTTCTCTGCCAAGTACCTTCTGTCCTGACAGTGAGGACCTTTGGATGCCTGCTGAGGCTGTAGCCTTCGGACACTGATGAGTTTCAGCTCGAAAACAAAACGGAGGATAGCTATAGTAGTCACGTTTCACTTCTAATGGAGGCGGGACTGGTAAAGGCAACATTTCTTGTACTAATGTCTGGCTTGATGGAAATGTACTCGTGCGAGACAGGAAGATGAAGCAGGACTCTGAAGAGTGGACAGTTAAATGCACAGACGTGCAACTCCAATAGGGAAATAAAAAGAAGACGGTGGTGATAGTTTTGTTGTGATTTGATTTGAACCAGAAAGACAGATACACAGACACATAAAGGAAGGAAGAAAGCAACAATTTGAAAGCCTAGTTGTCAGGGAAGAGGAGCTCGTCCTCAAACTCTGGTGGTTCGGACAGAAGTAGGTCCTGTAACGCACTATTTACGTCATCCAAGTCGCTCTGCTCTTCCTGCTGTGATTCACGTATTTTGTAATCCGGTGGTATAAAGTGCTGATTCATTTTGATCATGGTTAACCTCTCCACGCTTTGGGCCGAGAGACTGGTCCTTTTCGAAGTTACAATGGCACCAGCAGCACTGAAAACACGCTCAGAAGAGACACTTGCGACAGGGGAAGCGAGATACTTTATCGCCAGCCTGCTGAGCACTGTCCATTGGCTTCTTTTCCCATACCAATACACCAATGGGTTTCCATCCATGAAGACCTCTGTTGGGTCATCCAGATAGGCCTGGACCATCCGCTCAATGTTAAGGGGTGCTCGGATGTGCTCGGCCGGTTTTGCCTTTGCATCAGCACTGGACTTACCATACCCCTGCTGTAGAAACCAATCAGTTGCACATTGTGCTGTGGATGATCCTGTTCTTGATGTTATTGTTGGTGTAGGTGACTTCTGAGAGGCAAATGCACTGCCCTCAGGCTCCGAAGTATAACTTGACTCTGGATGCCCTGTAGTACTGGTTATGGCCTGTGGTGGGGGCCTGTAATTAACAGCCGTTCGCTTTCGAAAATAGTTGCTTCCTTAGCTATCAAAGTTTTGTAGTTGGCAACATCCACTTCCGAAAAAGGAATTACTGCCTTGCTGTTCAGAAATACTTTGTACCGTGGATCCAAAATTGTGGCACTAATGTAATGTGGTTGTGACAAAATTTTATTTTTAATCCTTGTATTTTCCGATAAGCGAGCGGCTAAGGTCTCCGCCAAATGATATGCGTCTTGTTTGTCATCCACACCTGCGTACGTTTCAGACACATCCTTCAGCTGTTGCTCTAGCATGTCCAACAATGGGATAGCTTGGCCCATAGTACAGTCCTCCCTGCTGACTTCACGTGTGAAGATCTCAAAAGGAAGTAGCATCTCAGTCAGGCATTTAATGAGGTCCCATTGAGCCATCTCAATGGTCATGCCTCTCACAGTAGGTTCCCCTATTCTTTGCATGACATAAGCATTGAGTGGTATGTACAGTTCAAACAGACGATCAAGCATATAATAAGTTGAGTTCCAACGTGTTGGCACCTCCTGGATGAGCGCTTTGACTGGCAGTTTATGCTCACGTTGAATGACCCTCAGCTGCTTCCGGGCTTTAAAAGAATGGCTGAAATGTGTGCATATTCTTCTGCAGGTGACCAGTAAGTTGCTGACTTTTGATTCATTTTTCAAAAAGTCTTGAACAACAATGTTAATGCAGTGTGCCAAACACGGGACCCTGAAATAGCCACCATTGCGCATGGCCAAAACTACATTACTGCCGTTGTCCGTGGCAACAAAACCAATCGTAAGCCCTCTTGGGCGCAGCCACTCAAAGACCTTGGTGTTAAACTCTTCCAAAATGTTTGCAGCAGTATGAGATTTCTCCATGGCAAACATGGCTACAGTTGCATGTTTGCGAGTGGCATGAAAAATCTCTGCAGTATCAACACCAGCAGATAGCTGTTCTCTAACACCCACAAAACTGATCCAGTGTGCAGTGATGCACATGTAATCTGTGGCTTGGCAACTGGTCCACATGTCTGTAGTCAGGTGGATACTGTGAACAGCACTCTGCTTCAAGGCCTTTCCTAGCAATTCCAGCACGTCGTGATGTAGTGCTGGAACTGCAACTCTGGCAAAATAGTAGCGGCTGGGAACATGCCATTTTGGGCAGATGGTTGACACAAATTCCACAAAACCCAACCCTTCAACAAAAGAAAAAGGGAGAAGGTCCAGTGCTAACATTTTAGCCAGCTTCGCATTGTACAAACGTGCTATTGGGTGGTTGCGTTCGGACTGCCCCTCACCCCCAAACATGCTGATAATGGTAGGCTGCATGGTTTTCCTTTCTCTTAGGCTCAACGCACTTTTTGGTAGTGCGGACCTGGTACTTCTTGGTGTCTCCGGCTGACTCTTACTCTTGTGCCACTGAGATGTTGCTGAAGATGTGTGCAACGTTAAGACTGCACTGCTGGGGTCAGGGACACCTTGTGTACCACTAGTGAGAATGTCTCCCTGTCCTTCCTCTTCCACCGTGATCGGATCTTCTTCTACTCCTTTATCCCCACCAACACCAATGGTTGCAGTTTTTTTTCTGTCGCGAAGGTGGTCCTCCCAGCTGATCAAGTGGTGTTTTTTCAGATGGGTCATTTGGCCTCCGGTACCATAGTTTGTACCAAGCTTACCACGACTAACAGAGGTATTACAAATGGAGCATATAGCAATGTTCTCCTCCTTTTCGCTAACCGTAAAGAAGTCCCAAACTGGGGAGCTTAACTTTGGCCTCCTGCTGGAGGTGCCACTTCCAATGCCGGATGATCTGTAGGGTGTGTGTTGAATTTGACTCTGTGCTGCTGTACCACTACCTACTCCTACAGAGGTGGTGGTTGTGCTGGATGTAGGTCACTGCCGGGCCTTTGCTAATGCAAATATGGAAGCTGTAGGTCGTGTTGGTGTTACCTGTGGAGGTATGCGTGCTACATCCCTCGCAGCGATTTTGGATAGAGTAAGAATGTTGGTCTCCATCTCCTCGGGGCCGGGAGTGATGTTCGTGATGACTGGCTCGTCGTCATCATCATCATCATCTTGCTGTTCTACATCGACCTCCATAAGTGTAAGGCTTTCTGGAACCTTCCTTTTCCCTAGCTTGGTCTTGGAACGTGGCTCCCTCTCAGACTCAGTTTGTGGCTTCCAAGTGGCATCTAGATCATCAGAAGGGGGCTTGGCGAAGAACTCGATGGACTACCCCTCCTTTTCCTTGCTGGGGATTTGGAAGACAATGGATCTTCTGAATGAGTGGCTTCTTCTTCTACCTCTGCATGAGGCTCAATTTCCTGAACTGCCCCTACTTCAGGAGGAACAACAACTACTATTGCGGGCGGTGGTTGCGGCTGTTGTTGTTGACCACTTATCTGCTGTGTTTCCTCCTGCGTTGATTGGGTACTACTTTGAGATAGCGATAAGTTTATCTCCGGCTCAGCATCACTGCTTTCCACCATTAGGCTGGCTACCTCTTCCCCACTCATGTGCTTGGCCCTGGGTTGGTGGGTTGGGTCCACTGATGCGGATGTGCTGCCCCCAGCTTGCCCCCGGACACCGCTGCTGCAGGCGCAATTTTTTTCTCCCAAAAAGGTACTGGCCGGCACACCAGACTTCAGTGTCACTTGCTTCTTCTGTTCCTTCTTCTTCTCAATAGCAACTTTCTTGGTACTGGAGGACCTGGTACCTGCTTTCTTTGGGCCCATCTTCTTCAGATGTCAGCAGCACTCAGTTGCAGAGATGTCTGGTCAGGTCACACGTCACGTTGTGTGTCCAGCAGCAGGATGTCTGTCTGGAAGTGCAACAGGCAATGATGAGAGACACACCTCCTCCTCAGTCTTTGTGCACCTAAAAGCAAAAAAGCCAGAACATCAGTCAAACATAGCACAAATCAAACAAATAGAATATAGAACTTAGTGTGTGGTGGCCTCAATTATTAAATTTCAGAAACTCTTCCAACAACAACACACAGTGTAGCCATTTGTGAGACGTTGACAACAAGGCCAGGGCTTTCCTGGCTACTGTACACTCTGGAAGAATAAGAATATTAAAGAACAAAAACTAAAATGTACTGGAGCATGTTTGGCCTAAATTTGTGCATCACGTGTGATGTATTATATAGCAGCATCAGGGAGCTGCAGCTGGCAATGGGGATGGATTTGGAAGCAGTAAAACAAGAGGAAAAATGGAAAGACACGCAGGCCTATGTGGCAAAAACAGCACACTAATAACTACCACAACAAAATGGCCCCCAGAAACATGGTGACTCACAGGCACAAGGCACGGCAAACAATGAACTCAAGCAGGCCTATATATGGGCAGACAAAGGATGCCTTATAAAACACACACAGCTTTAATGCAAAAACTAAAATCCACATGGCTAAAAACACTTTGGAAAGTTAGACAACCACTACAACAACACAATTATAATGACACAGTACACACGCAAAAAAGGCATTTATTTACCACACCCAATAAGTGAAATAGTCAGACCCTCCAAAAAAAGCCACATTTCGCAATTCAATTTAATCTATTCAATGCCATCCATGGCCTAAATGATGCCAAAATTCCACAGACTACACAGAAACAGTTTTATGCACCCATGGTGACTACCTCTGGGCCTACTGGCATACTGGGCCGCAAGTTTGGAGGCCTATGGCAAAAGCACAGTGGCTGGTTTAACAAAATGGCCGCCGCCCACATGGCCAGGCCACCCAAAATAACAAAAAGTGAAGACAAAGGACAGGACCAGGCAGTTGGAGACTCTGGGAAACTTGCTACCTCTTGGAAAAAATTGTAAAACAAAAAAAAATGACTCCTTGATCACCAAACTACATCTAAATGACAACCTGAGGAGTTTTTTGTGCAAAATGAACTAAATCAACATTTTCGAGAAGGTTTAATGATGCTCGAGAGATATTGTTCGCCAGATTGTAAATTTTGCGTGTTCGGCATCGCGATCGTCACAAATTGTCGTTATCGCGCGCGCGAAAACGTACATTGAGCGCGTGAAGAAGTTAAAAGTGTAAGTCCGCGTTGTCGCGCAGTGCGGACTTGCCCAAAGTCCGCGAGCTGAACGCCCAGGGTTACCTACTGGCTGAAAAGGCCTATTTATTTAACAAACACCACAAAAAATAAAATACGCCCCAAAAACCACTTTTACCAATTCAAAACAATGCCATCCATGGCCTCAATTATGTTACAATTCAACAGACAACAAAAAACAGTTTTTATCCACCCATGAGGATGACTACCGCCGGGCCTACTGGCACACTAGGCCGCAAGCTTTGAGGCCTATGGCAAAAGCACAGTGGCTGTTCACACAAAATGGCCGCCAACACATGGACAGGCCACCCAGAACAACAAGAAAAGGAAGACAAGACAGACAATGCAGGCCTATGGCAAAAGCACAATGCCTGGCTTCACAAAATGGCTGCCACCCACATGGCCAGGCCACCCAAAATAACAAAAAGTGAAGACAAAGGACAGGACCAGGCAGTTGGAGACTCTGGGAAACTTGCTACCTCTTGGAAAAAATCGTAAAACAAAAAAAAATGACTCCTTGATCACCAAACTACATCTAAATGACAACCTGAGGAGTTTTTGTGCAAAATGAACTAAATCAACATTTTCGAGAAGGTTTAATGATGCTCGAGAGATATTGTTCGCCAGATTGTAAATTCTGCGTGTTCGGCATCGCGATCGTCACAAATTGTCGTTATCGCGCGCGAAAACGTACATTGAGCGCGCAAGAAGATAAAAGTGTAAGTCCGCGTTGTCGCGCAGTGCGGACTTGCCCAAAGTCCGCGAGCTGAACGCCCAGGGTTACCTACTGGCTGAAAAGGCCTATTTATTTAACAAACACCACAAAAAATAAAATACGCCCCAAAAACCACTTTTACCAATTAAAAACAATGCCATCCATGGCCTCAATTATGTTACAATTCAACAGACAACACAAACAGTTTTTATGCACCCATGAGGATGACTACCGCCGGGCCTACTGGCACACTAGGCCGCAAGCTTTGAGGCCTATGGCAAAAGCACAGTGGCTGTTCACACAAAATGGCCGCCAACACATGGACAGGCCACCCAGAACAACAAGAAAAGGAAGACAAGACAGACAATGCAGGCCTATGGCAAAAGCACAATGCCTGGCTTCACAAAATGGCTGCCACCCACATGGCCAGGCCACCCAAAATAACAAAAAGTGAAGACAAAGGACAGGACCAGGCAGTTGGAGACTCTGGGAAACTTGCTACCTCTTGGAAAAAATTGTAAAACAAAAAAAAATGACTCCTTGATCACCAAACTACATCTAAATGACAACCTGAGGAGTTTTTTGTGCAAAATGAACTAAATCAACATTTTCGAGAAGGTTTAATGATGCTCGAGAGATATTGTTCGCCAGATTGTAAATTCTGCGTGTTCGGCATCGCGATCGTCACAAATTGTCGTTATCGCGCGCGAAAACGTACATTGAGCGGCGAAGAAGATAAAAGTGTAAGTCCGCGTTGTCGCGCAGTGCGGACTTGCCCAAAGTCCGCGAGCTGAACGCCCAGGGTTACCTACTGGCTGAAAAGGCCTATTTATTTAACAAACACCACAAAAAACTAAAATACGCCCCAAAAACCACTTTTACCAATTCAAAAGTAAACAAGGCCATCCATGGATGCCCGGCCTACATGATGTTTAAACTTTAAATTCAACAGACATCACAGAAACATGCACCCATGGGTACCTCTGGCTCTAGTCTGGGCCTACTGGCTGAAATTCCAATCAAAGAAAAACAACTAGGCCCCTGCCGAAACTACAGGCCACAACAATACATTTTAAAAAATATGGAAATCCCCCCAAAAAATGTAGGTACAAACAAGCCCCAATCAAACAAACAAGTACACCAATTCTCCAACTTACTTGTAAAATCTCAAATCCAAGAGTCCTCAAATCCAATCCAATGATATGATGCAGCAGACAGACACAAAAAGTGATCCTTCCAGCTCCAAATCCAAATGAAAGTGAACAGCACATGGACAAAACACTGGGAGGAGCCTGCTGGACAGGAACAGGAAGTTTGAGAATCAGGGGCACTTCCTTCCTCTTGGAAAAAAAGAAAAGGACTCCTTGCTCACCAAACTACATCTCTAAATGACAACCTGAGGAGTTTTTGTGCAAAATGAACTAATTCATCATTTTCGAGAAGGTTTTATGATGCTCGAGATATATTCTTCGCCAGATTGTAGTTTCTTCGTGTTCGGGATCGCGATCTTACCAACACTGCCGCCGGAAGTCAGATCGCGCGTCCGAATGACGTGTTCGCGGTCGCACACTCTCGCGGGATCTTGCGGCCGGATTCCAAATCTCGTGGCGCCCGCGAACGGATAGGAAGTCGCGTCGGCGAACGCAGAATCACGGTAGGTCGTTACCGCGCGCGCGAGAACGTATATTGAGCGCGCGATGAAGAAAAACAGCTACGCTACACCGCAAATTTCGTAGTGCACGGTAACTTCGCGTTCTACGCGAATCGCGAAGTTACCGTAAATTCGCAAGCTTCGCGAGCGTAGCGAAGTTCACCGCCCAGGCTTAGACACAGTGAAATGTCCTCTAAAACCTCTCTAATAGTTGTATGTTGCAGTGATTTGTGTAAATCTGACATTTGCACTAAAACCTCTTTCCATGTTCATAAATGGTGTTGTTGTGGTTTGCAAAAGACTAGCCTATACAGTTAGATGTTTTACTTTGGTCATTACTGTTTAAAGTAGTGGATCAGAAGAGACAGGACTATTCACTGAGAACTGTCTCTTAGGTGATAAGGTAGTGTAATAGTTGATACGTTTACAGTGAGCTCTGTCCTGTACGTCTCTCACCTAAGTCTTCTTCTTATTTTTAAAAAATGTAAAGGGTATTTTATGAAGTATATTGAAGTTTACTTTGCTGGATGATGTCATCAGTGTTGTCATCGGCAATGTCATTTGAGATGTCAACGGAGATGTTATCTGTGATGTCACTGACCTTGTCATGAGTGATGTAATATGTGAAGTCAGCAGTGCATTGCGGGGGCATAAGTTATAGTTAGCTCAGGTAACCATAACTGCTGAATTTCGATTGTTTTGTGTGTGTAAAATCTGAGCCCAACTTAATGTCCCTGTAACCTTTGGATTTTTCAGTTAATTTCTAAGATTTTTTTAAATCTATTTTCCAACTATGATGTCCCTGTAATCTTTGTTTTTTTCAGTAAATGCCTATGTTTTTTTAATGCCATTTCCAAACTATAACTTCCCCTGTAACCTTTAGTTTTTTATTGAATTACACTGTTTTTTTAATATAAATTGTGCTAAATTTGTACCTGTAAGTTCAGTTTAGTAATATACATTTTGACAAATTTGTAAATACATCTTATTCACATACATATTCTTATTATACATTTTAAAAGTAACAATTAACAAATCAAGGTAAGGTAACTTATATTGTCTTTCTATAAATGCAATAAACCAAATGTTTCTCTTTTTTTAATTCATTTTATGGATCCGCAGATCCGCTGCGATGCCACTGCAAATACACCCAAACCTGAACTTCTCATTGGATACAGTAAGTCTCCACCCATGCACATTGCAAACCATGCCCAAAATCAGTTATTTGGGTTACACATCCCTCTGGAGACAGACTGAAAACCACAGCTCTATCCTGTTTTTCAACTTTGCTTCAAAAGTACAGTGTTTTAAAGTCAGGATGTCTTCTGCTGAAGATAGAAGAGAAGGGGAAGAGCAGGACAACTAACAAGAAGACTTACCACCTCTGAAGAAGTCCTAGGACATTTGGAAATATTTCTCTATCACTTCAGGAGAAAAGGAAGTTGTTCCATAAATTGTGCAATTCAATATATGCAGCAAAAAACTGTCAAGAGGTACGGGGATGAAGTATTCACATGGCACATCCTCTATGTGAAACACCTGAAAAACATACATACAAGCACGTATCACAGGATGATAAAAGAGAGGGAAGGTGGTGCATAATCATCAGCAACTAGAACATCTGTGGGACCCTTACACCTGACCAGATGGTTACCATCCCTGCTCTTTCACCAAAACTGCAAGACATGGTGACTCACTGTGGCAAATGCCGTATGCCAGTTGCACTAAAAATGTCATCTGTTGCCCAGTTTTTGGATGTTGTAAACTAGCATAATTGGCCTTTTTATTTCACCTCACCATGCCACCTTCCATTCCTCTTTAAACACAAGTAGATATCTGAAAACCAAATATAGAATGCATTTAACTTTACATTACATACTATTAGATTACATACCATAAGCAAGTGAGTAGTTACATAAGTGGCTATGTCAGTGTGTAAGAGGCTGTATAAGTGTCTGAGTATGGGTGTGTAAATGGGCTTATAAGTAGCTGTACAAGTGGATGACTGGGTGTGTGAGTGGTTGAGTGGATAGTGAGTGAGTGCATCAGTGCCTCTGTAGATGTGTCACTGGATGTATAAGTAGCTGTGTGGGTGTGTGTCTGGGTGTGTTAGTGACTGTATAGGTGTCTAAATGGATATGTAAGTGGCTGTATGGATTAGTAACTGGCTGTGCTAGTGGGTGTTTGCATGTGTAACTGTTTGTGCAAGTGACTCTGTTAGTTGTGGATACATAAGTGCTGTCAGGGTGTGTGAGTGGATGTGTAAGTGCCTCTGTCGCTGTCTGACTGGGTGTGTGAGTGGCTGTATGCTTTTGTAAATAGGTATGTTAGTGGGTGGCTGTATGAGTAGGTGACTGGGTGTATAACTGGGTGTATGGGTGTGTAAGCGTGTGTGTAACTGACTGTGAGTGCTGGGTACATGAATGGCTGTATAGGTGTGTGAGTGGGTGTGACAGTGCCTGTATGGGTGTGTGAATGGTTTTATGGGTGTGTGACTAAGTATGGAAGTCACTGTCTATATGATTGGTGGGTACATAAGTGATTTTGTGAGAGTGTAACTGGGTGTGCAAGTGCCTACTTGACTGTGTGAGTGGGTGCACATTACATACTAATAAATTACATACTATAAGCAACCACCTACATCTAATTTCAAATACATTAATTCATACTGGCTTAATCAAATAACTATATTTTCAGTACAGCAATTTCTCTTCCCCCTTTGCTGCTCACTATATCTTTAATTAAAATTCTCATCTATTCTCCCTTCTATTTTGCCTTTTACTGTAGTGTCTAGAAGCTACACATTCTCTTTCAGCCTATATACACTCATCAGTGTTTTTAGAAAAATATACTTTTTTATTGTACAATCTAATTAATATACCTGTAAAATCTCTTTGCTGTTGTCCAAATTGTATTTTAATATCTGCTAATATATGTTTTCCACTGAAAATCTCAAGTCAGAAATTTGGCAATCCTCCTCTACTCTCAGTACAAAAGTACCAATAATGGCTACCCTTCCCACTGTGCTCTCACTCATACCCATGTACTTAGCAAATCACAGACTTCCTTTAATCTTTTATCTGTCTAGTGCCTGTGTGGGTGTGTGATTGGTTTTCTTGGTCTCTGAGTGGGTGTGTGAGTGGCTCTATGGGTGTGTGAGTGTATGGGTGTGAGTGAGTGGTTGTGTGGGTGTATAAGTGGGCATGTGAGTGTGTGATGGATGGGCGTATGAGTGGGTGTGCAAGTGAATTGTGCATCCCTGAGTGGTGTGTGAGTGGCTGTATAGGTGTGTGAGTGGGTATGTAAGTGGCTGTGTGGGTCTATGACTGGGTGTGTGAGTGGCTGTATGGGTGTGTGAGGGGGTGTATGAGTGCCTGTGTGGGTCTGTAAATAGGTGTGTGAGTGGTTCTCTAGGTCACTGAGTGGATGAATCAGTAACTGTATGAGTGTGTGAGAGGTTGTGGGGTGTTAGAGAGTGTGTGAGTGGGTTTGTGCGTGGGTGTATGTGGTTTTCAATTTTGGGGCTGTGCTGAGTGCCACAGTAGGTCTGCAGATCCTCGTGTGTGCAAAAAAAGCCTTTTTCCCACAATGTCTTCCCTGTGAGAGGTCCCTCACAGACCCCTCCATTAGTCCCATGGGGTCAGGATACCTCTATCCTGACCCATTATATCATATTTACACTTTATTTCCCCTCCCAGGGAACCGTGTCCTGATTCACAAAAATCGCAGCTGCAACATTTCTCCCAGGTTGCGGTCAGCCAATCATCCACCACAGTGGATCAGCGGTGGATCTGTGTCTCTAGATATATATATATCTTTTTTCTTTAATAACTCCAAAACTACTGAACAGACTTTCACCAAATTACAAAAAGAACTCTTTGTGGGCCAAGAACTAGGGGGCATATTATCAACCAGGCGATAGTCAATTATCGCCGCTTTAGCGTCCGTTTTCGGACGGAAAGCGGTGATAATTCTATCGCCTAATCAGCAAGGTCACGCTATCACGTGAATCCCTGCACTATCGCCCTTTCCCCCAACGCCCATCCTGCATCTCTAATGAGATGCAAGGTGGGCGTTACTGGGCGTACCCCAGATGGGCTACGTTGTAAATATCGCCGATGTGCACATCGCAATATTTACAAGGCAGCCCACAGGATGATAGCAGACGTTAGATTTTGGCGAAAACGGCCGTTTTCGCCAAAATCTAACGTCTGCTATTATCCCGACTTAGCCATCCCTAACATAGGGGGTGGATTGTGCTGATACGACCACAGGGTCGTATCAGCAGAAGTTACTCGCCGTTTGCAGGGAACATCGCTGGAAAACCAGCGATGTTCCCTGCAAAACGGCGATAACCTCGCTATCTCCGGAATTTTATCGCCCTGGCGAAGCGTGTTGTTAATAACGCGCTACCAGGGCGATAATTTCCGGAGATGGCCAGCGATAAGAAATCTATCGCTAAGCACGGCCAGCGATAATTATCGCTGGCCGTTGATAATATGCCCCTAGATTTCTGCCAAATGTAGTGTAATTACGTTCAGGCTGAAGTTGAGTCTAAAATCCAGATGGGAAATTTCATGGAAAAATGCGTTTTTGCCCCCTCCCCTTTCTCGGCTGCCGCTTGGTAATTCTCCCCAAAAGTATCCAGACGGCAGCTGAAGTGGCTGGCAAACTAGTTTTCAAAATTATGTGAAGATCAGTCAGTTCTAGTTCTAGTTATCTCAAATAACTATAATTTGTGAACTAAGGTAACTATAACTTGCGCCTCCATCATGCACAGTTTTCTCATCAATAATTTCACTGAAAATGGTGCAGTGACATTATCAATGATTTCATAGAAGATGTCCTGAGTAATGTAACATGTGGGGCAATTAGCAGTGCATGATGAAGGTGCAAGTTATAGTTATCCTAGGGCACGAGTTATAGTTATAACTGCTGAATTTCTATGGTTTTGTGTGTGTAAAATCTGAACCTAATTATAACGTCTCTGTAACCTTTGTTTTTTGTGTGAATTTCTAAGGTTTTATTAAAATTCTATTTCCTAACTATAACATCCCTGTATCCTTTGTTTTTTTCAGTGAATTTCTATGTCTATTTAATGCTATTTCCTAACTGCAACGTCCCTATAACCTTACGTTTTTTAAGTGAATTTCTACAGTATTTAATGCTATTTCCAGACTATAACATTCCTGAAACCTGGGTGTGTCAGTGCATGTGTTACTGGCTGTGTGGGTGTGTGAGTGGCTGTGTGAGTGGGTGTGTCAGTGGCTGAATAGGTGTGTACATGGGTGTGTGAGTGCATGTGTGTTTCTGGGTCTCTGATTGGATGTGTGAGTGGCTATATGGGTGTGTAAGTGGATGTGGGATTAGTTTTCTGGGTCTCTGACTGGGTGTGTGAGTGGCTGTATGGATGTGCAAGTGTTTTTCTGCATCTCTGAGGGGATGTGTGAGTGGCTGTATGGATGTGTTAGTGGTGTGCTGGGTCTCTGAGTGGGTGTGTGAGTGGCTCTATGGATGTGTGAGTAGTTGTGTGGGTGTATAAGTGGGTGTGTGAGTGACTGAGTGTATGAGTGGGTGTATTTTTTTAAAATTAGGATCAGGGTTTGCGCATCTGCTGAAGATTTACACAGGGGGCCGCACTGAGATACACGGATTTCCTTGCACCCCCCAAACAAAATTTTGGGATACTTTCTTGCCAGTGAGGAGTCCCTCACAGACCCCCTCCTTCAGTCCCATGAGGTCAGGATACCTCTTTATTTCCCCCCCAGGATCCATATCCTGATTGACAAAATGGCGGTTGTAATTTTTCTCTCAGGCTGCAGCCAGCCAATCACGCCATTGACATTGGCGCATGGATCCGCGAATCCACCGCAGTGGATCCACGCCTCTAGTTATACATAGATATTTTTTCTTTAACATCTCCAAAACTGCTAAACAGATTTACACCAAATTGCAAAAAGCACTCTTTCTGGACCAAGATCTATCTAGTTAGGACCTTGTTTCTATTCAAAAAGCGTTTTTTCTTTTGCCAATATCTTTGGCGCCGTTTGACCAATCTTCGCGGAATTTTCAAAACTAATGGCCCGCTCCGGTCATCTCCTGTCTTGAAAGTTTCTGGGTGATTCGTCAAACCGGGGCCGAGAAAAAAGGGGGGTCTCAAAACGCGTTTTCCCCATGTTAATTTCCATAGGAAACTTTAGACACGGCTACAGCCCGAACTGCTGAACGGAATTACACCAAATTTGGCAAAAAGGTAGCTCTTGGTTAAGAAAGAACTCTTTTTTTTAAATGGTGTAAATCCGTTCAGTAGTTGCTGAGAAATTCAAGAAATAAAAATATCGATATCTGAGCACCGAGGAGGAGTCACGACTCCTCCCAAGCACGAGCTTCACTCTGATTGGCTGCCAACACTCCAAACCAGGAAGTGTTGGCAGCCATCTTGTGAATCGGTAACCGAGTCACAAGAAAAAGGTGGAAAAAAAGTGAAAAATGAAGAAAAGGGGACAGGGTAGGAACACCCTGACCCCCTAGGCCTGCTCAGGGGGTCCCACAAAGGCATTTTTTAAAAATAATTTTGGCCAAATTCACGCTGGGTGCGCGAATCCGGCTGAAATTATTAAAAAAAAGCGAAGCGCGGACTCCCGCGCTTCGTTTGTTAAAAAGCCCCTGGGTGGGCCAGGTCCCGGGGGCAAATGTAAATTATGGTGTGGGGGCCTGTGGGCACCTCCCCGGGGCTTTATAATTTATGCGTGGGGCGCGCGGCCCCCGCAGCCCCGGGGACCGCCACCTCCCCGGGGCTTTATTTAAATAAGGGCGAGGGCCTCGTGGGCCCCCCCAACGCCCGGGGACTGCCACCTCCCCGAGGCTATAACTAATAATTAGTGTGGGGGAGCTTGAGCCCTCCCCCACGCTGCCCCGGGGACCGCCACCTTCCCGGGGCATCGAATATATGTAAATACGGGGGTCCGTTGCGGACCCCCGGCCCCGGGGACCACCACCTCCCCGGGGCTTTTTATATGTTGGAGGGGGGCTGCACGGCCCCACTCGTGGAGCCCTTTATGGCCCTTGGGACCGCCACCCCCCAGGGCCGGCTCCTGTAATGTCCCGGGGTGCCCACCCCCGGGACATTGCAGTTTGCTATGGCAGGGCAGGAGCCCGGCTCCCGCCCTGCCATAGCAAACCCTGCTTTGCTTCTTGGAAGCGAGAGCAGGAAGCCTGCTCTCGCTTCCAAAAGCAAAGCAGATTGCTTTTGCACAAGGGGAGCTGCATGTCAGCTGCTCCCCTTGTGCAAAAGCAATGCCGGCTCCCACAGGAGGCGGGGAGCCGGCTGGGACTGTGGGAGCATTGGGGCTCCCCCCATGGTCCCCAATGCTGAGGGCCGGCCCCAGGAGGGGGCCACGTGGCCCCACTCCCCTTTAATTATAATGAAAAAAAAACAGCCCCTCTCCCCAAAATTTAAAAAAAATCAACAAGGCTGCCTGGCCCCGGGGGATGGGGTCCCCGGGGCCAAAAGTGGTCCAGGGAAGGGGGGCCATTCGGCCCTCCTCCCATAAAATAACAAATTTATAAAAAAGAAACTGGCAGCTCGCCGGAGGCCCCGCCCCCTGGCGCGTTCTAAGTTGAGGAATAAAGTGCACCAGTAGGCGCGTTTGCAGAGTGGTGTAAAAAGGGGGTGTGGCCTTGGACCACTCTCAGCAATCCAGTTGTATGGGGCTTACTGGAGGCAACAGGAGGGCTAGTTGGCCCCTAGGGACCCTCAGAAGGAAAGGGGACTTAATCCCCCAACTTAGAACGTGCCAGGAGGCGCGTTTGCAGAGTGGTGGAGAAAGGGGGCGTGGCCTGTGTCTACCTCTCAGCAATCCCACTGTGTGGGGCTTACTGGAGATAAGAGGTAGGCTAGTTGGCCCCTAAAGACCCCAGCAGTGAAAGGGACTTCAATCCCCATCAAAGAGCACGCCAGGGAGCGCGTTTGCAGAGTGGTGGGCAAAGGGGGCATGGCCTGTTATGAGGACTTAACAATCCTGCTGTGTGGTACTTACTGGAGGTAATAGGAGGGGTAGTTGGCCACCAAGGATGTCCTTGGGGGCCAAGTACCCCTCATGTTACCTCCAGTAAGTCCCACACAGTAGGATTTCTAAGACGTCTTCGGAGGCCATGCCCCCTTTCTCCACCACTCTGCAAATGTGCCTCCTGACAGACTACGGGATGGGGGATGAAGTCCACTTTACTCCTGAGGGACTTTGGGGGCCAAGAAGCCCTTCTGGTACCTCCTGTAAATCCTACGCATCAGAATTTCTGAGCGCTGGTCAGAGGCCCAGCACCCTTTCTCCACCACTCTGCAAACGCAACTACTAGTTAAAGAAGTGTTTGCAATGTAAAAGGTTTCGCATTTCCGAGAGTTAGAGCTATTGGTGTTGTAAATGTAAACGTTTTTACTAATGTTTTTTGGAGTGGAGTGGATGTACGTTGTGTGTAGTGGAATTATGTGGTATGTTGTGCAGTGAAATTATGTGGATAGAAAGTATATGGTATTTAGTGTATAGGAATTATGTAGAGTGGGATTATGTGTTATGGTGAGTAGTTATGTGGTATGGTAGTCTGTGTTGTGGAGTGGTAACCTCAGGTTTAGTCTTCCTCGTTTCCATTGAAGCTCAACTATGAACTCAGTGAGACAAAAAAAGAAGGAATCACTGAGGAGCACTTGTGGACCTAGTCAGAGGTATGAGCAGGGCCACTGGAATTATGCGACTGTTTGGCTGCACCGACTTTTGCACAATTAGACATTTCCTGCATTAGCCACATAATTCATCATCTGCTCCCTAATCTGTAGATGTGAACAAAAAAAGCCTTGTTTCTAGCTCAAACGGCTCAAATGTTTCCAAAAATGCAGCAACAAGTGTTACAGTGTGGTGTAAGGCCCTTTGCAAACCTAGAATGGTCACCTGTTACTTATTGTTAAATGTGGGTGTTAAATTGGTACTGATGGTGTGCAAGCCACTCTTGCTTCCTTCTGCGCTTCTCTTGCCTCTTTCTGAATTTCTGTTGCTTCTTTCTGCACATTTCTTTTTCTGCACTTCTCTTGCCTCTTTCTGCAAATCTCTTCTACTTTCTGAACCTCTCTTCCCTCTTTCTGCACGTCTGTTGCCTCTTTCTACACCTCATTTGCTTCTTTCTGTACCCCTCTTGCCTCTTTCTGTACCCTTCCTCCCTCTTTCTGCACTTCTCTTGCCTTTTTCTGTACCCCTCTTATGTCTTTCTGCACCCTTTTTGCCTCTTTCTGCACCTCTGTTACTTCTTTCTGCACTTTTCTTCCTTTTTTCTGCACCTCTCTTGCTTCTTTCTGCACCTCACTTGCCTCTTTCAGCACCTCTCTTGTTTTTTTCTGCAGATCTCTTGCCTCTTTCTGCACCTCACTTGCCTCTTTCAGCACCTCTGTTGGTTCTTTCTGCACTGTTCTTGCTTCTTTCTGCACCTCATTTGCTTCTTTCTGTACCCCTCTTTCCTCTTTCTGTACCCTTCCTCCCTCTTTCTGCACCTCTCTTGCCTTTTTCTGTACCCCTCTTACGTCTTTCTGCACCCCTTTTGCCTCTTTCTGCACCTGTTACTTCTTTCTGCACTTTTCTTCCTTCTTTCTGCACTTCTCTTGCTTCTTTCTACACCTCTGTTGCTTCTTTCAGCAACTCTCTTGCCTCTTTCTGCACTTTTCATCCTTCTTTCTGCACCCTTCCTGCCTCTTTCTGTACCTCTGTTGCCTCTTTGTGCAACCCTCCTACCTTTTTCTGCACCCCTCTTGCCTCTTTTTGCACCTCTGTTGGTTCTGTCTGCACTGTTCTTGCTTCTTTCTGCACCTCACTTGCCTCTTTCTGCACTTCTCTTGCTTCTTTCTACACCTCTGTTGCTTCTTTCAGCAACTCTCTTGCCTCTTTCTGCACTTTTCATCCTTCTTTCTGCACCCTTCCTGCCTCTTTCTGTACCTCTGTTGCCTCTTTGTGCAACCCCCCTACCTTTTTCTGCACCCCTCTTGCCTCTTTTTGCACCTCTGTTGGTTCTGTCTGCACTGTTCTTGCTTCTTTCTGCACCTCACTTGCCTCTTTCTGCACTTCTCTTGCTTCTTTCTACACCTCTATTGCTTCTTTCAGCAATTCTCTTGCCTCTTTCTGCACTTTTCTTCCTTCTTTCTGCACCCCTCCTACCTCTTTATGTACCTCTGTTGCCTCTTTGTGCACACCTCCTACCTTTTTCTGCACCCCTCTTGCCTCTTTTTGCACCTCTGTTGGTTCTGTCTGCACTGCTCTTGCTTCTTTCTGCACCTCACTTGCCTCTTTCTGCATTTCTCTTGCTTCTTTCTACACCTCTGTTGCTTCTTTTAGCAATTCTCTTGCCTCTTTGTGCACTTCTCTTCCTTCTTTTTTCACCCCTCCTGCCTCTTTCTGTACCCCTCTTGCCTCTTTGTGCACCTCTCCTACCTCTTCCTGCACCCCTCTTACCTCTTTTTGCACCTCTGTTGGTTCTTTCTGCACTGCTCTTGCTTCTTTCTGCACCTCATTTGCCTCTTTCTGCACTTCTCTTGTTTCTTTCTAAACCTCTGTTGCTTCTTTCAGCAATTCTCTTGCCTCTTTCTGCACTTCTCTTGCTTGTTTCTGCACCTCTCTTCCGTCTTTCTGCACCTCTGTTGCCTCTTTCTGCACTTCACTTGCTTCTTTCTGCACCTCTCTTGCTTCTTTCGGCACCTCTGTTGCTTCTTTCTGCACCCCTCCTGCCTCTTTCTGCACCCCTCTTCCCTATTTCTACACCTCTCTTCCTTCATTCTGCACCACTCTTGCCTCTTTCTGTACCTCTGTTGCTTCTTTCTGCACTTCTCTTGCCTCTTTCTGCACCCTTCATGCCTCTTTCAGCAACTCTGTTGCTTCTTTCTGTACTTATCTTCCTTCTTTCTGCACCCCTCTTGCCTCTTTCTGCACCTCTGTTGCTTCTTTCTGCACTTCTATTGCCTCTTTCTCCACCTCTCTTGCTTCTTTCTGCACATTTCTTTTTCTGCACTTCTCTTGCCTCTTTCTGCAAATCTCTTCTACTTTCTGCACCTCTCTTCCCTCTTTCTGCACATCTGTTGCCTCTTTCTGCACCTCATTTGCTTCTTTCTGTACCCCTCTTGTCTCTTTCTGTACCCTTCCTCCCTCTTTCTGCACCTCTCTTGCCTTTTTCTGTACCCCTCTTACGTCTTTCTGCACCCGTTTTGCCTCTTTCTGCACCTCTGTTACTTCTTTCTGCACTTCTCTTCCTTCTTTCTGCACCTCTGTTGCTTCTTTCTGCACCTCACTTGCCTCTTTCAGCACCTCTCTTGCTTTTTTCTGCAGATCTCTTGCCTCGTTCTGCACCTCACTTGCCTCTTTCAGCACCTCTGTTGGTTCTTTCTGCATTGCTCTTGCTTCTTTCTGCACCTCACTTGCCTCTTTCTGCTCTTCTCTTACTTCTTTCAACACCTCTGTTGCTTGTTTCAGCAATTCCCTTGCCTCTTTCTGCACTACTCTTCCTTCTTTTTGCACCCCTCCTGCCTCTTTCTGTACCCCTCTTGCCTCTTTGTGCACCTTTCCTACCTCTTTCTGCACCCCTCTTGCCTCTTTTTGCACCTCTGTTGGTTCTTTCTGCACTGCTCTTGCTTCTTTCTGCACCTCACTTGCCTCTTTCTGCACTTCTCTTGCTTCTTTCTAAACCTCTGTTGCTTCTTTCAGCAATTCTGTTGCCTCTTTCTGCACTTCTCTTGCTTGTTTCTGCACCTCTCTTGTGTCTTTCTGCACCTCTGTTGCCTCTTTCTGCACTTCACTTGCTTCTTTCTGCACCTCATTTGCCTCTTTCTGCACTTCTGTTGTTTCTTTCTAAACCTCTGTTGCTTCTTTCAGCAATTCTCTTGCCTCTTTCTGCACTTCTCTTGCTTGTTTCTGCACCTCTGTTGCGTCTTTCTGCACCTCTGTTGCCTCTTTCTGTACTTCACTTGCTTCTTTCTGCACCTCTCTTGCCTCTTTCGGCACCTCTGTTGCTTCTTTCTGCACCCCTCCTGCCTCTTTCTGCACCCCTCTTCCCTATTTGTGCAACTCTCTTGCCGCTTTCTATACCTCTCTTCCCTCTTTCTGCACCACTCTTGCCTCTTTCAGCACCTCTGTTGCTTCTTTCTGCACTTCTCTTCCTTCTTTCTGCACCCCTCGTGCCTCCTTCTGCACCTCTGTTGATTATTTCTGCACTTCTCTTGGTTCTTTCTGCACTTCTCTTGCCTCTTTCTGCACCCTTCGTGCCTCTTTCAGCACCTCTGTTGCTTCTTTTTGCACTTCTCTTCCTTCTTTCTGCACCCCTCTTGCCTCTTTCTGTAACTCTGTTGCTTCTTTCTGCACTTCTCTTGCCTCTTTCTGCACCCTTCGTGCCTCTTTCAGCACCTCTGTTGCTTCTTTCTGCACTTCTCTACCTTCTTTCTGCACCCCTCCTGCCTCCTTCTGCACCTCTGTTGATTCTTTCTGCACTTCTCTTGGTTCTTTCTGCACTTCTCTTGCCTCTTTCTGCACCCTTCGTGCCTCTTTCAGCACCTCTGTTGGTTCTTTCTGCACTGCTCTTACTTCTTTCTGCACCTCATTTGCCTCTTTCTGCACTTCTCTTGCTTCTTAATAAACCTCTATTGCTTCTTTCAGCAATTCTCTTGCCTCTTTCTTCACTTCTCTTGCTTGTTTCTGCACCCTTCTTGCGTCTTTCTGCACCTCTGTTACCTCTTTCTGCACGTCACTTGCTTCTTTTTGCACCCCTCTTCCCTATTTGTCCAACTCTCTTGCCTCTTTCTACACATCTCTTCCCTCTTTCTGCACCACTCTTGCCTCTTTCTGTACCCTTTGTGCCTCTTTCAGCACCTCTGTTGCTTCTTTCTGCACTTCTCTTCCTTTCTTTCTGCACCCCTCGTGCCTACTTCTGCACCTCTGTTGCTTCTTTCTGCACTTCTCTTGGTTCTTTCTGCACTTCTCTTGCCTCTTTCTGCACCCCTCTTGCCTCTTTATGCACCTCTGTTGCTTCTTTCTGTACTTCTATTGCCTCTTTCTGCACCTCTCTTGCTTCTTTCTGCACCTCACTTGCCTCTTTCAGCACCTCTGTTGCCTTTTTCTGCAGATCTTTTGCCTCTTTCTGCACCTCACTTGCCTCTTTCAGCACCTCTGTTGCTTTTTTCTGCAGATCTCTTGCCTCTTTCTGCACTCCTCTTTTCTCTTTCTGCACCTCTCTTGCCTCTTTCTGCACCCCTGTTCCCTGTTTCTGCACCTTTCCTGCCTGTTTCTGTACCTCTCTTGCCTCTTTCTGTACTTCTCTTGCCTCTTTCTGCACTTCTCTTGCTCTTTCCGCACCCTTCATGCCTCTTTCAGCACCTCTGTTGGTTCTTTCTGCACTGCTCTTGCTTTTCTCTGCACCTCACTTGCCTCTTTCTGCACTTCTCTTGCTTCTTTCTACAACTCTGTTACTTCTTTCAGCAATTCTCTTCCTTCTTTCTGCACCCCTCCTGCCTCTTTCTATACCTCTCTTGCCTCTTTGTGCACCCCTCCTACCTTTTTCTGAACCCCTCTTGCTTCTTTTTGCACCTCTGTTGGTTCTTTCTGCATTGCTCTTACTTCTTTCTGCACCTCACTTTCCTCTTTCCGCACCCCTGTTCCCTGTTTCTGCACCTTTCCTGACTGTTTATGCACCTCTCTTGCCTCTTTCTGCACCTCTGAGTTAGAGGTAGTTTTAATCCCCCTGCCCTATTATGTACTAGGGCCTTACAGGGGCGGTCATGCCAATCACAGGGGTACCCCAACCCATAGTGTACCCTAGTGTATGTAGGTGTTTTCACTGTATTCTAAGTGTCTTTCAGCATAGCACTGGCTCCGGGCCTGGTTAGTCAGAGTCAGTTACCACCAGTACCAATCAGTAAAAAGTTGGGGGCACAGGATGACTTTGCAACAAGGCCTCTTTCTGCACCTCTGTTGGTTCTTTCTGCATATCTCTTGCTTCTTTCTGCACTTTTCTTCGTCTTTCTGTACTTCTGTTGCCTCTTTCTGCATTTCTCTTGCTTCTTTCTGCACCTTTCTTCCTATTTCTTCACATGTCCTACCTCTGTAGGCATAGTTAGAAATTAGCATTTAAAAAACCTTTGAAATTCACTGAAAAAACCATAGGTTTCAGGGACGTTATAGTTAGAAATTATCATTTAAAAAACCTTTGAAAGTCACTGAAAAAACCATAGGTTTCAGGGACGTTATAGTTAGAAATTATCATTTAAAAAACCTTTGAAATTCACTGAAAAAACCATAGGTTAGTTGGGCATTTCACTCGTACAGAACCAGAGAAATTCGGCCGTTATAGTTAGTTGAGCTAACTATAACTCGCGCCCCCACAATACACTGCTGATGACATCACATATTACATCATTCATGACATGGTCAGTGACATCACTGATGACATCTCAAATGACATCACTGATGACATCACTGATGACATCATCCTCGTGATAATCTGATGCACCTCCTCACACCCTAATATAACCTTTGATACACCCACTATAAAATACAGACTACCATTTTCGAAACCATAGACACACCAATACCAGTTACTACATACCCACTCACTGATTCTTAGGTCTACACACACATCCACTCAATCACCCATAGTCACTCATACATGCAATCACTCATCGATACAGCACTATCATTTGCACTCATATACCTATACAGACACTCACATCGCCACTCATCCATAGAGTTACTCACACACCTAGTCAATCATGCAAAGAATCATTCACACTCCCATTTACTCACCTATACAGTTATACAGACACCACCTCACTTATTCATACAGATACTAACACATACTTACTCTCTTATACAATCACTGATACAAGCACACACTCATCCATACAGCCGCACTCACAATCACTCACTCTCACATATAGTGATTTTTATACTCCAAGACTCACATATTCTGCTTTTCACATTTGTAGTTACTCACACATATACCACTGAGACATCCATTCAGTCACCTACACACCCATACACACACTCACCCACCCATACAACCCTTCACAGATGCACTCTTGAACCCATACACCCAGTGAATTACCCACTCACACATCTATGCACAGAGTCACACACCCCCCACCCACCCACACAGACGCTCAGGCACCCATACAGATACTCAGACAACCAATCAATAACCCATATAGACACTCATTTCGCTACACACCAACCCATGCAGCCGCTTACATGCCAACTGACAGACTGATACAGACATTTACACAGTTTACTCACTAACCCTTGCATTCAGTAAGACACATTTAAGCACTCACTTATACAGCGCTTTGATGCCCCTGGGCTACGTTTGCGCTTCATAAAGCTTATATTCATTCATTCATTATACAGTCAGTCACGCACCTACTAAATCATCTATTCAGACACTCATACACCCACTCATACTTCAATACACCTTAGCATATATATATATAAAACATATTTAAACTTTACAGAAACACACAGTCACTGGATGATGTCATCAGTGATGTCATTTGAGATGTCATCAGTGATGTCATCAGTGATGTCCCTGACCATGTCATGAATGATGTAATATGTGACGTCATCAGCAGTGCATTGCGGGGGCGCGAGTTATAGTTAGCTCAACTAACTATAACGGCCGAATTTCTCTGGTTATGTACGAGTGAAATGTCCAACTAACTATAACGTCCCTGAAACCTATGGTTTTTTCAGTGACTTTCTATGGTTTTTTAAATGCTAATTTCTATATATATGGCTAATATGCAGCACGTCAGATACATCTTTGGGACAATCCCTATGACACTGGGATATCGAGCATATATAGATTATGTATTTAGATTTGCCCAATGGTTTACATTTTCCAATGATAATTTGTTGCACAGATAGTGATCCTAAAATAGAAATATGTATATATTGTAAGGTTTCTTAGAATTTATGGTCAGGTATTATACTGCTAGACACGATATGTATCGAATAATGACTTTATATAGTTTTCATGCATAGTTCATGACGATGTAAGAGTTGGTAAGACATTAGTCATTTTTCTATGTCCATAGCTATTGTAGTTTGTTAGCAAACACGTGGTTGAAAAAATGTATAAAAAGGTTTGTTGAGGACGCATCGCGTATGTGAGCAAGGCCGCTGTGTGGCAGCCGAAAGATGTCATGGACATGGTGAAATCACTAAAATAAACTAGCAAGTGTTAACAGTGGAGTCTGTGCCCGGCTGTTTTATTAATTGCTGCAACTATGGGATCGGAATCGGATATATATATATATATTTCTCCACTCGTCCGAACCATCCGATCGGCAAAAAGGAGAGCACTCGCAGGATCTTGTATCACAGTGCAATATTTATTGTGCTGGGACCCCCGCTCTGACAGATGCGTTTCGGCACTCTGCCTTTCTCGATGTCAGAGTAAACAAGTTACAAACACCATTTTAAAGTGCAATAAGTGACGTGAAACTAAAAGCATTGACATAAAAGACGGCTTAATTCTTTAGCTACATATTGTAGAATTCATGGGGGCCATCTTTAAACTTGTTCCAGACAGTTCAATGTCATCTTATTAAACCAAGTACTTCCAAAGATTTAATTAAAAATACATTCAAACTTTGGTGGGTTTGGAAAAAAGAGGAGCAAACTACTAAAATACCATAATAAAACAATTATACTTTTTGCTATGCAAATTCGAATATTAATTAACCCTGGGCGTAGTTAGCGTAGTCGCGCTACGTGAAGCTACGCGAAGACGTTAAAGCGCTACGTGAGCTACGCGTAGCTACGCGAGCGTGCGTAGTTGCTTGTCGTGCCCGTTTGCGATGCGTTTTTCTTCTTCGGGAACGCGTTGTGCGTGTTCGGGATGCTGTTTGCGTGCTCGGGGGATAGTATCTCGCAAACTTGCCCATGCAGTCGCCTATGGGCGCGGCCATCTTGTTTTTCACTTGTCCCGCCCGTTCGCGATGCCTTATTTCCTGTTCCGGGTCGCGTATAGCGTGCTCGCGATGCGCATTTCATGTTCGGGAACGCGTCGTACGTGTTCGCGACGCTTTTTGCGTGCTCGGGGAGAAATATCACGCGAACTTACCCACGCGGTCGCGGTGGGCGCGGCCATCTTGTTTTTCACTCTATGCTATGGTTCTGGGCCTGCTTTTCTATCCTCCCTCAATCTTTGCAATCCTTAGTTTTTTACACTGTTTTTCAATTTTTTTTATTTATTATCTATCTCTCTCTGTGCCTAAGTCTATATTTTGCATTTATTTCTACTTTTTACTGTTTTTTTACTTTTCTACTGTTTATATTACTTTCTTCTTTAAGCTCCTACTTCTTCCCCTAAATTTATTTTTTCCTTCTAACTTTTCTTTTCCGCCTCCTCCCACACACCCCAGAACCATGGCGAAGGGTAGCAGCAGCACTATCGGCTCCAAGGGCAAGGCGCGTGCGCCCAAGTGCCGCCTGCCTTGCGGCAGACTGCACCCTGCAGGGGTGCAAGCCCGGCAGCATTTTAGCAAACCGGAGGTGGCCGCCCTTGTTTTTTTTGTGCAGCGGCGCCTCCCCTTGACCTTGGCAGCAGGTGGCAGGCCAGGCTCCGGGTACCCTACCCAGGAGCGTCACCGCCGGTGGGCGAAGGTGTGCCGGGCAGTGTTTCGCTGCTCAGGGGTCTGGCGCACCCATAACCAGCTGGCCCACCGGTGGTCAGACATCCTGGACCGGGAGCAGGACCTGTTGGACCTGCTAGGTGTCGAGGTCGTGGGGCTTGGTGAGTAGCTAATATATATAGTAGTATAAGTATTGTGTATAATTTTTTTACGAATAACAAGAATACTGCTGCTTACATTGCAGGTAAATTACGTTTCACAATCTTCTGTGATTGTAGGAAACAGGTGCTCGGCGCTACTCTTACTTTTTTGCAACTTTGCGCTCGCTTGGGCTGATTATTATTTAAGAGTTTACTTTAGAGAACTTAAGTTAGGTAATGCTATTGCTAGAGAGACTCTAGTCCTTCCTTTGTCCTCCTGTCAAATAGTGGTGGATGTATTGATACTAGGTTTAGTTAGTATTAGTTGATAATTTTTTAGCGGTCTGCGTGACACATCCTCTGTCACTGAGTGCTGCTTACCCCAGTCCTTAGTAGAACCTTTTGTAGTTTGTTTAGTGAGTGGTAGTCTTAGCAGTGTCAGTCAGTAGCAGAACATCAGACGCAACCAACCAACAATTTGGTGTATGCACAAATTTATGCATGTGTCCTCCATCTCATCTATGCATTTTTGAGGGCTAAAAAAATGGAAATGCAGACTTAGTGAACAATTGGCCCATCTGGAATAGGTGGGCTAGGTCAGGTGGTACTTAGGCTTAGTTAGTGTTCTGGATTTGAATCAATCAGAATGGAACACTGGATTAGTGTTCATAAATAAGTAGACGGTCCGTGAATCCCGCAAGCCAGTAGTCGATCGGATTAGATAGGTCAATTTAATGCAATTATTGTTTCCTAAAACGTTTTTTGAGCGTTTTTTTAGATAATTTATTTGTTTCACAGCAATCATTAATGTTTGTCTCTTTCTTTATTATATCTTACATGATCACTGATCTGCAGCACCCAGGGGCAAGAAGACGGGGTCTGAGTCGGCGGGACAACCAGAGGACCGCTCCTCTACCGAGGGCCCTGCTGCTGGCCCCAGTAAGTCCTCCAGTGGTTAATATTAACAATTAAATTTCCCTAACTTTTACTGCACCTTATTTTTTCTGAACTATTAATTCTGGTTCCACTTCCTAATTCTATTTTTTACAAAAGCTTCTTTGATCTTGACTTGACTATCTGTTTCTAAATTCTGGTTATCCCTGCCTCTAAGTTCTAACTGCCTCTGCTATGACTCTCTGTACTACTATTATTAGTCTGTCTGTAGCTAAGCTTGCCCAGTTTGCCACTCTTTATTTTACGGTTTTGAATAAAACTCAGATTGACCAATAGCTCTAGCCACTGAGTCCAGTCCTTTGGGTTGTCCTCTTCTAGTCTTCTTAATCTTGAGGCTTTGACAATTACCACCAACAAAATGCCCAACCAGATATTTGACTATTTTTGATAGGATATAGTACATACTACTACTGTTGTGGGGATTCTGCACAGCCACATACAGAACTATGCACAAGAAAATAGGATGTTGGTGATGGGAGGTTGGACCTTCCTCACACCTCAGTCAGAAGTGAACCCACAATCCCCTGACCGACTAGCTATAGTGTCTCATTAGGTCCCCGAACCCCCACCCGAAGATACCCAATGATTACACAACCCAGAACATAACAACCTTTCGCTCACTCACTCGTGTAAGTCCACCACCACCACCACCACCAAATACCACAGAGTCTATGTGTAAGTTCAAAAGGTTTATTTTCAACTAACAAGCTCTGTATGTTGTTCTATAAAATTCAGTGTACTACAGACAGCTCCAACAGCAAAATGCATAAGATTAAAACAATAAACATTGTTACAAGTGCATGATAGAAGACAAAAGATCTGTGCGAATTCTGGGAGACCCCTCACCGTAGAACGTAGAAGTACTGGTTACCTGCATCATTCATAAGCTCTGCAAATCTCTGGCTCGTAGAAGGGAATCTTCTGCCTGTTATGAGAAAAATGGTGCGCGTTAGAAAGTATAATGCAAGCATTTCTCAGTCATGCCAAAAAGTGTAACATGTTACTTATGGCTAAGCAATACGGACTAACCGAACTCCATAACAAAGTGGCTTGTTTTTCGACCTCTTGTATGCAACGCTCAGACAGTAGCTGTATGAGCTCATGTGGGCTCAAAAAGGCGTCTTACTGCACAACAAGCTGCGAGGTAACATGCGCAAAAGACATGAAGCGAAAAATGGTTGCATGGCTCAGGCTAACTTTGCAAAGAGTAGAGTAGACTATAATAATGACCCTAGGGACCATAACACTACTAGTGTCTACTGACTCTACTCTAATACCCGATTTGGACTAGTGATGTATGTTGTATATGTATGTATTAACTTTTTTTTTCAATCTTGCTAGTGAAAACGAATAAATAGGGGGAGGTGTATAGGCATCTAAAAATGTGTCATGTTTTTTCTAGGCGTACTACCGACCACCAGTGTGGGCGGGGCCAGCTGCGATGCGGCCATTCCGGAGGGGGCAGGAGATGCAGCACCTGCAGGAGCTACAGGGGGTGAGCCAGCAGCAGTGGCGGGCGGTGGTAAGTTATATTCATTACTTATTGACATTGCACTAGCTGGAAGGGTGTTCACTTCACTCACAGTCACTGTACTGTTGAGACTTATTAAGTATGAAGTTGTAGTGAACATTATACAACGGTTGAAGAAGACACCCTTTACTTAGCATTAGCAATGCATTAGCAATAGCATTAGCAGCGTGAGTTGAGTAACCAATGGCCTCTTCTATTTGACTCCAACTCAGCTGTGAAAGTTTTATGGAGAAGACTAAAAGTCAGATCAGATGACCTTGATGGATGTGTTGAACAAAAAGGGAAAGAAGGGTGGAAGGAGGAAGGACGGGCGAGATGTAATATGACTGGCAGAGAAGGATACGTTGGAAGCATGCACAGGTGGCTGATAGGAATCAGATGCATGTGTTGTTGAAGGATGGGTGGAAGGTGAAAGAAGAATGGATGCCTGCCTGGGTGGGCGACACAGTATGGGTGGATACTGGGGATAGCAAGAATCATCAGCGGTGTTTGGGTGAAACTCAAAGCCAAGGCAAGCAAGGAAGGAGTGGACGCATGGGTGGTTGTTGGTGAAACAAACTAAGGTTTGTGGAGAGATTAAGAAGAATGATAGACATTTACTTAGAATGGATGGATGCCTGTATGTATTCATCATAGACAGCATAGGTGGAGACTGTCACGGGATGCAGAGTCTTAGTTTGAAAGGAATGTAAAAGAAACCGCGCCAGAGTAGCAAAGCCGAGGGGAATACAAGTTGTATTTTCAGAATACAGTTGACTCACAGTAGTTTGCAAGCACATCATATATATTGTGTATAGTTAGTTATCAAGCGCCTTCCTTCGACTCCGAGGACTACTCCCTACCTATGTTAATTTATTTTCGAATGTGTCAGCCAGCCTGCAAAGGGTGGCCTATCTGTTGGTTAATCAAAATAAGAGGGACAGAAAGGGCTTGGGGAGGTCCAACGTACATGCCCTACAACCAGTTTCCAAAAGAGAGTACGTAGTTCCTGTGTGATGTATTAATCACTCAAAGGGTAAGAATATTAAAAATACTACAGGTAAAGAGGAGGATAGGGGGAATTCCTCCTGTTGGAACTAGGGCCCTCACACACCCAGCAAGCTAGGTGTCATGCTTCATCATTTGAGCCTGCTCCTCGTCGGGCCGGCGCTGCAATGCCCGATGGGCACCCTTAAAGGGGCTCTTTATCGGAGATCTTCTGTTCCACGCCGTATGGGTGCCGTGGGTGTGTGGGGCCAGAATGAGGGTAGATGTGTAAAGTGATGATAAAACAGGTATGGGACTCCTCTGTGATGAATTTATTCCGCGAGGGACCCGACCTGATTAAAAGAGAATAGGGAGGGGTGACTCTTTTGTTATTATGCAACAAAATTATACTCAACTCCCAAATGGTCGACATGTTTCTCGCTATTTGTTGTCAAGGAGTGATCATTAGCGATTCTTCAGGACCGTGTAAATTAAAACAAACTATCTACACATATGTGGCAAGGCGCAACGCTACCTACCACTAGTAGTCCCTCTAGGACATTTCCTATGGGAAATGGAATAACCTGTAGTATAAACAAGAACAACAAAAAACTTTATATCTTGTGAGGATCACATAAGTCAATGATACTGTAGTGAATTCAGATTGACATGCTCTTATAATTTAAGGCGTTGAGTGACTTCATAGAAAACCCCATAAAAATAATGTGCACACGTGAAAAAACCGTGATGGTGAGTGTGATATAAACTCACCTAATTAGGTATCAGATATTGCCTCATCGGTTGTAGCGAAGAAAAGACACAATAAGTGGTGTCTCTAGAATAACGAAAACATGATGTATAAAAACCAGGTATAAGTGTTATGATTTTCTGCATCATGTCATTGCCAGCTGATGAGTAGCGGTTAACAAGGCACAGGGTCCCGGTCAGTCCGGGTGTCACCAGGGAAGGAGCCATCGTAACCCCTCCTCACCTCATTAATAACAAATAACCATCCACACAATCCATGGACATCCAGAGGGGCGTACCAGCGGCGGTGTAGCAATGGCAAAAGTTATGTTTGCATCAATATACCCCCCGAGCCCTGGTTGCGTATGAGGCCATTACCAGAAAGTTGGTGAGAAAGCACCATGGGCCCCCACCGGAAGGTATACTAAGGACTCTGACACTAGTTTCCTTCACCTCAACACACTGCTTGTGACAGCAGTGTGTTGAGGTGAAGGAAACTAGTGTCAGAGTCCTAGTATACCTTCCGGTGAGGGCCCGTGGTGCTTTCTCACCAACTTTCTGGTAATGGCCTCATACTCGGGGGGTATATTGATGCAAACATAACTTTTGCCATTGCTACACCGCCGCTGGTACGCCCCTCCGGATGTCTATGGATTGTGTGGATGGTGCCTTGTTAACCGCTACTCATCAGCTGGCAATGACATGATGCAGAAAATCATAACACTTATACCTGGTTTTTATACATCATGTTTTCGTTATTCTAGAGACACCACTTATTGTGTCTTTTCTTCGCTACAACCGATGAGGCAATATCTGATACCTAATTAGGTGAGTTTATATCACACTCACCATCACGGTTTTTTCACGTGTGCACATTATTTTTATGGGGTTTTCTATGAAGTCACTCAACGCCTTAAATTATAAGAGCATGTCAATCTGAATTCACTACAGTATCATTGACTTATGTGATCCTCACAAGATATAAAGTTTTTTGTTGTTCTTGTTTATACTACAGGTTATGCCATTTCACATAGGAAATGTCCTAGAGGGACTACTAGTGGTAGGTAGCGTTGCGCCTTGCCACATATGTGTAGATAGTTTGTTTTAATTTACACGGTCCTGAAGAATCGCTAATGATCACTCCTTGACAACAAATAGCGAGAAACATGTCGACCATTTGGGAGTTGAGTATAATTTTGTTGCATAATAACAAAAAGAGTCACCCCTCCCTATTCTCTTTTAATCAGGTCGGGTCCCTCACGAATAAATTCATCACAGAGGAGTCCCATACCTGTTTTATCATCACTTTACACATCTACACTCATTCTGGCCCCACACACCCACGGCACCCATACGGCGTGGAACAGAAGATCTCCGATAAAGAGCCCCTTTAAGGGTGCCCGTCGGGCATTGCAGCGCCGGCCCGACGAGGAGCAGGCTCAAATGATGAAGCATGACACCTAGCTTGCTGGGTGTGTGAGGGCCCTAGTTCCAACAGGAGGAATTCCCCCTATCCTCCTCTTTACCTATAGTATTTTTAATATTCTTACCCTTTGAGTGATTAATACATCACACAGGAACTACGTACTCTCTTTTGGAAACTATCTGTTGGTTACACAGTCAATCAAAACAAAGTACCTTATGCAGTAGCGGTCGGTGGTGGGAGTGCTGCCGGGCGGTGATGTGGGGAGGGGCAGGGTGGGGGGTAGTAAACAATGGATTACGGCCAAATACAGGTAACTAAACATAAACATAAATAAAGCGAATTTCATTGTGCGCACAGCACCGCCAAATGCGTTGCAGTATGCGCAACGAAATTAGTTTTATTTATTTATATGTTTACTTACCTGTAATTGGCCGTAATCCATAGTTTACTACCCCCACCCTGCCCCTCCCCACGTCACCGCCCGGCAGCACTCCCACCACCGACCGCTACTGACCCTATGTCGTCGTCCCATATATAAGCAATGATCATTGGATCAGATATATAATCTGCCTTTTTGTAGTAGCCAGGGCACTGTGAAAGTGAAATTGAGCAATTGCCCTTCATGTAACAGAGAGAGTATGGCCTGTGCCACCGGCCGTAATAGAAAAATACGAGCTTCCCCACCTGCAGACAGTAGTAAATAAAACTAACATGAGTCTGCGTCATGACTCGTATGTTTGTCTTGGGTGCAAGCATAGCTGACTGAGCTGGCATGCCGGCTACAACCAGGTTATGTAATTTCGCTAAACTAGAGATAAGAAGAAGACTGGTGTACTGTGTACTGGAGTCCATAGTGCTAGTATAATGCCTGAAACTCCCACAAATGTTAGAGGCCGAGGAAGTGGGAGGATAGATTATTACCACAAATGTTATGTACTGTGCTTCTTACTAGTGCTACTGTGCCACTATGTGTTGAATTAATTTTGTGTTACTGTTTTGCTAAGAGTATTGGTTACAACAATATTATTTTTCTTTCTTGATATAGATCCTCCTTTCCAAGAAAAAGCATCCCGGAAGGAGTTGGCAGCCAGGGCCCGGCGCCGGAAACTGGAGGCCATCTGCGAAGAGTACCGGCGGCTGGTGGCTCAGGCGGAGGAGGAGGAGGAGGTGGCAGCAGCTGCAGCCTCCTCCGATGCCCCAGGCCCCACCTCCAGTGGTATGTCGACGCGGTCAGGCAGCCGCCCTCCGCCGCAATTCATTAACAGCCAGCACTGCTGCCCCCCACCCTGGATGCCACTGCAGGGCATTTCGCCGCCAGATGCTCCTCCGGATTTCACGCCTAGAGGAGCAACTAGAGGAACGGGTGAAGATCCTGGTGGACAAACACCTGAAAGCCCGCCGAATATAAGAACTATAGGACCCCGTGGCATTGCCCCTTTTTTATTCCTTTTGTTGGTGGGTGGGAATTGGGCATTGGGGTTTATGGACATTGTTTGGACTTTTTCGGTTTGGACATTGGTTGGGGTTAGGGAGAGGGTGGGTCAGGTGTGGGATAGTTTATTTTTGTTAGGGTAATAAATTATATTTATACTTAAACATATGATGTTAATGTTTTGTGGGGTTACTGTTTTATGAATTTACGTCACATGGTTTCCTTGCTGCTGCAGGGTCGCAGCCAGTGTTTGATTTAAATAATCTGCCGATTATGTAACACAAACAGATAGATGCGGTACCCCTCACTGAGTTATTTGTCCTACTAGTACTGTCAGTCTCTCCTCTTAGTCCATTATACCTCCCACCAAACTTATCTTACCTGTAATTGATGATGATTAAGTTTGGCACAGCGATCGCTGCATGGTTTCCCAAGAGAATGGAGAAGATGCCATGGTTGTGGTGGTAGTAGTAGACACTGGCAGTAGCATTTGCAAAACAAGCCTTTGCAATGCAATAGGTGTCGCATTTACGCAAGTTTGAACTATTGGCATTGTAAATAACAATGCCTTTTATTTATGTTTTGGTTTTTAAAACATAAATAAAGGCATTGTCATTTACAATGCTAATAGCTTAAACTCTCACAAAAGCGAGACCTATTGCATTGCAAATGCTTGTTTATGTCTACAGTTGTTCCTTACCCCTTGGATAAAGCTCTATCGCTCCATAGATGGGTTTAGAACCAACGTAAACAGAAATACAATAACACCGTAATCACATTTTTGGCTGATATGGTGAAAATGGTACTTTGGTGATTTGAATTCACAGGCCCTGGGCTGTACATTTTCAACCTTCAAAATGGCTCATCTGGAGTGACGGACAAGCGGCTTGTAGCTGTTTTCATGCTAGACTTGTCATCCTGCAGATGCGGTCAGTGCCCAGCCCTTTAAAATCAATACCAGTGCAGCTGCGGGCACAGCTGCAACACATGTAATGAGCTATCGATTTTTGTACCCGACAAGGCCTTCAGAGATCAGATTTTAGTGCTATGCAAAGACTTTCCGGGACACTGAACGAATATTTACAGTCTTAATTCATTGTGTTTTCTCGATTGAATCAAGATATCGAACAAAATTATTTTCTAAAAAAAAAGAGCAGCGGGTGGGCGTGGTGAGTGTGACTGCGGTATCGCTGGTGACTCCTTCATCGGGCTTCACACACTGAGGCTGTGCACACTGACCCTACGACTGACTATATTATCGCAGTGTTAGTGGCGGACTTGTCTGGCAGTTAAACAGGAACAGTCAGCGTTCTGACTTTAGAACATGTGACAGCCAGTTTACGCAGCAACTTTAACCATTCAAAATGCATTGTGCCAGAACTTTCGAGAAGTTTCGCAGTCAATACGCTTCCAATTAAAAGAATCCGCCGCATGAAGTTACTCAACATTTTTTAGGATTTTAAACGGACGCCATGACTCGTGACCACAATACAGACGAAGCAGCGACGCTGACATTAATGACAGCTGATACCTGATTGTGCCATATTATTCCAGGAAGATGCCTAGAGCCAATCACCGCGTTAGTTCTGCACGCGCCTGCATTGGGTACCGCACGGATGACGGCAAACAAACACTGCTAGCAGGAATATTGTTGCGCGCCTCGCGCGGCAGCGAGGGGAGAGAGGAGGGGGCCTGCGCGATTCCCTTGCGGGAGCGAGCAGCAAGGCGCGATAATTGATAACATATGGCGCCAGCTGCTCGCTCCCGCAAGGGAATCGCCAAACGTACACGCGTTGCCATTGAAGGCAATGCAACGCGTGCACGTTTTTGGGACAAAAACCGTAGCGATTGCTACAGGTCTTTTTCCTAAGAAGCGCATGCGCGCTGCGTAGGAGAGACCTAAAAAATAAAAAAGAGACAGTCACTTGCCTGAGAGCGACTGTGGGAGGAGTAGTAGAATGAAGTAAAGTACAGTACAGAAGAAGACTGCCAAACAAACAATATTGCAACTGCTAAAGTAAAATAAAACATAATGGTGGCGGGGACAGCCTAGTACAAGAAGTTACAAACTGTAGTTGTGTCGAGTGAGTCACTTAACTTAACACAATCGTAATTCGTAACCTTTACTGCTGTGTGGTAGGATGTTGATGATGAATCCAATCAATGCCAGCAATTAATTATGATGTATTAGGTGACGGTCCCTTTGGGAAAAAAATTGGCTTGCACATAGACTGAGCATGGGTGGGCAAGCAGAAGAAGATCCTCGCCCTGCCTTGAAATTGAATTAGTGTTGCTTTCACCACATCTGCCCAAGCAAGCGTGTGATCAATTGGTGTACATTTAATGTAGTCACATCACACCTCAATATAAATCACAGCCCAGGGGAAGAGGGTTAGGGTTTGATGAATGGATGGGAAGGGGGGTTTGGGGAAAGGTTTGACAAAGAAAAACAGTACGCATGGACACAACAAAAGCAAAGCGCAATCTTGGCAGACGACCATGATCTTATCCAATAAATCTATAAAGGGAGAAAAAGGAAATGCATGCATGATGATGAAGATAACTTGATGGTTAATGAGTAGTACTTACTAACTACTACTAGACAATTAGACAGTACAGGGCAGCAGTATATTCTATGCAATTTGCCTTGCCTGCATGCCCTCAGAGAGACCCAAATTCCATGTTGTACCGGGGTTACTTTTAACGATAGCAAAGAAAATTTAAAAATAGTTGTAGGGATCAATTAGCAAACAAACAACAACACAACACACAGTCGTAATGATTGAAGAGAAAAAAGGAATCAAATTAATTAAAAGACGAATGATGAATGATACTAAAGTTACTGTATTATCCTGGTCAAATTGTGGAGTTGAATGTCGTCATTCCTCTTGGTCCTATCTTCCATGGACGCTCCGCACATCAATCTTGGGTGCCACTGCCTGCCTGATGCGGATTGGTAAGGTAAGTGTGAGTTGTTTCTCCCAGTATAGCACAGGGTAAAGGCCGGCCTGTAAGTGTAGATGGAAAAACAAAAGGGGTATTGAAAAATCAATGAATAAAAAAAAAGCATCAATTACGGTGGAGTCCAAGAAGAGAAGAGAGAACACTTTCAGACTGAGGCGGCTTGGATATATCGTGTCTATTCTGCTTACAGCATTAAGCTACAACAACAACAGGACAGAACAGGCCCACCACTGCACCAGCCCGTGACCCAACCTCCATTTACCTTAAATTTTGACAGAGCCAGACAAAAGGCATATACAGCAACCTAGCATTTTCAAAATTAAGTAACTAAATCAATGTGCCGCTGTCAGTCATATGACTACACTCGACTCCACCACTACATGGACATGTAGGTCTGCTGTGTTTACTTTCTTGTTGAATTGTTGTGTTTACCTTTTATGCCACTTCATGAAACGCAGTTATTCCTTCAATCATCTCCGATCGAACTGACTGACTGCGTGCAAAGATAGTATGGTCATCATCATGGTGTGGTACGTGTTGTCCAACTCCAACTCAGTCTGTAGTGACTCCGATTAAGTCCATATTCCATATTAAAAAATTGCAACAGATATTGGCCTGCACCTGCAGTAGTAGGAGTACAATTTGGTTATTAAACAACAAGAAGGGAAACATTGACTGTCACTTGAGTCACTTTCACTTTGTAGATTAACTAGTAGAGTTCGACTTCATGCACAACATCAACACAACAAACAACAGCAATCGCTCAGAGTCAGCAAGCATCCAATGCATGCCATCATTACCTGTCTTGCTCTTCTCTTTGGCTGTCAGATCATCAGATGCCTAGTTCTGACAGGTGTGTGTTTTTTTTTTAACGAGGCAGTGGCCTCATTATTACTCCACATTCATTTTGAGTGTTAGTCGCTGTTTCGGTTTTCGTCTTATTCATCTGTGGCACTTTGTTGCAGTTTAAGTTGCTTCACATGGTCAGCGCTGTGATTGGCTGTGGCCTGGGTAGCGGTCATTGCTGGTCAATTGAGTTTGCAGAAATGTCAGCAAGTTTCTTCGAAGAGTCTTGTCTTTCTCTGCCAAGTACCTTCTGTCCTGACAGTGATGAGCTTTGGATGCCTGCCGAGGCTGTAGCCTTCTGACAGTGATGAGTTTACTTTTGGATGCCTGCCCAAGTTCTGACAGTGAAGAGTTGTGGATGCCTGCAGAGGCGGGAGCCTTCGGACAGTGATGAGTTTCGGCTCGGAAACAAAACGGAGGATAGCTATAGTCACGTTTCACTTCTTATGGAGGGACTGTTAAAGGCAACATTTCTTGTACTCCAATGTCGGGCTTGATGGAAATGTAATTAGGGCGAGTCAGGAAGATGAAGCAGGACTCTGAAGAGTGGACAGTTAAATGCACAGACGTGCAACTCCAATAGGGAAATAAAAGAGAAGACGGTGGTGATGGATTTGTTGTGATTTGATTTGAACCAGAAAGACAGATACACAGACAAATAAAGGAAGGAAGAAAGTAACAATTTGAAAGCCTAGTTGTCAGGGAAGAGGAGCTCGTCCTCAAACTCTGGTGGTTCGGACAGAAGTAGGTCCTGTAACCCACTACTTACGTCATCGAAGTCGCTCTCCTCTTCCTGCTGTGATTCACGTATTTTGTAATCCGGTGGTATAAAGTGCTGATTCATTTTGATCATGGTTAACCTCTCCACGCTTTTGGGTGAGAGACTGGTCCTTTTCAAAGTTACAATGGCATCAGCAGAACTGAAAACACGCTCAGAAGAGACACTTGCGACAGGGGAAGCCAGATACTTTATCGCCAGCCTGCTGAGCACTGTCCATTGGCTTCTTTTCCCATACCAATACACCAATGGGTTTCGATCCATGAAGACCTCTGTTGGGTCATCCAGATAGGCCTGGACCGTCCGCTCAATGTTCAGGGGTGCTCCGATGTGCTCGGCCTGTTTTGCCTTTGCATCAGCACTGGACTTACCATACCCCTGCCGTAGAAACCAATCAGTTGCCGATTGTACTGTGGATGATCCTGTTCTTGCTGTTGTTGATGTTATTGGTAGTGTTGGTGTCGGTGACTGCTGGGAGGCAAACGCACTGCCCTCAGGCTCCGAAATAGAACTTGACTCTGGATGCCCTGTAGTACTTGTTATGGCCTGGGGTGGGGGCCTGTAATTACCAGCCGTTCGTTTTCGAACTTAGTGGCTTCCTCAGCTATCAAAGTTTTGTAGTTGGCAACATCCACTTCCGAAAAAGGAATTACTGCCTTACTGTTCAGAAATACTTTGTATTGGGATCCAAAATTGTGGCAGTAATGTAATGTTGTTGTGACACAATGTTATTTTTAATCCTTGTATTTTCAGATAAGCAAGCGGCTAAGGACTCCGCCAAATGATATGCATCTTGTTTGTCATCCACACCTGCGTACGTTTCAGACACCTCCTTCAGCTGTTGCTCTAGCATGTGCAACAATGGGATAGCTTGGCCCATAGTACAGTCCTCCCTGCTGACTTCACGTGTGAAGATCTCAAAAGGAAGTAGCATCTCTGTCAGGCATTTAATGAGGTCCCATTGACCCATCTCAACGGTCATGCCTCTCACAGTAGGTTCCCCTAATCTTTGCATGACATAAGCATTGAGTGGTATGTACAGGTCAAACAGACGATCAAGCATGTAATAAGTTGAGTTCCAACATGTTGGCACCTCCTGGATGAGTGCTTTGACTGGCATTTTATGCTCACGTATGAATGACCCTCAGCTGCTTCCGGGCTTTAAAAGAATGGCTGAAATGTGTGCATATTCTTCTGCAGGTGGCCAGTAAGTTGCTGACTTTGTATTCATTTTTCAGAAAGTCTTGAACAACAATGTTAATGCAGTGTGCCAAACACGGGACCCTGAAATAGCCACCATCGCCCATGGCCTTAACTACATTACTGCCATTGTCCGTGGCAACAAAACCAATCTTAAGCCCTCTTGGGCGCAGCCACTCAAAGACCTTGCTGTTAAACTCTTCCAAAATGTTTGCAGCAGTATGAGATTTCTCCATGGCAAACATGGCTACAGTTGCATGTTTGCGAGTGGCATGAAAAATCTCAGCAGCGTCAACACCAGCAGATATCTGTTCTTTAACCCCGCAAAGAGATCCAGTGTGCAGTGATGCACATGTAATCAGTGGCTTGGCAACTGGTCCACATGTCTGTTGTCAGGTGGATACTGTGAACAGCACTCTGCTTCAAGGCTTTTCCAAGCAATTCCAGCACGTCGTGATGTAGTGCTGGAACAGCAACTCTGGCAAAATAGTAGCGGCTGGGAACATGCCATTTTGGGCAGATGGCTGTCACAAATTCCAGAAAACCCACCCCTTCAACAAAAGAAAAAGGGAGAAGTTCCAGTGCTAACATTGTAGCCAACTTCGCATTGTCCAAACGTGCTATTGGGTGGTTGCGTTCGTACTGCCCCTCCTCCCCAAACATGCTGATAATGGTGGGCTGCATGGTTTTCCTTTCTCTTAGGCTCAACAACGCACTTTTTTCATTGCGGTACTCCTTGCTGTCTCAGGCTGACTCTTACTCTTGTGCCACTGAGATGTTGCTGAAGATGTGGGCGACGTTAACACTGCACTGCTGGGGACAGGGAGACTTTGTGTACCACTACCAGAGAGAATGTCTCCCTGTCCTTCCTCTTCCACCGTGATCGGATCTTCTACTCCTTTATCCCCACCAACACCAATGGTTGCAGTTTTTATGCCGCAAAGGTGGTCCTCCCAGCTGATCAAGTGGTGTTTTTTCAGATGGGTTATTTGGCCTCCGGTACCATAGTTTGTACCAAGCTTACCACGACTAACAGAGGTATTACAAATGGAGCATATAGCAATGTTCTCCTCCTTTTCGCTAACTGTAAAGAAGTCCTAAACTGGGGAGCTTAACATTTGCCTCCTGCTGGAGGTGCCACTTCCAATGCCGGATGAACTGGAGGGTGTGTGTTGAATTTGACTCTGCTGTACCACTACCTACTTCTACTGAGGTGGTGGTTGTGCTGGATGTAGGTCGCTGCCGGGCCTTTGCTAATGCAAATATGGAAGCTGTAGGTCGTGTTGGTGTTACCTGTGGAGGTATGCGTGCTACATCCCTCGCAGCAATTTTGGATAGGGTAATAATGTTGGTCTCCATCTCCTCGGGCCGGGAGTGATGTTTGTGATGACTGGCTCATCATCATCATCCTGCTGTTCTACATCGACCTCCATAAGTGTAAGGCTTTCTGGAACCTTTCCTTTTCCCTAGCTTGGTCTTGGGACGTGTCTCCCTCTCAGACTCAGTTTGTGGCTTCCAAGTGGCATCTAGATCATCAGAAGGGGGGCTTGGTGAAGAACTTGATGGACTACCCTCCTTTTCCTTGCTGGAGATTTGGAAGACAATGGATCTTCTGAATGAGTGGCTTCTTCTTCTACCTCTGCATGAGGCTCAATTTCCTGAACTGCCCCTACTTCGGGAGGAACAACAACTACTATTGTGGGCGGTGGTTGCGGCTGTTGTTGTTGTTGACCACTTATCTGCTGTGTTTCCTCCTGCGTTGATTGGGTACTACTTTGAGATAGCGATAAGTTTATCTCAGGCTCAGCATCACTGCTTTCCACCATTAGGCTGGCTACCTCTTCCACACTCATGTGCCTGGGCCGGGGTTGGTGGGTTGGGCCCACTGATGCGGAGGTGCTGCCCCCAGCTTCCCCCCCGGACACCGCTGCTGCAGGCGTAATTTTTTTTTCCCAAAAAAGGTATTGGGCGGCACACCAGACTTAAGTGTCACTTCCTTCTTCTGTTCCTTCTTCTCAATAGCAACTTTCTTGATACTGGAGGACCTGGTACCTGCTTTCTTTGGGCCCATCTTCTTCAGATGTCAGCAGCACTCAGTTGCACAAGTTGCAGAGATGTCTGGTCAGGTCACACGTCACGGCGTGTACAGCATCAGGAGGTCTGTCTGGCAGTACAACGGGCAATGATGACACACCTCCTCCTCAGTCTTTTGTGCACCTAAAAGCAAAAAAGCCAGAAGAACATCAGTCAAACGATAGCACAAATCAAACTAATATAATATATAACTTAGTGTGTGGTTGTCTCAATTATTACATTTTAGAAACTCAGTGAACAACAACAGTGTAGCCATTTATGATACTTTGACAACAAGGCCAGGGTGTAGTGTAGCTCCTATTTCCCTAATAGACTGCGCATTGGAATAATATACCCTATAGGTTTGACATAGGACTAAGGTCAATATGTCCCTATCGAGTATATTAAACTTAATTACTTGTGCCAGCTAGCTCAGAGGCCACTAGAAACTCCTTGATTAACAAGAAGGGAGTAGTTTCTGGCAGCCATAAAACATGACAACTTTGTTTCCCTTTTAGAATCAGAACGTGTCCCAGAGTCATGGAAACAATAGATAACTATTTCACTCAGCTCACTCGTGCATACTTAGTTTTCCTCAAAGTTACACAGAAAGAATAGACGGGCGTTTCAATAAAGATTTATTGAACAGTCTTGTTTTTCGTGTAAGTAAAATGTGCTGTTACGATCACAAGACAGTATGCAAGATAAATAATGTACAGCGTAAGCAGTAGAAATAAATAATACTGCGCTAGCATGATCTTTAGTAGATATTCATTTACATAAATAACATAGACTAAAAATGCGAGTACTCAAACGATGCGTTTCTAAGCTAGTTCTACCCCAATGTACCTAACCTAACCTAGGTGTAGGGAGAGGTATGAAGTAGGTGAAGTATTCCTTCCTATGGTATACTAAGAGTATGTTAAGCCTCGTATGCCTAGTATGCCAAGAGTCCCTCTAGGTTTCTAGTCAGCTCCATACCTTAAGAATGAGAGAGGTGGGACTCTCTTGCCAGACTCGAACTCCAACACCCCGCGAGGGAAGTCAGATCACTGGAAGCTGGACTCTCTGCGTGCAGGGATGACAGCGTCTTCTCAGTGCGTCAGGCCGGGAAACGGGCTCCTCTGAAGTCGAGGTCTCCTCTGATTTACAGGGGCTAGGGAAGGTATATTTATAGCTGAGAGGTACCTCAGAATGTTAGCATTGACGTGAATCGGACAGCGGAAGACGTCATGAATGAACCCTTAAGGTATAACGGTTCATGCATAATAGATGAGTCCTTGAAGAAATCAATAGTCCTGTGCTAGGGAAACTCCCGAAGCCTAAGGGTCTGTTCTTCAAGAACTCGTTGTGACGTTAGGGTGGACGGATGTCGGAGACCATGCCTGTATTTGGAGTGCACGGTTTAATGCCTAAATAAGGACTGGGATTGTATGCCTATATAAGGGCAGGGCGAATTGTGCCTTTATAAGTACATGATACAGGAAAACCCATGTACGGAAACCCTAAGAGGAATACAACACCCACTCCACTTTCGTGTCTACGATAATAATAAAATGCTAAACATTTAATATGCTAAAAATATTTCTTAAAAGCATTAAAAGCATTTAAAAACCTATTAAAATGCAAAAGGTACTGTACATTTCAAGCATCGTTTTTCTCAGTTCAGGCATATATTTGGAAATAAAATGCAATTTGAATGAAAATAAGCAGTAATATTTACATTTGACAGAAAATGATCGATAAGTTGCTCAAAAATCAAAGTCATTTCATGTCATGAAAATTAATGAACTTTTTAGACAAAATAAGATGACAAAGTGCCTGAGGAAGTCCCGCGAAGTCTGTACTATAAGGCTAGTTCTACTTCAAGCAGATTGAATTGCCATTTAGTTCGAAAAATGGAAAAAAGTTCAATTTGGGAAGAGTTCCAAGTTTTTGAAATATGAAGGCCAAATTTTACTGCGTCTCTGGTACACTGTGAGTTGAATCAGAGACAGTGTACGGGTCTGGTGTAAACATGAGATCATCTATTTCTGTAGACAAAATATCGTCCACTGAAGTTGGTGTCAGTTGGAACACCTCGTGTAGTAGGTTAATTGCACAGAGATGTGAAGCATCGCTTTCAGCATAGGATGCCGCAGCAATGTTCGCGTCCGTTGTTACCTGTGTGCCTGTAGATCCATCTCGTACCTCAGCAGCAGCTGGAAGAGTCTGTGAGATCTCAATGAATGCCATCATCAGGATTGGTAGCCTCTGGGGACAACACAGAGCATGGGCCGTTATCGGATACAGCAGAGTATCGATATCCGTTGGCGTTGCTGATGGAAATGTTAGACAGGTGTCTAACACGCATTCTTCACCGCATAGCAGGCATCGTAGAACAGGTAAGATGCAATCTTGCCAGATTGGTCTGAATGACAGGAACCACGTGGTATTAAGGTCCCGTAGACGAGTCATGTCCAAAAGCTGTACTATTCGTTCACGGCACTTTCGTTCAAGGAGAGCTTTCTCCATTTCGCTCGGAGTGATGTCTGCGAATAGGCTGGCCATAGCGTAATAGCAGGAAGAGAAATAGAATTCCGGCAACAAGTGCGAGAAGTAATGGTATGCCACCAAACACCGAATGTGCTAAAGTTCGGGATGATTCCGAGTATTGCCTGGAAAGGTGCTAACAGACCGGAACAGATGCTCTTAAATACATGTACAATCCCGCTTGTATCAGACATGTTAAAGATACGTCCTATCATTTCCACGAAATGTATAGGGCAGTTTGTACGTATTAAAGTCTGTATCTCAGCTGAAGTCCTTGCTACTTGTAGATCATAGGTTTCTTTGGCCGAGGTTAAAGGCACTGATTGTTGCAAAAGCATGGCTTTCATTCTGCTTAAAGTATCAAATCTTATAAAAGAGACGTTCAGCGAAGGCCACAAAGGCGACTCCCTGACTGTGTCTATTGGGGCAAACAATAATTGCATACAGCAAGTGACCCTGGAGTTGACCGTTACTAGATTTGGGATGCCTGGCAACATGCCGCAGCAACTCTGATCATTCAACATGAGGTAACTCCCATTAGAAAGTTGTCCAAACGTTGGATTAATCACAGCAGCTGGTGTACCCTGCTGATGGCAAGACAAATTTGCCACTGAACCATTGCAAGCCCCGTGTAAAGAAATGTCCTGACATATAAGTGAACCGCTCAGTGCACTTTTACAGTGTGTACCGCTCAAAAACACTTCACGATCCCCACTCCAACATCTATATGTATACGGTAAATTCCAAGATGTCTTAATGTATTCCTTACCCAACCTTTCATATTTGCCTGCTTTCATTTGTCTGAGGCAATACTGAAACTGAAAAGTAGTCACAGGTAGTGTGATTTTGCCATGAATGAGCCATTCTGTAGCTGGTTTTTCTGCCACTGTGAATGGTAACTTTTCCAGTTTTTCAATGCTCAGCACTGTATACTTTGCTCCTCTTTGTGCCAGTTCGATCTGTTTATCAGTTATGTTGTATTCTGCAAACAGAGCTGACGTGTTGATGAAACGCCAAGGCACATAGCCCGCACGCAAAGATTGCAGCGTCCAGCTTAATAACACAACAGAACGTAATTGAGATTGGCCTTGCTGTAACATCACCAAATCTTGTTCTAGTATGTCGATAGCAGAGGATACAATGTTGTCCAATGAATATATTCTGGAGGACAAAGTTGTTAACCCATTGTCGACCACAGTGAGTGTTTTCTCTAAATTAATATGATCAAGTTCACGTATTCGTTCTGCGGCCTCCATCTGTGACACTTTCCATGCTTCATTATGGGCAGCATAAATGCCGGCATATATGAAACGTTTCTGACGCGGTTTTCTTGGTCCAAGCAAGAATTCCCTACGGTCTGCGTCTTCTTTAAGTAAGGATAAGTGTTGTTTCACATCCTGTAGTGTAGATTTCTGCAGCCAATCGAGGCATAATTTTCCTACACTGTATGTTGTTACTACCCCCGGATGCTGTCTTTGGACGTATCTTGGGTCTGGCCTATGAATAGTAAAACCCTGAGTTTTATTCAGGAATCTTTCCTGACAGTTGTTCGTGTCTGTGGGCCAGATCAACCATTTTCTCAAATCAGGATTAGATCTGTTGAGTTGTGGTATATTGTCAACTGTCACCGCTGCCTGTGTATTGTTATCACTTGCAGGTGTTGGTACAGAAGGTGTTTTCATCTCTTTGATCTTGGCTAGTCCAAGACAAGATGTTTGTTGGACGGTTTCATTCAAAAACATTATTTGTTCAGGGATGACACAGGCTCTAAACAAAGCTTCTATCCTCTGCACTTGCCAATCTTTAGTACCCCAGACAGTTTTTGTGTCTATTGTGTCTTTCCACAAGTCGAAACCCTGTCTAGACAGTTGGGCAATAAATGTTGCAGAGTAAATCTGTTTTGTATTTGTTAACATAATTTTCAGTCCTGTTTTGTTTACATTTTTATAGTAAAACGTTTCTGGATCAGATGTATTGTAACCTGAAAAATATGGAAACTTGTTAGCAAATGTTTTTGAACTACCTTGTGGTGGTGTAGGACAATGCTCCCATTGGTTAAACATAAACACATTTCTAGGGTATGCAGATTTATGCAAATAATGATGACCATAGTGGTTATAGCAATACAGTTGTTCATAGTCTGATGAACCCTCTAAATATTCATTTTTAGAAAATGCAGCAGATTTTTCTAGGTCAAACATTATGTCGTTAACAGTCTCAAAGTCCCAATCATCAGCATAGGTACTGGACGAAATGAGATCACTTAGTGAGATTTTAAACAAATGTGGAATGTTCAATTGTTCCGTCGGGCCAAAAATATCAAAATCTGTTTTGTCCCACACTATACCATCCTGTATAGGAACGGCTGTGATGTTTACTGTTGACAAGTCTCTTGCTTCACGATGGGAAGATTTATGTGGTTTCAAAAGTACGTTCACATCTTTTCCTTCAGTGTTCACATGGATGTATCTGCCATTTATAAGCACGCTCATAGTTGTAACCAATGCTAGCCAAAGCAAGAAAACAAATATTCCAGAAATTATCCAGAGTTCAATCCATGGGGAAACTAGATAAGTCTTTTTCAGAAAGTGAAGAAAGTCTTATACTTGCTGCTTGAATGTTAATGATGCTGGCGTCGTTTCAGGTTCACTCGGATCTTCTGAGAACGTATCAAAGTTAATGAAATAGCCAGAAGCAGTTCTGTCAATTGTTGGAATTGCATCAGGATCTGTAGAAATCGCTGGAATCAGTTGATCACTTGCTACATTGGTGTAGACAGGTGTATTTGGACGAACTGTTACTTGAATTTCAAGAGGGATGAGTTCCATTGCATTGTTGCCTAGTCCTTCATCTGTTACAGCTGAATTCTCGATGGTTATCAGTCTTTCAGTCTGAACCTCTTGGATAGTAGCGAGAGGAGTGCATCTGCTACTAGGTCGGAGTCCACGAGGCCTACTATTTAGTATTGGCCACATACTGTGGTTTGATGAGGTCGATGGACACAAATCTTTTCTCCTTTCTTCCAGCAAGGGGCGGCAGAAGTACTGTTCTTGTTCATTGAACTGCTAGGACAGGTACTGGTTGTCTGTAAGAATGTCCAAATTCCTTCATGTCCGCAATCTTTTCTCTGACTAGATCCCCAACTTTTGGAATCCAGAGAGGCCTTGCTGGGACCGCCGGTTTTTCCCCAGTGGTGGTTGGCTGCAGGAATACGTTGCTTTGTTTCGATCTTAGTTCATTGAGTTCCTCTAAAACAGCAAAACGATCTTTGATATCAAACGGTTTATTTTCCACCACTTTGCCTACGTGATCGAGGTCTGGTACCCACATTCTTGTCCCAAATAGGACCCCATATGGAGGGACCCCCCCTACAGAACTTCTTGGCAGGTTATTTAATGAGCGTTGGACCCCATAAAGATGTTTGACCCACCCATCACCCGAACCTAATACCCTAGCTGTTATAGACTGCTTTATGTCCCGGTTTTTCCTTTCCACAACCGAATTTCCCTCAGGATGGAATGGAGAGGAGTACCGCAATGCAACACCCAGACTGGCCATGGCTTCTTTGTAAGCCCGAGAGCTAAACGCAGGGCCCTGGTCACATTGTAGCGTGCCTATTGCGTATGTGCCGATAAAGACTCGCAAATCTTTTATAACAGTTCGAGCGTCAGCCGAGCGCTGAGGCCATATCCATAGGAACCTTGATTCAGTATTTGTGGGATTGCATTTGTCCAGAAGGACGCATGCGCATAGATAGTCTAATGCTGTCTAACAGTGGTGTCTGTACTGGGCAGCTACATTCGTAGCATGGTGTCTGGTGGCGGTCAGCATCACGCTGTATCCTACAGTCTATGCAGGTATTGATGAAGATGTGGATTTCTGTATTCATCCCAGGCCACCAGTACATCTCTTTTAATGTCAAGATTGTTTTAGAGATCCCTTAATGTGACAGACCCTCCCCCAAATGTGCTTCATAAATCAAAGCTGCTCTACGTTCCATGTTTGGGATTACCCTATCCCCCACTCCAGGGATTCGAGCAAAAGGAACGCTGTTCGCATCAATTACATAAGAGTACTTGAGTGGAAACTTTTTTGGTAACGCTGCACCACTGCCTTTGCTTGTAGCATTGACAGCCAACATTATCTCACTGTCTATTTTTGTTTTTGAACGAGTGATCGCAGCTACGTAAGCCATCTGAACAGCCCCCTTTGCGGCTTCGTCAGCCAACGAATTCCCTGCAACGTGAACGCCATCACGTTGATGACTCAGTGTGTGGATCACGTGAGCCTTTGGTAGTTCGTTTTTCAACTGAACTACTTGTTCCCAAAGCGTTTTGTGCTTTATTGTGCCACCTTTCGCATCTTTGAAACCATTTTCAAGCCAGTTTTGTATATATTCATTATACGACTGAACACAGTAAAAGGAATTGCACACTATCAGTGTGGGGAATTCTCGATCTGTACTTTCAAGTGCCAGTTTGAATGCTTGTAGTTTAGCTCGCTGAGCTGTACAATCTCCTAGAGATTGAGTTTTTGTGACCATAGGTCTGAAGATGCCATCTCGCTTGTGACCTTTAACGATTGCACACGCTGCATTGTAAGCTTGCTTACTCCCTGTTGCGGGTTGTGCGGATCCGTCAGTGTAAATTATGAATTCGTACTGATCGAGAGGCAGAATTTCAGTGGGCATAGGACATTCTTGTTCATATTGCAGGAACGCTTGTGTTTTTAAATCAGGATCAAAAACATATTCAACATCTGTTGCAACAAGAGAATTAACCCATTGTATCCATCTTGGATGTAATGCTTTAGCATTTGGAACGCTTGCTTTTGTGACCGCTTCTAAAGCTGGTACTGGGGTAATGACAATAATGCGTTTCCCTTGGGCTAGGGCTCTTTCTTTTGCTACAGCGGTTTGAACTGCTGTCAGAATTTTTCCAGTTGAAGTGAAGCGCATTTCTGCTTGTGTATACAAATGAGATTTGTATGCGATTGGTATTTTTTCACCCTCATTAACTGTTAAGTAGGTGAATCCGCATTGACCCGAAATTATTCGGATCACCAGGTTGCGTTGACTTACGCGTGTTTGTAAGTGATTTGTTGCTAACATGTTAGCCTGGAGTGAACGCAAGATTTCTGTGTGTTCCTGTGTCCAATTTCTGATTGAAAAATCAGGTTTGATTAATGCGTTGAGAGGTTTAACCCTTTCTGCGTAATTTAGAATGCATGTTCTTCCAAAGTTTAGGAAACCCAGGATGGATTGTAAGTTTTTCAGCGTTTTTGGAGGTTGGAGCAGCGCACATTTCTCTAGAAAGTTAGCTGCCAAGCTCTTGCCTTCACTTGAAAGCTCATATCCTAGAAATAGGACATTGAGATGGGCAATTCTGGACTTTTTGAAGTTGAATTTGTAGCCCTCAGAGGCGAAGCCCAATATAATGGTATTCACCCTGCTCAAGTGTTTATCCAGGTCATCGTCTGTCAGATAGATGTCATCGACATAGGACAATGCCTCATTGTCATAAATTTGTAGTAACTCCGTTACCCTCGCTGAGAATAAACCCTTGTGGGAGTCAACAAAATTGACGCTGGGTCCCCTTTATAGAGAAAGCTGTTAAGTACCTGCTTTCAGGTGCTATGTTTTGACAAAAGAAACCATTTGAGATGTCTAATGTGGTTTTATATTTTTTACGCACAATGTTATTCATTAATGCTGTGCTATGTGCATTTTGCACTGCAAAAGTTTTAGAACAAGTGTTTAAGTGTCTGTAATCCAAAACTAGACGATATGTATTGTCTGGTTTGGAGACAGGAAACAAAGGATTGTTCATTGAGGAGGTGCATGTTTCAATCACCCCTTGGTATTCAAGTTGATCTAAGATCTCGCTGACCTGTTTTTTAGCTTCTTGCTTTATCGGGTACTGCCTTTGTGCAGTTGGTTCATGTTTCAGATGTATTTTATGGTGAGGTGAGTCCTCATCCCATCCTACATGATTTTTATATAATGCTGGGGCCTGGGCTACTGCCCATTTCCTGGCATATGTATATTTTAGGTGAATTGGAATATGGTTAGAGAAGGCGGGCATAATAATGTCCTCGCCGTGTGGGCACTCTCTGACAAATTGTGGTGGCCAGTCTTTTTCTGCTAGAAGTATGTCATAGCCCCTTGAAAGTTTTTCCCAAAAGAGTGCTTTCACCTGTCTAGGTATGTCTCCCTCCATCCGGAGTGTTATTTCATATAACTTTTGTGGAGTACTAACCCTGGTGTCTACAGTCTCAACTTTAATGTACTCATTCAAGTCCACTATCTCCAGAAGTTCCTTCAGGTTCTGGCGAGCTATTGTGACTTCTGCTGCACTTTCCAGCATTGTCTGAGCCCATTCTCTGTTCTTGAGTTGTGTTCTCAGTATTCTCGGCATGTCTGATCTTTAGACCTGCTACTTTCTTTATGGAGAATTGAGGTTTTGTTTTATTTTTTGGAGCGTGTTTTTCTTCCTTGGATTTCACGCGTTCTTCTCTATGTTCTGAACCGTCCTCTTCTTTCCGAAGTCTGTGATGAGATCTGAAAGGTACGAGAGGAACGTGTATCAGTATCTTGATACCTGTCAGGCTTTCTCAAATTATCCCTATTCCTGAGGTTATACCTCCTTTCAGAGGGCTCCTTTTGAGGAGACCTACCTCGGGATTGAGAACGTTTCTCGTTTGAATTTTGTTTAGTAGTTTCCCACTTCTTTTTAGAAGATGTAGGATTTTGTTTAATAGAGTCCTTCTCAGGACTTTCAGATAGTTTCGGCTTCACTGGTCTTCCACCCAAACTATCTCTGCCTAATTCTGCATAAGACTGTTCAATTATTCTGGGTAGCTCAGTTTGATGTTCTGCACCATCGAATTCCCTTAATCGTTGGCGGATTGCCACTGCTGCTGCCTCCCCTTTAATATTAGATAATATTATTGTTGAGACCTGGTCGAAAGTTTTCAGTAATTTCATACCTAAATTCAGAGCAGGCTCTGCCCCGTATTCGTTTTGAATTTGTTTCAGGACATCAGGTATTACCGCAATTGACGGAATGCCATGTGTTTTAGTATAGAAGGCAGAAAAGACTGAACCCCATGTGGTGCAGTCTTCCAGTTGTGGTGTGATCCCCATTGGTAAACAGATGGTTAGGATTCTGTGTTTCTCATATGGGCTAGTATTCGGAAATACTGCTAAGATTTGAGTAAATTTTTGAGCTATCCAGAATGGAATTTGCTCACGTTTTGTGGGCATTTTACCCATGACTGCGTATAGAGTCTGTGGTGTAATTTTTAGTGTATTCCCCGGTTGAGGAGTTTGATTTGGAATTGTTAATGGTGGTTGGACTGTGAAAGTCCGCATGACATATTGGACCAATTGTCTGTAGATTTTTATTAACTCTGTAAGTTGAGAAAGTAGTTCCTCATCTGACATTATATCCAGTTCAGGATGAGGTGTGTAGCCGGCTAGAATCGGCCATGTTGCTCCTGGTCTACCTAGTGGACCGAGCCTGGTAATGTTTATGTGATGTTTTAGGGTGCCTTTAAACCAGAGCTGATGCTCCTGGTATGTTAATGGAATTTCTATATCCTCGAACGGGATGTATTCCTCTGGTGGATCATCTTCTTTGTAGAAGTGAAACAGTTTTGTAACTGAATTTGATTCAGGAAATATTACCCATGAATAGAATACCTCTGTCTGAAAGGATTCGTGTGCCTCTATCACGAAAACTGCTCTACCTCCTCTTGGTGGTAGGCCGTGTTTTGTGAGTTTTCGAGTGATGGCTCTTCTTAAGTTTGGATTGATGTCTATGACACCCTCCTCGGTTTCAATAAAATCTGTGATGTTATAAGCTGTTACAGCTGGGTGACCCGAAACTCCACCGTTGTCGGAGTCAGGCATTTTGTTTTTTGAAAAATGTAGAACAAGTTTCAAGGAAACAAAGATAAGGTGCACAATATTTTAGAACACTGTATCCTTCAACGTTGAGCAAACCAAACAGCTAATATTTAGGGTGCTTCCCTATGTAGCCGTGGCGGATACTTAACACTGCCCACTCAAGACGTCTTTTGGAGTATATGGGAAGGGGTCTCTGAGAGAAAAGGCACGGCTGAGTTACTCAGTATCTAACGTTAAATTACCGCCTTACCAAACCGTTGGGTGCCATGTAGTGTAGCTCCTATTTCCCTAATAGGCTCTGCGCATTGGAATAATATACCCTATAGGTTTGACATAGGACTAAGGTCAATATGTCCCTATCGAGTATATTAAACTTAATTACTTGTGCCAGCTAGCTCAGAGGCCACTAGAAACTCCTTGATTAACAAGAAGGGAGTGGTTTCTGGCAGCCGCAAAACATGACAACTTTGTTTCCCTTTTAGAATCAGAACGTGTCCCAGAGTCGTGGAAACAATAGATAACTATTTCACTCAGCTCACTCGTGCATACTTAGCTTTCCTCAAAGTTACACAGAAAGAATAGACGGGCGTTTCAATAAAAGATTTATTGAACAGTCTTGTTTCTCGTGTAAGTAAAATGTGCTGTTACGATCACAAGACAGTATGCAAGATAAATAATGTACAGCGTAAGCAGTAGAAATAAATAATACTGCGCTAGCATGATCTTTAGTAGATATTCATTTACATAAATAACATAGACTAAAAATGCGAGTACTCATACGATGCGTTTCTAAGCTAGTTCTACCCCAATGTACCTAACCTAGGTGTAGGGAGAGGTATGGAGTAGGTGTAGTATTCTTTACTATGGTATACTAAGAGTATGTTAAGCCTAGTATGCCTAGTATGCCAAGAGTCCCTCTAGGTTTCTAGTCAGCTCCATACCTTAAGAATGAGAGAGGTGGGAATCTCTTGCCAGACTCGAACTCTAACACCCCGCGAGGGAAGTCAGATCAATGGAAGTTGGACTCTGCGTGCAGGGATGACAGCATCTTCTCAGTGCGTCAAGCCGGGAAACGGGCTCCACTGAAGTTGAGGTCTCCTCTGATTTACAGGGGCTAGGGAAGGTATATTTATACCTGAGAGGTACCTCAGAATGTTAGCATTGACGTGAATCGGACAGCGGAAGACGTCATGAATGAACCCTTAAGGTATAACGGTTCATGCATAATAGATGAGTCCTTGAAGAAATCAATAGTCCTGTGCTAGGGAAACTCCCGAAGCCTAAGGGTCTGTTCTTCAAGAACTCGTTGTGACGTTAGGGTGGACGGATGTCGGAGACCATGCCTGTATTTGAAGTGCACGGTTTAATACCTAAATCAGGACTGGGATTTTATACCTATATAAGGGCAGGGCGAATTGTGCCTATATAAGGACATGATACAGGAAAACCCATGTACGGACACCCTAAGAGGAATACAACAAGGGCTTTCCTGGTGTACTGTGTAGTGTGTACACTCAGGAAGAATAAGAATAGCAAAGAACAAAAACTAAAATGTAGTGGAGCCTGTTTGGCCTAAATTTGTGCATCACGTGGGATGGATGCAGCATCAGGGAGCTGCAGCTGGCAATGGGGATGGATTTGGAAGCAGTAAGACAAGAGGAACAATGGAAAGACACGCAGACCTATGTGGCAAAAACAGCACACTACTAACTACCACCACAAAATGGCCCCCAGCCACATGGTCACTCACAGGCACAAGGCACGGCAAACAATGAACTCAAGCAGACCTATATGGCCAGACAAAGGATGCCTGATAAAACACACACAGCTTTAATGCAAAAACTAAAATCCACATGGCTAAAAACAGGTTGGAAAGTTACACAACAACCACAACAACAACACATACACACGCAAAAAAGGCATTTATTTAACACACCCAAAAAGTGAAATAGACCCCCCAAAAAAAACTACATTTTGCAGTTCAATCCAATGCCATCCATGCCCTAAATGATGTTAAAATTCAACAGACAACACAGAAACAGTTTTTAAGCACCCATGATGACTACCTCTGGGCCTACTGGCAGACTAGGCCGCAAGCTTGGAGGCCTATGGCAAAAGTACAGTGGCTGGTCCCACAAAATGGCCGCCACCACATGGCCAGGCCACCCACAACAACAAGAAAAGGAAGACAAGACAGACAATGCAGGCCTATGGCAAAAGCACAGTGCCTGGCTTCACAAAATGGCCGCCACCCACATGGCCAGGCCACCCACAATAACAAGAAAGTGAAGACAAAGGACAGGACCAGGAAGTTGGAGACTCTGGGGAACTTCCTTCCTCTTTAAAAAAATTGTAAAAAAAAAAATGACTCCTTGCTCACAAAACTACATCTAAATGTCAACCTGAGGAGTTTTTTGAGCAAAATGAACAAAATCATCATTTTCGAGAAGGTTTTATGCAGCTCGAGAGATATTCTTCGCCAGATTGTAAATTCTGCGTGTTCGGCATCGCAATCGTCACAAAAAGTCATTATCACGCGCGCGAAAACGTATATTGAGCGCGCGAAGAAGAAAAAAAGTGTAAGTCCGCGTTGTCGCGCAGTGCGGAGTTGCCCAAAGTCCGCGAGCTGAATGCCCAGGGTTACCTACTGGCTGAAAAGGCCTATTTATTTAACACACACCAAAAAACTGAAATACCACCCCAAAAACCACATTTTGCAATTTAATCCAATGCCATCCATGCCCTAAATGATGTTAAAATTCAACAGACAACACAGAAACAGTTTTTATGCACCCATGATGACTACCTCTGGGCCTTCTGGCAGACTAGGCCACAAGCTTAAGCCTATGGCAAAAGCAAGCACACTGCCTTGCTCCACAAAATGGCCGCCACCCACATGGCCAGGCCACCCACAAATAATAACAAGAAAGTGAAGACAGACAATCAATGCAGGCCTATGGCAAAAGCACACTGCCTGGATGGCTCCACAAAATGGCCGCTAGCCACCCACAACAAAAAGAAATGGAAGACAGACAATGCAAGCCTATGGCAAAAGCACACTGCCTGCCTTCACAAAATGTCCGCCACCCACATGGCCAGGCCACAACAACAACAAGCATAAGCCAAGGGGAACAAAGAAAAGACATGCAGGCCTATATGGAAAAAGCAGCACACTACTAAACTACCACCACAAAATGGCCCCAAGCCACATGGTCACTCACAGTCACAACAGGCCATGGAAAACAATGAACTCAAGCAGGCCTATAATATGACCAGACAAAGGAGGCCTGCTAACCAACACAGCTTTAATATAAAAATGCAAAAACGAAAATCCACAGGGCTACGAAAGGTTGGAAAGTTACACAACAAGCACACACACACATCCAACAAAGGTATTTATTTATTAACACACACCCAAAAAGTGAAATACACCCCAAAAACCACATTTACCAATTCAATCCAATGCCATCCATGCCCTACATGATGTTTAAATTCAACAGACACCACAGAAACATGCACCCATGGGTACCTCTGGGCCTACTGGCTGAAATTCCAATCAAAGAAAAACAACTAGGCCCCTACTGAAACTACAGGCCACAACAATAAATTTTAAAAACGATGAAAATCCCCAAAAAATGTAGGTACAAACAAGCCCCAATCAAACAAACAAGTACACCAATTCTCCAACTTACTTGTAAAATCTCAAATCCAAAAGTCCTCAAATCCAATCCAATGATATGATGCAACAGACAGACACAAAAAGTGATCCTTCCAGCTCCAAATCCAAATGAAAGTGAACAGCACATGGACAAAGCACTGGGAGGAGCCTGCTGGACAGGAACAGGAAGTTTGAAACTCAGGGGCACTTCCTTCCTCTTGAAAAAAAAAAGAAAAAAAGAAAAAGGACTCCTTGCACAAAAAACTACAGCCTAATCACAATCTGAGGAGTTTTTTGGAGCAAAAGAATCATTTTCGAGAAGGTTTTATGATGCTCGAGAGATATTCTTCGCCAGATTGTAGTTTCTTCGTGTTCGGGATCGCGATCTTACCAACACTGCCGCCGGAAGTCAGATCGCGCGTCTGAATGACGTGTTCGCGTTCGCACACTCTCGCGGGATTGTGCGGCCAGATTCCAAATCTCGTGGCGCCCGCGAACGGATAGGAAATCGCGTCGGCGAACGCAGAATCACGGTAGGTCGTTACCGTGCACGCGAGAACGCATATTGAGCATGCAAAGAAGAAAAACAGCTACGCTACGCCGCAAATTGCGTAGTGCTCGGTAACTTCGCGCTCTACGCGAATCGCGAAGTTACCGAAACTCCGCAAACTCCGCGAGCGTAGCGTAGTTCACCGCCCAGGGTTAATATTAATACTAATTATGGTATAGTGAATATTTCTTGCTCCCCTAAACTCCACTCAATATATTCCATTTCATGGAAGTACGATATAGGCTATCAAAATTGCGCCCTGAATGGGCAAACCTGTAAAACGGAAAATACGCTAACATAGGAGGCTTCATTTGCTTAGATGGCAAAAGAAGAGAGAACAGAAGAGAAGAGCAGAGTAGGAAAACAGAAGTATTGGTAAAATGCGGGTCAGATCATTCCTGCAACCTTCATTCTAAATGGGCCCACAGTTCTTCATCATTATTGAGACCTGAAGGGGCTTTGGTCTGAAGATCTATGATGTATTTTGATTCTAAAGCTCTTAGCATTCTTGTTCTATCCCCACCTCTTGCATTCTTGGGGACCTGGTCGATACAAAAATACTTCAATAGATCACGGTTACTGTTGTGTACTTTCTCGAAATGTCGTGACACTGGGTAAGTCACATCTTTTTCGAAATGGCACGCATGTGCTCCAAAATGCGTTTTTTTGCAGGATGGATGGTGCTTCCCACATATCTTTTGGAGCACAGACATTCCAAGATGTACACAGTGAACTCTGAGTTGCAGTTAAGAAGACGGTTGATCTTTTTAGTTTTCCTCTTTTCTGTGCCACTTTCTGAGGTGTCATAATCTACTACCTTGTGGCTGTATTTACACGCCTTGCATTTAAGGCACGGAAAAAGCCTCTTACTTTCTCTATTTGATGTGGACGTGACCTGAGATGACTATGTACAAGATAGTCACCTATCGATTTACTGCATCTATAGGTGATCAGTGGGCGTGCAGGAATGACCTTCCTAAGGATGTTAGCAGTTTGAAGAATATGCCAATTTTTCGTGAAGATCCTAACCACTTCTGAAGTTTTTGCATTGTAGCGAGTGATCATTCTTACTGGGATAGATTCCGGTCCTATTAAAGGATTAGAAGTTTTGGGTATCAAGAGTTTAAGCCTATCTACCTTATATATATTTCCAACTTGTCCTGAGATGAGGACGCACTCGACGACAGATGACTCATCCAAGTCCTTTATTTTCAAAACCAGTATTAGCACTCTGATTCCTTCCCTAGCCTGAAGCGTTTCGGAGCTCCCAACTCCTTATTCATAGGCATTTGCTGAAAATCACAGAGGCCCCAACTCCCGTACTTTTAACTGTGATTTTTCATAAAAGACATTTTTGGGGATTTGAGCTTTTCCTTGGATGTTGGATACCCTGTTTAGATTAATGGAGTACAGAAGACTGTTGGTGACAGGTGGTTTGAAAATGCCACCAAGAGTTGAAGAGAGAAGACATCTACAGGTAGGAATCCTAAAAATACTTTCATTTGTAAAAAATTATTTTAAAAATGCCAAATTAATTAGAGCATATTTAAAACAGGCAAGTAATATTAGAGGTTGTTAGTGTGTGTTAGAAGTGTAGGATGTAGGCAATGTTGTCCAGGTAGTCTAAAGCACCCATCAATGAAAATTCCTTGATTTTAGCCAATAGTCTCTTGGACATCTCTTTACTTTTTTGGGAAACACGGGGGGTTCAGACTACCTGTTAGAGATTGCGCAATTATCATTTCTTGGAAACTATGAGGGTAATTACGATGTCGGGTGGACTGCCACCAACAGGTCGTCAGTGGCGGTCCGCCCGATCATCAGCCCTCCGGTCTGATGGCGGCATTATGATGTAGATGGTTGGACACTTGTTGGACTAGGGACAGATCACCGCCTCCGACAGTATCAACAGATCCCAATGGGGCGGTGGTCGAAATCGCAATCCCTAATGAGAAAGGTACCGAGTCAGGCACCGCCGTTGGAATTACGATGTACCTTTCCGGCAGCCTTTACATGGCGGTCCCACTGCCATGAAAAGGCTGTCAGAAAGAGATGTTAGGGGCCCCAAACAGGGCCCGTCCCTCGTGGTCCACTGCAAAATGGCCCTGTGGGCATGTGTAGCGCCCCCATACAGATCCATGCACCGTGTGCCATGCATCACATGGTGCATGGCACACAGTGCATGGATATGCACAAAGTGCTCTTTACAACTGTGGCTTGTGCCGCCTCTGCTGCAGCCCTTTTCCAGGGCTGCAGCACAAGCCGCCATGTCAAATAGCACTTTTCTGAGTGCCAGCTTGATGGTCGCATCATAATTCGGCAATTGGACCGCCGCCTATCTGTCAATTGGTCTCCTGGCTGATGCGATAGTGGGCGGCAGTCCGACCACCTGCTATCGCAATAATGCCTTTTGTTCCTTCTTCAAAATTTCCAAGAAATTTTAAAGGTTTGGGTGAGGCCTGCCAGTAGATTTATTGAAGGAGTTGTTCCATCCCTCAATGGGATTGTTAGTCTTTGCACCTCCCTCTAAGCAGGTTGTATAACAGTTCCACTAGTCAATGGGAAACCTAGGCTTCCTCCTGTGACCCGACCTGCTTAGATGGCCAATCCATGTGTCCTCAAAATTATTTAGTAGTGGGGTCAATTCGTCCTCGTTTTGGGTAAAGTAGTCAGATTCAGTAATTGAAGTGTAGAACTCATCCACACACTGAGGAGGTACAAAGCATAACACTGTTAGCTGTCTTAATTCAAATTGCAATTTACTGTTTGACATGTAATCCTAAACTAAGGATGTTTTGGGAATTTTTCGCCAATATGCCTGAGAAAAATGAAAAAAACATCCTTGAGTTTGGGTGGTAGGGTAAATTTTGCAAATGGTGTTAATCATTATCAATTCAAAGTCAATTATCACTTTCCTCAGGCTTTTATTCAATGTTTTGGTTTTAATCAATGTTAAAAATTCAGAGCATCATTGTGGTCGGGAGACCGACCAACGAGCATTCAGTGGTATGACTGCCATTTTAGGATATGACCGCCGGGCTGACGGTCGGAAAGTTGGCAGTCCCACTGCAGCGGCATGGCTCGGCCATTTAGAAGGGCTGCAGCAGATGCCACAGTGGTGCTGCACCTCTGCACATCCGTGCACCTTGTGCCATGCACCATGTCATGCATGACACACTGTGCATGGAGGTGAGTGGCAGCACTACATGTGCCCCCAGAACCACTTTTCAGTGGCCTATGAAGGCAGGGGCCCTGTCGGGCCCCCCATATCCTTTTCCGACAACCTTTTCATTGTGGGGTTCCTGCCATGAATAGGCTGTCAGAAAGGGATATCATAATCCCGACGGTGGTGCCTGCCCCGGCACCGCCACCATTGTAGGACACTGCTCCAACCGCCACAATGTCGGGATCTATGGTCCTGGTGGAGCCGGAGGTCTTGCACCCGATAGATTAGGGTCCGACCGCCAGTATCATAATACGTTGGTTGGACCAAAGGGATATCGGTAGTCGGACCGCCACCAACCACCTGTCGGTGATCCGACCGACCGACATCATAATCAGGGCATCAGTGTACATTGAGGATTGCTTGTCAGGGAGTAAGCTCTACACTAATGGGACTGTAGTATTATGTTAGCATGAATAGTGTATATTTGGGTGAATAGATCAGGTGTGGCCTCAAAAGTCCCATCCATCATCCAAATATCACTTTTCTGAAGGTTTACCAGGTTATGGTCTGTACTAAATATTAGTATTCTTTTCTGAGGATTTTCATTGTCATGCAAAATGAAAGGTTCATCAGTAAAAGAAATGGTTAGTTCAGGGGATGTTAATGTCTGAATAGGTTTGTGAGGTTACTTGTTGGGAATTACTTGCCTGTTTTTGCCTCTCTATCATTCTTCTAAGATTGAGTATTGTGGGCATACTACTTGCTACATGCATAGAAATGTTTTGGGATGCCTCCCTCAAAACTGAGCCACAGGGCTCATTAGAGGTGGATGCAAGAAGTTTAATTTGTTATATGTTTTTCATAAGCGTAGGCAGTAAACTCTGCTCAGCCAAGGAGATCCTGAGTGGGAGGTGCTCCACCAACTGGTAAGGGACCTGAGAGTGCTTGTAGCGGAGGGCGGGGCCGGGGAATGTAGAGAGGGGGGTGAAGGTGCAGCAAAACAGAGCTGTTTACCGACTTTACCGCCTTTGCTGTGTAGGAATGTTGCATGCATAGTGCATTTCTGAAGACTCGTCATGGAAAAGGCAAGGGAAATAATTTGACCAACATGACCGCTGCAGCATTCTCTTCTTTGCTGCACTTTGGACCCTCGTTCTAGGGCTGACCCGGTTCTCGTTTTCGGAGGAACTAAAGCAAGGACCTGTTGGATAGTTGATGGTGAGGACATTTGTGGCAAGAGTGCTGAAGTCTGTTTGCAAATTACATTTAAATTCCTTGGTTGACAACGCTTTGTAAATGCGCCATCTTGAAATCTTTCAGTTTCACTTCTGGTGAAATTCCTTCTACTTGGTACATTGGTGCGCTGGTGCCTGCTTCTTCTCACCAGTCCTTAGTATTTAAGAGAATATGAGCCTTTGTCACTGTGACTCCGCCCGCTTGCAGAACTCCGCGGAATTGTGCAGAGTTTTCCAGTAACCCCCCGTAATTCCACAGAGTTAGACTCTGCAGACTCCGCAAACTCCGCACCGGCATAATGTTTTCTCGTACTTCAATCTCCATTGTAGAGGCAGAGTGGTTATGCTCTGAAATACTTTCAACAGTGTCACCCAGAGTAACCGCTCTGCCTATGCAATGGGATGAGAAATACTGCACACACCTCCAAATGACTCCTGGGCTCAGTTAACCTATCCTTACAATAAAGGTAGTCACAATACTTTAAGGGCCTATTGCCTCTTCTAGACATTACGAAATATGCTTATTGACCTGTTGCCATTATTGCTGGATCATTAAGAAAAAGAAATAGAATAAAGTAGAAGATTGTATGTTTACTGTACTGCTTTAATTTTTATCCTTTGTTATTTTGTCTGCTAAGAGAAAGGAAAAATGCATTGTTATTTTTGGCTCTCTTTAGAAAGAAAACAGTTAAGATGCCTTATTGAAATGTGAGGTTATATTGTTGGTTACCTATTTTACCTAAAAAGAATGTTTCTAGTTAACCCCTTCGGTGCTCAGGATGGCCCCCGGCCGTCACGCGTCACGGTGGGCGTGTGCGCACGACGGCCGGGGGCCGTCCAAATCCCGCCCACTAATAGAAAGCCCCGCACAGCGTGAAAATTCGCCGCGCACGCAAGGGGCTAAGTTAGGAGTAATGTAATGTCTAGTTTCTTTACCTGAAGATTGGTCTGTTGTGGCTTTTTGATGGAAGGATCTGGTAGTTGGACTTTGGCCTAGAAAGTGTTTTTTCCTGGGTGGTTTCAAATTCTGTTATGATCTGTTTATAGAGAGAAAGATGAAATATGTTATTTGTTTTCTTACATTTTGAAATTGTTATGATTTACATGTTGTTATGTGTTTTTACTTTCCTTACTTCAAAAACTGTGATTTTAGTGACTAATTTGTTTTGTAATTCAATGTATTTTCAGTGTTTTCGTTGGTTGGTGTATCTGTTTAACTGCATAATAAACAGGAAGATAATATATTGGATTGTAGGTTTTATTTCACCTTCCCGGGCACTGTTCAGTGCCTTTCCTGAGGTAAGGAACCTGTGGAGTTAAACTACTAATTTCGCCCCCCAGTCACTGTCCGGCACCTGCCCTAAGGTAAGTACATGATGGAGTTAGTTTAGTAATTTTGTCCCCCAGTCCCTGTCCATCACCTGCCCTGAGGTATGCCCCCATGGAGTTAGTTTAGTACTTTTGGCCCCCCTAGTCACTGTCCAGCACCTGCCCTGAGGTATTACCCCAGTGGAGTTAGAATAGCAATTTTGCCCCTAGTCACAGTCCAGTACCTGCCCTGAGGCAAGCCCCCAGGGGAGTTAGAATAGCAATTTTGCCCTCGGTCACTATCCAGCACATACCCTGAGGTATGCCCCAGGTGGAGTTAAAATTGCAATTTTGCCCCTAGTCACTGTCCAGCACCTGCCCTTTGGTATGCCCATGGCAGAGTTTGAATAGTAATTTTTCCCACAGACACTGACCAGCTCCTGCTCTGACGTATGCCCCTGGCGGAGTTACAATAGTAATTATGTTCCCCAGTCACCGTACAGCACCTGCCCTGAGATATGCCCCCAACACAGTTACAATAGTAATTATGTCCCCCACTCACCTTCCAGCACCTGCCCTGAGGTATGCCCCCCCCCCCACTGATTTAGTTTCGTAATTTTAACCCCAGTCCCTGTCCAGCACCTACCCTGAGGTATGCCCCTGGAAGAGTTAGAATAGCAAATTTGCCCACAGTCACTATCCAGTACCTGTTCTGAGGTATGCCCACAATGGAATTAGAATAGTAATTATGTCCCCCAGTTACTCTCCAGCACCTGCCCTGCAGTATGCCCCTGGCAGAGTTAGAATAGCAATTTTGCCCCCAGTCACTGTCCAGCACCTGCCCTAAGGATATGCCCCCAGCAGAGTTAGAATAGTAATTATATCCCCCAGTCACTATCCAGCACCTGCATTGAGGTATGTCCCCGGCGGAGTTAGTTTGCTTTATTTTACATTAACACTGTGTTGCACCTGTCCTGAGGAAAGTCACATGTCTAATATAGTTATTTTTTATTTTAAAAAATGATTATTAAAATGGTCCAGCTAAATTCTGTATTAAAATACTGTACAATTGTTTTATCTACTGCCTTGCATTAATAGAATTCCTGTAAACATAGCTGGGAAAAGCTTAAGAGAAAATTTTGAATAAATTTGTGAACAAAAAATAAATGTTAATATATGTTTATGGGATTTAGCTGGCTTATAGTGTAGGTGTTTTGTGTTAACATCATACTTGTACTGATAGATGGCAGTCTCTCATCAGCAAACTGTTGTTGGTCTGCAGTGCAGCTCTCGTTGAAGCATGTGTTCAAGAGCAAAGTAAGTGAACCACTGAACACAAAATGGTGGTCAGCTGAAGTTATGCGTTTTTTGAGTGGTTTTCCAAACAAAATATGTTTTTTGTGATGTAGTTTTTTAACGTGAATTAGAATCTGACAGAATGTTTATTTAATTTGTTTGGTGTATTATGATGTTTATCTGCCTTACACACATACAACGACAGCCATTTGAATTTGGGAGAAGCAGCACAAATATGGTTAAAACAAAGGAGGGAACTGCTGTAAAAACGGGACACTTTAAATGCATTTATTTAGGAATTAGGTGGTTTGCGACATATATTTTTATAATGTTCAAACTTGAAATATGTTTTGTGCATTATTACTGGGTGCCTTATTTACCTTTCTTTTTGTAATTGAAATATTTTTTAATACTTTTATTTTAATATTAAAGTACATATTTATGCATAATTCAATAAATGAATTGTAACTGTATGCGTGGAATTGGAATGCGTAGTAATGGTATGCATGGTAACGGCACTTTCAATGTATTCATATGTATATGCATGGGAGTGACATGCGTGGTTAAGACATGCGTTGTACAGGCAGGGTTGCTGTACAGACCATGTTGCAAAGGCATGTGTGGTAGAGGCATTTGTTGTTCCATCATACATCCGGTCAAGATGGTTGATCCTGCCAACGCCCAGACCCTCTATTGTGTGACTGTCTGGGAGGAATACACAAAGGCCAACTGCAACTACCTAGTCAAGTGACCCAGAAAGCAGGCTGCAGTCGCCAAAGGGTTAGAACAAGAAAATGTCAACTTTCTACAAGTGTCATTTCCATAATTGTGACTGAAAATCCACCTTTATCATTAAAGCTTGTTTTAAATTACAATTCCTGACACCAAACATGATATTCCTACCTGCTCCCAAACAAAAGTTACCACTTAATAAATGTAATAAGGTAACCCAATGTTATCTTATTGGAGAGGGAGGCTTTGCAATATTGAAAAGCAAATTTGAGAGCTTTTCACTACAAGGATATGTAAAACTTGAAAGTACATGTCCAACTTTTTTAAATACAATGCACCCTGCCCTATGGGCTGTTTAAGGCCCACATTAAGGGTGAGTTAGATTTATCAAAATGGAAGGTTGAGGCCTGGCAAAAGGTTTATATTGCCAGGTCGAAATGGCAGTTTTAAAACTGCATACAGGCTGCAATGACAAACCTAAGACATGTTTAAAAGGCTACTTAAGTGGGTGGCTCATTAAGTGCTGTAAGCCCGCTGGTAGTATTTAAAGTGCAGGCCCTTGGTACATGTAGTACCATTTTACTAGGAACTCACAAATAAATTAAATGTGAAAATTGGGTCTAGGCCAATTTACCATGTTATAGAGAGTGAGCACAAGCACTATAGCACTGGTTATCAGTGATACCAGAGGTGTCTTGGTGATGTACTGTGGATGTGGCATCGTGGGAAGACATGTGGCTTGGGTGAGTCACCCGAAAGGAAGGATGAGGTACCCGGAAGAATGGTTGGGTCAATGAAGTTGCCAATGTGCTATGCTGGTATAATTATTAGCAGTAAGGTTTAGCTATTGAAATCTTTACCTGAAACAACTGAAACACCTTGTGGACTCTCGTATGAAAAGCCATGTTAGGAGACTGCCACTGTTTGAAAATTGCAGCACAATAAATACCAGGTTGCTCACGTTTTACTGTGCATGAACACCGAGCCAGCCTGTCCACGCTACTAATGAGCCGCTGTTATCCTTTGTTATTTTGTCTGCTAAAAGAAAGGAAAAATGCATTGTTATTTCTGGCTCTCTTTAGAGAAAGAAAACAGTTAAGATGCCTTATTGAAATGTGAGGTTATATTGTTGGTTACCTATTTTACCTAAAAAGAATGTTTCTAGTTAACCCCTTCGGTGTATAATATCAGGCTTGGGCCTGGGTTGGTGGGTTGGGCCCACTGATGCGGAGGTGCTGCCCCCAGCTTTCCCCCCGGACACCGCTGCTGCAGGCATAATTTCTTTTTTCCCAAAAAAGGTATTGGGCGGCACACCAGACTTAAGTGTCACTTCCTTCTTCTGTTCCTTCTTCTCAATAGCAACTTTCTTGATACTGAAGGACCTGGTACCTGCTTTCTTTGGGCCCATCTTCTTCAGATGTCAGCAGCACTCAGTTGCACAAGTTGCAGAGATGTCTGGTCAGGTCACACGTCACGGCGTGTACAGCAGCAGGATGTCTGTCTGGCAGTACAACGGGCAATGATGACACACCTCCTCCTCAGTCTTTTGTGCACCTAAAAGCAAAAAAGCCAGAAGAACATCAGTCAAACGATAGCACAAATCAAACTAATATAATATATAACTTAGTGTGTGGTTGTCTCAATTATTACATTTTAGAAACTCAGTGAACAACAACAGTGTAGCCATTTATGATACTTTGACAACAAGGCCAGGGTGTAGTGTAGCTCCTATTTCCCTAATAGACTCTGCGCATTGGAATAATATACCCTATAGGTTTGACATAGGACTAAGGTCAATATGTCCCTATCGAGTATATTAAACTTAATTACTTGTGCCAGCTAGCTCAGAGGCCACTAGAAACTCCTTGATTAACAAGAAGGGAGTAGTTTCTGGCAGCCGCAAAACATGACAAATTTGTTTCCCTTTTAGAATCAGAACGTGTCCCAGAGTCATGGAAACAATAGATAACTATTTCACTCAGCTCACTCGTGCATACTTAGTTTTCCTCAAAGTTACACAGAAAGAATAGACGGGCGTTTCAATAAAAGATTTATTGAACAGTCTTGTTTCTCGTGTAAGTAAAATGTGCTGTTACGATCACAAGACAGTATGCAAGATAAATAATGTACAGCGTAAGCAGTAGAAATAAATAATACTGCGCTAGCATGATCTTTAGTAGATATTCATTTACATAAATAACATAGACTAAAAATGCGAGTACTCAAACAATGCGTTTCTAAGCTAGTTCTACCCCAATGTACCTAACCTAGGTGTAAGGAGAGGTATGAAGTAGGTGAAGTATTCCTTACTATGGTATACTAAGAGTATGTTAAGCCTAGTATGCCTAGTATGCCAAGAGTCCCTCTAGGTTTCTAGTCAGCTCCATACCTTAAGAATGAGAGAGGTGGGAATCTCTTGCCAGACTCGAACTCCAACACCCCGCGAGGGAAGTCAGATCACTGGAAGTTGGACTCTCTGCGTGAGGGATGACAGCATCTTCTCAGTGCGTCAGGCCGGGAAACGGGCTCCACTGAAGTCGAGGTCTCCTCTGATTTACAGGGGCTAGGGAAGGTATATTTATACCTGAGAGGTACCTCAGAATGTTAGCATTGACGTGAATCGGACAGCGGAAGACGTCATGAATGAACCCTTAAGGTATAACGGTTCATGCATAATAGATGAGTCCTTGAAGAAATCAATAGTCCTGTGCTAGGGAAACTCCCGAAGCCTAAGGGTCTGTTCTTCAAGAACTCGTTGTGACGTTAGGGTGGACGGATGTCGGAGACCATGCCTGTATTTGAAGTGCACGGTTTAATGCCTAAATCAGGACTGGGATTTTATGCCTATATAAGGGCAGGGTGAATTGTGCCTACATAAGGACATGATACAGGAAAACCCATGTACGGACACCCTAAGAGGAATACAACAAGGGCTTTCCTGGTGTACTGTGAGGTGTGCACACTCAGGAAGAATAAGAATAGCAAAGAACAAAAACTAAAATATAGTGGAGCCTGTTTGGCCTAAATTTGTGCATCACGTGGGATGGATGTAGCATCAGGGAGCTGCAGCTGGCAATGGGGATGGATTTGGAAGCAGTAAAACAAGAGGAACAATGGAAAGACATGCAGGCCTATGTGGCAAAAACAGCACACTACTAACTACCACCACAAAATGGCCCCAAGCCACATGGTCACTCACAGGCACAAGGCACGGCAAACAATGAACTCAAGCAGACCTATATGGCCAGACAAAGGATGCCTGATAAAACACACACAGCTTTAATGCAAAAACTAAAATCCACATGGCTAAAAACAGGTTGGAAAGTTACACAACAACCACAACAACAACACATACACACGCAAAAAAGGCATTTATTTAACACACCCAAAAAGTGAGATAGACCCCCCCAAAAAAACTACATTTTGCAATTCAATCCAATGCCATCCATGCCCTAAATAATGTTAAAATTCAACAGACAACACAGAAACTGTTTTTATGCACCCATGATGACTACCTCTGGGCCTACTCGCAGACTTGGAACTTGGAGGCCTGGAGACCTATGGCAAAAGCACAGTGGCTGGTCCCACAAAATGGCCGCCACCACATGGCCAGGCCACCCACAACAACAAGAAAAGGAAGACAAGACAGACAATGCAGGCCTATGGCAAAAGCACAATGCCTGGCTTCACAAAATGGCCACCACCCACATGGCCAGGCCACCCACAATAACAAGAAAGTGAAGACAAAGGACAAGACCAGGAAGTTGGAGACTCTGGGGAACTTCCTTCCTCTTTAAAAAAATATTTTTAAAAAAAATGACTCCTTGCTCACAAAACTACATCTAAATGACAACCTGAGGAATTTTTTGAGCAAAATGAACAAAATCATCATTTTCGAGAAGGTTTTATACTGCTCGAGAGATATTCTTCGCCAGATTGTAAATTCTGCGTGTTCGGCATCGCGATCGTCACAAAAGTCGTTATCGCGCGCGAAAACGTATATTGAGCGCGCGAAGAAGAAAAAAAGTGTAAGTCCGCGTTGTCGCGCAGTGCGGAGTTGCCCAAAGTCCGCGAGCTGAACGCCCAGGGTTACCTACTGGCTGAAAAGGCCTATTTATTTAACACACACCAAAAAACTGAAATACCACCCCAAAAACCACATTTTGCAATTTAATCCAATGCCATCCATGCCCTAAATGATGTTAAAATTCAACAGACAACACAGAAACAGTTTTTATGCACCCATGATGACTACCTCTGGGCCTACTGGCAGACTAGGCCACAAGCTTAAGCCTATGGCAAAAGCAAGCACACTGCCTTGCTCCACAAAATGGCCGCCACCCACATGGCCAGGCCACCCACAAATAATAACAAGAAAGTGAAGACAGACAATCAATGCAGGCCTATGGCAAAAGCACACTGCCTGGATGGCTCCACAAAATGGCCGCTAGCCACCCACAACAAAAAGAAATGGAAGACAGACAATGCAAGCCTATGGCAAAAGCACACTGCCTGCCGTCACAAAATGTCCGCCACCCACATGGCCAGGCCACAACAACAACAAGCATAAGCCAAGGGGAACAAAGAAAAGACATGCAGGCCTATATGGAAAAAGCAGCACACTACTAAACTACCACCACAAAATGGCCCCAAGCCACATGGTCAGTCACAGTCACAACAGGCCATGGAAAACAATGAACTCAAGCAGGCCTATAATATGACCAGACAAAGGAGGCCTGCTAAACAACACAGCTTTAATACAAAAATGCAAAAACGAAAATCCACAGGGCTAACAAAGGTTGGAAAGTTACACAACAAGCACACACACACATCCAACAAAGGTATTTATTTATTAACACACACCCAAAAAGTGAAATACACCCCAAAAACCACATTTACCAATTCAATCCAATGCCATCCATGCCCTACATGATGTTTAAATTCAACAGACACCACAGAAACATGCACCCATGGGTACCTCTGGGCCTACTGGCTGAAATTCCAATCAAAGAAAAACAACTAGGCCCCTACTGAAACTACAGGCCACAACAATAAATTTTAAAAACGATGAAAATCCTCCAAAAATGTAGGTACAAACAAGCCCCAATCAAACAAACAAGTACACCAATTCTCCAACTTACTTGTAAAATCTCAAATCCAAAAGTCCTCAAATCCAATCCAATGATATGATGCAACAGACAGACACAAAAAGTGATCCTTCCAGCTCCAAATCCAAATGAAAGTGAACAGCACATGGACAAAGCACTGGGAGGAGCCTGCTGGACAGGAACAGGAAGTTTGAAACTCAGGGGCACTTCCTTCCTCTTAAAAAAAAAAAGAAAAAAGAAAAAGGACTCCTTGCACAAAAAACTACAGCCTAATCACAATCTGAGGAGTTTTTGGAGCAAAAGAATCATTTTCGAGAAGGTTTTATGATGCTCGAGAGATATTCTTCGCCAGATTGTAGTTTCTTCGTGTTCGGGATCGCGATCTTACCAACACTGCCGCCGGAAGTCAGATCGCGCGTCCGAATGACGTGTTCGCGTTCGCACACTCTCGCGGGATTGTGCGGCCAGATTCCAAATCTCGTGGCGCCTGCGAACGGATAGGAAATCGCGTCGGCGAACGCAGAATCACGGTAGGTCGTTACCGTGCACGCGAGAACGCATATTGAGCATGCAAAGAAGAAAAACAGCTACGCTACGCCGCAAATTGCGTAGTGCTCGGTAACTTCGCGCTCTACGCGAATCGCGAAGTTACCGAAACTCCGCAAACTCCGCGAGCGTAGCGTAGTTCACTGCCCAGGGTTAATATTAATACTAATTATGGTATGGTGAATATTTCTTGCTCCCCTAAACTCCACTCAATATATTCCATTTCATGGAAGTACGATATAGGCTATCAAAATTGCGCCCTGAATGGGCAAACCTGTAAAACGGAAAATACGCTAACATAGGAGGCTTCATTTGCTTAGATGGCAAAAGAAAAGAGAACAGAAGAGAAGAGCAGAGTAGGAAAACAGAAGTATTGGTAAAATGCGGGTCAGATCATTCCTGCAACCTTCATTCTAAATGGGCCCACAGTTCTTCATCATTATTGAGACCTGAAGGGGCTTTGGTCTGAAGATCTATGATGTATTTTGATTCTAAAGCTCTTAGCATTCTTGTTCTATCCCCAAATCTTGCATTCTTGGGGACCTGGTCGATACAAAAATACTTCAATAGATCACGGTTACTGTTGTGTACTTTCTCGAAATGTCGTGACACTGGGTAAGTCACATCTTTTTTCGAAATGGCACGCATGTGCTCCAAAATGCGATTTTTTTGCAGGATGGATGGTGCTTCCCACATATCTTTTGGAGCACAGACTTTCCAAGATGTACACAGTGAACTCTGAGTTGCAGTTAAGAAGACGGTTGATCTTTTTAGTTTTCCTCTTTTCTGTGCCACTTTCTGAGGTGTCATAATCTACTACCTTGTGGCTGTATTTACACGCCTTGCATTTAAGGCACGGAAAAAAGCCTCTTACTTTCTCTATTTGATGTGGACGTGACCTGAGATGACTATGTACAAGATAGTCACCTATCGATTTACTGCATCTATAGGTGATCAGTGGGCGTGCAGGAATGACCTTCCTAAGGATGTTATCAGTTTGAAGAATATGCCAATTTTTCGTGAAGATCCTAACCACTTCTGAAGTTTTTGCATTGTAGCGAGTGATCATTCTTACTGGGATAGATTCCGGTCCTATTAAAGGATTAGAAGTTTTGGGTATCAAGAGTTTAAGCCTATCTACCTTATATATATTTCCAACTTGTCCTGAGATGAGGACGCACTCGACGACAGATGACTCATCCAAGTCCTTTATTTTCAAAACCAGTATTAGCTCTCTGATTCCTTCCCTAGCCTGAAGCGTTTCGGAGCTCCCAACTCCTTATTCATAGGCATTTGCTGAAAATCACAGAGGCCCCAACTCCCGTACTTTTAACTGTGATTTTTCATAAAAGCCATTTTTGGGGATTTGAGCTTTTCCTTGGATGTTGGATACCCTGTTTAGATTAATGGAGTACAGAAGACTGTTGGTGACAGGTGGTTTGAAAATGCCACCAAGAGTTGAAGAGAGAAGACATCTACAGGTAGGAATCCTAAAAATACTTTCATTTGTAAAAAATTATTTTAAAAATGCCAAATTAATTAGAGCATATTTAAAACAGGCAAGTAATATTAGAGGTTGTTAGTGTGTGTTAGAAGTGTAGGATGTAGGCAATGTTGTCCAGGTAGTCTAAAGCACCCATCAATGAAAATTCCTTGATTTTAGCCAATAGTCTCTTGGACATCTCTTCACTTTTTTGGGAAACACGGGGGTTCAGACTACCTGTTAGAGATTGCGCAATTATCATTTCTTGGAAACTATGAGGGTAATTACGATGTCGGGCGGACTGCCACCAACAGGTCGTCAGTGGCGGTCCGCCCGATCATCAGCCCTCGGGTCTGATGGCGGCATTATGATGCAGATGGTTGGACACTTGTTGGACTGGGGACAGATCACCGCCTCCGACAGTATCAACAGATCCCGATGGGGCGGTGGTCGAAATCGCAATCCCTAATGAGAAAGGTACCGAGTCAGGCACCGCCGTTGGAATTACGATGTACCTTTCCGGCAGCCTTTACATGGCGGTCCCACTGCCATGAAAAGGCTGTCAGAAAGAGATGTTAGGGGCCCCAAACAGGGCCCGTCCCTCGTGGTCCACTGCAAAATGGCCCTGTGGGCATGTGTAGTGCCCCCATACACATACATGCACTGTGTGCCATGCATCACATGGTGCATGGCACTCAGTGCATGGATATGCACAAAGTGCTCTTTACAACTGTGGCTTGTGCTGCCTCTGCTGCAGCCCTTTTCCAGGGCTGCAGCACAAGCCGCCATGTTAAATAGCACTTTTCTGAGTGCCAGCTTGATGGTCGCATCATAATTCGGCAATTGGACCACCGCCTATCTGTCAATTGGTCTCCTGGCTGATGCGATAGTGGGCGGCAGTCCGACCACCTGCTATTGCAATAATGCCTTTTGTTCCTTCTTCAAAATTTCCAAGAAATTTTAAAGGTTTGGGTGAGGCCTGCCAGTAGATTTATTGAAGGAGTTGTTCCATCCCTCAATGGGATTGTTAGTCTTTGCACCTCCCTCTAAGCAGGTTGTATAACAGTTCCACTAGTCAATGGGAAACCTAGGCTTCCTCCTGTGACCCGACCTGTTTAGATGGCCAATCCATGTGTCCTCAAAATTATTTAGTAGTGGGGTCAATTCGTCCTCGTTTTGGGTAAAGTAGTCAGATTCAGTAATTGAAGTGTAGAACTCATCCACACACTGAGGAGGTACAAAGCATAACACTGTTAGCTTTCTTAATTCAAATTGCAATTTACTGTTTGACATCTAATCCTAAACTAAGGATGTTTTGGGAATTTTTCGCCAATATGCCTGAGAAAAGTGAAAAAAACATCCTTGAGTTTGGGTGGTAGGGTAAATTTTGCAAATGGTGTTAATCATTATCAATTCAAAGTCAATTATCACTTTCCTCAGGCTTTTATTCAATGTTTTGGTTTTAATCAATGTTAAAAATTCAGAGCATCATTGTGGTCGGGAGACCGACCAACGAGCATTCAGTGGTATGACTGCCATTTTAGGATATGACCGCCGGGCTGACGGTCGGAAAGTTGGCAGTCCCACTGCAGCGGCATGGCTCGGCCATTTAGAAGGGCTGCAGCAGATGCCACAGTGGTGCAGCACCTTCTGCACATCTGTGCACCTTGTGCCATGCACCATGTCATGCATGACACACGGTGCACGGAGGTGAGTGGCAGCACTACATGTGCCCCCAGAACCACTTTTCAGTGGCCTATGAAGGCAGGGGCCCTGTCGGGCCCCCCATATCCTTTTCCGACAACCTTTTCATGGTGGGGTTCCTGCCATGAATAGGCTGTCAGAAAGGGATATCATAATCCCGACGGTGGTGCCTGACCCGGCACCGCCACCATTGTAGGACACTGCTCCAACCACCACAATGTCGGGATCTATGGTCCTGGTGGAGCCGGAGGTCTTGCACCCGATAGATTAGGGTCCGACCGCCAGTATCATAATACGTTGGTTGGACCAAAGGGATATCGGTAGTCGGACCGCCACCAACCACCTGTCGGTGATCCGACCGACCGACATCATAATCAGGGCATCAGTGTACATTGAGGATTGCTTGTCAGGGAGTAAGCTCTACACTAATGGGACTGTAGTATTATGTTAGCATGAATAGTGTATATTTGGGTGAATAGATCAGGTGTGGCCTCAAAAGTCCCATCCATCATCCAAATATCACTTTTCTGAAGGTTTACCAGGTTATGGTCTGTACTAAATATTAGTATTCTTTTCTGAGGATTTTCATTGTCATGCAAAATGAAAGGTTCATCAGTAAAAGAAATGGTTAGTTCAGGGGATGTTAATGTCTGAATAGGTTTGTGAGGTTACTTGTTGGGAATTACTTGCCTGTTTTTGCCTCTCTATCATTCTTCTAAGATTGAGTATTGTGGGCATACTACTTGCTACATGCATAGAAATGTTTTGGGATGCCTCCCTCAAAACTGAGCCACAGGGCTCATTAGAGGTGGATGCAAGCAGTTTAATTTGTTATATGTTTTTCATAAGCGTAGGCAGTAAACTCTGCTCAGCCAAGGAGATCCTGAGCGGGAGGTGCTCCACCAACTGGTAAGGGACCTGAGAGTGCTTGTAGCGGAGGGCGGGGCCGGGGAATGTAGAGAGGGGGGTGAAGGTGCAGCAAAACAGAGCTGTTTACCGACTTTACCGCCTTTGCTGTGTAGGAATGTTGCATGCATAGTGCATTTCTGAAGACTCGTCATGGAAAAGGCAAGGGAAATAATTTGACCAACATGACCGCTGCAGCATTCTCTTCTTTGCTACACTTTGGACCCTGGTTCTAGGGCTGACCCGGTTCTCGTTTTCGGAGGAACTAAAGCAAGGACCTGCTGGAAATGTTGACGGTGAGGACATTTGTGGCAAGAGTGCTGAAGTCTGTTTGCAAATTACATTTAAATTCCTTGGTTGACAACGCTTTGTAAATGCGCCATCTTGAAATCTTTCAGTTTCACTTCTGGTGAAATTCCTTCTACTTGGCACATTGGTGCGCTGGTGCCTGCTTCTTCTCACCAGTCCTTAGTATTTAAGAGAATATGAGCCTTTGTCACTGTGACTCCGCCCGCTTGCAGAAATCCGCGGAATTGTGCAGAGTTTTCCAGTAACCCCCCGTAATTCCACAGAGTTAGACTCTGCAGACTCTGCAGACTCCGCAAACTCCGCACCGGCATAATGTTTTCTCGTACTTCAATCTCCATTGCAGAGGCAGAGTGGTTATGCTCTGAAATACTTTCAACAGTGTCACCCAGAGTAACCGCTCTGCCTATGCAATGGGATGAGAAATACTGCACACACCTCCAAATGACTCCTGGGCTCAGTTAACCTATCCTTACAATAAAGGTAGTCACAATATTTTAAGGGCCTATTGCCTCTTCTAGACATTACGAAATATGCTTATTGACCTGTTGCCATTATTGCTGGTTCATTAAGAAAAAGAAATAGAATAAAGTAGAAGATTGTATGTTTACTGTACTGCTTTAATTTTTATCCTTTGTTATTTTGTCTGCTAAGAGAAAGGAAAAATGCATTGTTATTTTTGGCTCTCTTTAGAGAAAGAAAACAGTTAAGATGCCTTATTGAAATGTGAGGTTATATTGTTGGTTACCTATTTTACCTAAAAAGAATGTTTCTAGTTAACCCCTTCGGTGCTCAGGACGGCCCCCGGCCGTCACGCGTCACGGTGGGCGTGTGCGCACGACGGCCGGGGGCCGTCCAAATCCCGCCCACTAATAGAAAGCCCCGCACAGCGCGAAAATTCGCCGCGCACGCAAGGGGCTAAGTTATGAGTAATGTAATGTCTAGTTTCTTTACCTGAAGATTGGTCTGTTGTGGCTTTTTGATGGAAGGATCTGGTAGTTGGACTTTGGCCTAGCAAGTGTTTTTTCCTGGATGGTTTCAAATTCTGTTATGATCTGTTTATAGAGAGAAAGATGAAATATGTTATTTGTTTTCTTACATTTTGAAATTGTTATGATTTACATGTTGTTATGTGTTTTTACTTTCCTTACTTCAAAAACTGTGATTTTAGTGACTAATTTGTTTTGTAATTCAATGTATTTTCAGTGTTTTCGTTGGTTGGTGTATCTGTTTAACTGCATAATAAACAGGAAGATAATATATTGGATTGTAGGTTTTATTTCACCTTCCCTGGCACTGTTCAGTGCCTTTCGTGAGGTAAGGAACCTGTGGAGTTAAACTACTAATTTTGCCCCCCCAGTCACTGTCCGGCACCTGCCCTAAGGTAAGTACATGATGGAGTTAGTTTAGTAATTTTGTCCCCCAGTCCCTGTCCATCACCTGCCCTGAGGTATGCCCCCATGGAGTTAGTTTAGTACTTTTGGCCCCCCTAGTCACTGTCCAGCACCTGCCCTGAGGTATTACCCCAGTGGAGTTAGAATAGCAATTTTGCCCCTAGTCACAGTCCAGTACCTGCCCTGAGGCAAGCCCCCAGGGGAGTTAGAATAGCAATTTTGCCCTCGGTCACTATCCAGCACATACCCTGAGGTATGCCCCAGGTGGAGTTAAAATTGCAATTTTGC